>VYZX01033804.1:402549-600628 GCA_013401335.1 Brachypteracias leptosomus
CCTTTCCCCCCCCCCCCTCCCCCGGTCTTCTGGGATGGGAATGGTTTCTGAAATCATATATGTTTTCAGAGAACAAAAAGACTCTCTGTCCCTCAGCTCCTGAATCTGTTCCCTCGCTGAGGATCTTCTGAGCCCCTTGGATCGTTAACCCGATGTCCTGCGAGGTGTGGGCTGAGCTAGATCACTTTCAAAGGCAGCAGAGATGTGGGGCCACGTTCTGATGTCCATGCTCACACCTCAGCAGTGCCTGGTGCTGCCTGGAAGTCACACTGGCTTCACAGAAACCATCCACAGAAGAAAGTCTTCACCAGCATAAATAGCTGCTGAAATATTTAAAAATCCTCACATAGAAATGGTGCTTCCCCTCCATTTGGACAAGAAGCAGAAGTCATCACTGATATTCTGCTGCTTTATTTTAAGGATCAAAAGCTACAAGAAAAAGTAGTTCCACCCCCTGCTCAGCCACTCTTTTTTTTTTTTTTTTTCCCCTTTTTCTTTCATGTTGTTACTTTGGTAAGAGAAGACATCTTGCATTTGAAAAATTTCGTTTATGTGGAGTTTAATGTTATATTGACTTCCAGTCATATTGCAAATGGGAGCTTTTCATCCTTTGCCTTCAGTGGCAATTATTTGTATTCTGACACCTTAGGGGATGTTTTCAAAAACCTTCTGAGCTGCAGCAGATCCATTTCAGTCGTGCTTTTACTGAGGGCTGGCCCTTCTGGGAGTAGTTCTCTTCTGAAGAGTGGACATTGGGCAGAGCAGAGGCTTAGCTCTGGTGGCTCTGTGTCTTTTCTACATGCCACTGCTCACAAAGCCTGGCTAGAGTCCAGCAGGCTTGGCATTGAAGGCAAGCTGGTAAAACTGAACTTGCTTGGGAAATCTTATGGATATTGAGTCTTTTCTTCATTGATTATATTTTGTATTCTTAAAATCAGCTGGACTGTGATTTGATGAAATCATGCACAAAGCCTGTGTTTACAGTATGACTTAGTTCACCTTCTGCTATGAATGTAACAGTTTTTTGGAAGCAGAGTTGGAAAAATTGAATATACTGTTGCACGACAGCTGTTCATAATCAAAGAAATATGTTTAAAAGAGTTCTAGGACCTTTATAAACTATGCATGCAAATTACTTTTGGAATTGCTTTATTACATTCAGTTGTGACCGCCTTTGCTTTGGGTAACTATTCACATCCATTGTTGGGAATTAATTACAACCATAATATGGCCTTTTGATACATTTAACTTCTCTTACATCAGCTAATCAAAGGCTCATGCATGTTATGCTGCCACAGAACATGGAATAATTAATTTTTAATGTTCTGTTTATTTCTCTAGTACGTTCCTTTTTTTTCCCTTTTTCTAAAAATAGAATGCAAACTGTTTGAAGAGATTTGATTGGACATCAAATGTATTTGTATGCTCTTTGCAGCAGGAACAGCCAGTGAAATATTTGAAATAAATTGGCAAGGAAGCAAACTTCTGGTCCATGCACTTTAGCTCCCTTGGGAGTGTGCTGTTCATTTGTTAATACACACAACACATCGTTTGTGTGGAAGACGCCAATTCCTGCTGTGTTTCTCTGTTTTTCTTTCATTTGCATGCAAACATGCAGTACTGGAGTTCTACAAATTTAACTGCTGTGATCCATGGGAAAGCTTGCTGCATTTGCATGGGGGAATCTGCAGGGTTTCTAACAGGAGAAATTAATATTAAAATATATGTGTGTACGTCTACATAAATATCTACATAGCATAAATATCTATATTTTTTTAAAAATCCAAAGCAGAGTGAATGTAACATGCATTTCTTACATACTTGGTGCTTATCCCTGAAGTGTGTGCTCTGTGGCTAGATAGGGATAGAAACCTCGTTTGAAACCATTAGCAAACAGTTGACATCTCTGCTGCTATTTTTAGCCAAAACTCTACCACATTTAGTTTTTCAGGCGTTCTTCTAACAGAGCAGGAATCAGTCCTGGGTGGTTTAAACAGGGAACTGAACTGTGGGCACCTCTTGCCAGTTTGTCAGCCAGAAGTAGGGAAGCTGTGCTTGTAGGCGATAGGACTCAACCTGTGGAATCTATGGAGAGAAATCACCCAGTAGCCACGTTCTGTTAATAATAGCTAGAAAAAGCAATCCAAAGTGAAGAGGCTTGTAGTGGCCTGCTGGTCATGGGTGTCAGCTAACTGTGGATGAACTGAGGCTGGAAATGGCAGGAGAAACCTGACTATAAGGACATGAGGTTCTGAAGCTGCCCTCCAACAGGAATTTGAACAGCAGGAGCCAAACTGGTACTTTCCTGGGTCTTGAGTCAGTTGATGGAGGGGCTCTGTGGTGTGGTTACTGAAATGTAGATGGTCCTTCCCTCCGGTGGGTGCTTGAGCAGGTTCAGGGACCCTGTACCCCTTGTACCACCCGTGCTCCCCCAAAAGGTTCACATGGAAGTAGAAATCAAGGTGAGTTCTCCTCCTGGTAAAACCTACAGTGGCATCTGCATTGCTGAAAGGAACAGAGATGGCAACAAAACATTTAATATAAAGGAATAATTATTACTCCTTTTGAATGTATGCATCCTTCTTATATTGTGCTTACCATTGCAGGCTTAACTCCAGCCACAGCAGAAACCCAAAAGCCTCCTCTGGACACCCTGCCCTGTCCTCACCTCCCTCACCCCATAGGTCTTTTGAAAATGGCAGTTGTTGCTTTCTTTTCTCAAGGATCGCCAATCCAAGGCCAGGTCTGATTCCTGCTATTGATGCCATCATACTGCTGTTAATCCCAGCACTGAGGTTGACACAAACTAATAAGAAATTGCTACAGAGTAGCTCCAGGCCCATCATATCAGCATCTCAAGGTCAAGTATGAGGCAAACAGATATAAACTTAGTTGCTGGAGTGTAACTTCCCCAATTTAAGCTTTTATATCAACATAGTATATTACAGGCATTTTTTTAGAATTACTTAATTCCAGAATTTTCCAGTGCATTTAGAATCTTTCTATTCTAGATCACTTCATGGTGAGGTGTTCCTAGATAACCTTTCTTTGATGATATTCTTTCTTTTCTCCTATTGTGCTAACAGGTTATGAAATTGTGACATTTCTTTGTCATTAGCTACTTATCCTGAATATTATGTTTTGTGATGTATGCAAAGGGGTTCAGGTGATGTATATAAACAAGTTGGTCAGTTTAAGCTTGAAAAAGGAAAAAGAGCAATGTATGAAAGCAAAACATATTTCCCCCCAGCAGCCTCCCAGTGAACGCTGGTGTACCACCCAGGCTTAGAGACCAGCCTTGCTTATGAAAGCAAAGGCAACACTGAATCAAACAATGGTTCAATTTCATGCCTCATTTCAAACATCGTTAAACATATTTGGTTTCACCTCATCTTCATCAAGGTCCCAAAAAGAGACAGGAGCCCTGATTAATGCATATTGCAGCAAAAGAGGAAGAGGAGAAACTTCATAAATCTTTTTTTTCCCCTTATTTCTTTGCTGCTTTGCCTGCAGCTTTTTATTCCTCCTTTTTTTGGAGATTTTTCTTTTCTTGTCTTTATTCCTCTCATTGCTGCGGTTATTAGAACCCTGGCAAAAATCAGCCTGGCCTTGCAAAACTGCCCATGGTTGTTTCTTGTACAGATTAATGTTCTCAGGAGAATTTCCACACCGCCTGACCAACACCTCGGTGCTATTGCTCTTTAGTTTGTTTTACAAAAAAGTTGAAGACCCCAAAGAGAGTAACTGTTGGGCTTTGTTTACTTTATTCTCCAGTGCAGAAGAAAATATTAGCACCCTGCTTTATGGGCCCTCTTTATTGTTCTTCCTCTGTATGTGTTTATAGCCAGTGGCCAAGAAGATGAAAACCTGTTTAGACCACTCTGGAGCTGTTGAACTCGTGGGGAAATATCTGCTGGCTATGCTGGTGACTGACTTTTCACTCTGGAGGTGTTAGATGTGAGAAAGCCAGGACTCTGTTTCTCCCCCATCATCCTTTCTTTGAGAAGGTTGAGGTAGAGCAGGCTCCAGGACAAAGCTACTCTGTCACCATATCAGACCCAAATTAGTGATTGATAGGGTATGGTGTCCTATCTCAGAGAGTGGTGGCATAATGATAGCAGATGCTGTAGAGAACTGTGAGCATTTGTGTAGTAGTCAGTCATATATTAAAATAAAATTGGTAAGATGGAGGAAGATAATCACTAGACATAAAACCTGAGAGTTTTTGGTTGTCTTCCTGTAGTTTCCTTCAGTTTGATGTTTGTTTCCCATTTCTTTTTTTCTCTCCCAGCTCTGCTCATTTGATCCTTTCTTCTGGTGAACGTTAGCTCCCTTTCCTGCACCCTTATTGTCATATTTTTAATTTCTTGGTCTGTCCCTGTCCCCACCCAGCAACCAGTCTGCTTCAGGACCTACTGTGTGCAAGAGAACTCTCATTCATTAAAACCTTGTTCATGTGCACTGCAAACGAAACCTTGGAGGCCAGTGGTGCTGGCACCCAGAAGAATGACACACTAACCTAGTTTTGACCTTCATTATTTAAAGGAGGTATGGCTAATTCAGTATCACCTGTACCTGCAAGCTTTTCCAACAAAATTTTTTCATGTAGTGATTTTGAAGCCTTTGGAGAAATGTTCATTATGAGCTGGTTACATGACACAAGCTGTTGAACTCAGCTTTGCTTTTGTTTATGCAAAATCCAGAGGAATGAGGGAGACGAGGACTTCTCTAAGGGATATTGGATCTAATATCAAAAACATAAGCTGACCGTGGTGATTTACATAAATGCTACAATATGTGATTTAAATGAAAGTGAGCATATCATAGTTTAAGTGCAACCTCTTGCCTCTATCATGTGGAGATTTGAAGCAAGTCTTGCAAAAATTCCTCAGCTCAGCAAGCCCGCTCTTAAGCTAACAGCTAATACAGTGCAGAGATCAAAAGGGTTGGTTCAGTTTTTTTTGGAACCTGCACATCGAGATAAGATCTACATGAGACCAAGCTGAATATTTTTCATGTTACATCTGTGGTTTACCAGCAGTGACAGTATCACATAATTAGTGATGTAACGTTTGAAACATTTAGTGAAGTCGCATGTGGATCTAATCTCTATGCCTAGTGGAGCTGTTAATATTTGTATAGGCTGTAACTTCTTCTCTGTAATGTCTTTATAGCTCACAGTTGATTGGAACGATGGCTATTATAATAATTTTGTGCCGAAGGGTAAAACTTATTGGACGTAAATGAACTAATATCTCTTGACACTGGTTGATTCTGCAGCAATAAAAAAGCTGAGATTTGTCACCTGCTAAATCACACACCTAGCTCAAGTAGTCCATTTCTTAATCTCTTAAAACTTAACTGGCAATATGTGGTCTTTTATTGGTAATGGTAGTTACAAGATATAATACCTATCATGGTATAATATAGTATGATAATTACCTAACAAAATCTGAAGGCTCGTGAATAGCAGAATTGAAAAGGAATTAATTACATTTGTAATTGTTTTTCCTTATGTTAGTCTCATGCTGTGGATACCCTGTGGCACATTCTGAAGTGCCTGGCTTTGGATTAAGAGGAGAGATTTTGTGTGCACCTTTCTAGGTCATTTCTGGGTTTCAGTGCATGGCCAAAATGGGCCATGGCTCACCAGGAGGAGGTTCCTCTGTAGTGTGGTATAAGTTGGAGGCACCTTCTGTGTGCCCTGGACAGCTTCCCAGGCTGCAGTGCTCATTGGGGCCCAATGGGAATAGCAAGAGCAGTATTTTTGTATGTATGTTCTTCTGCAAAATCCTTCCTAAACAGAAAGAATATTTCCCTCCTAAGCTGTCTCAGGAGCTCCCACACCTTTGGCACTGAGTGTGGATGCACTGACTCTGAATTCAGTGTCTGCAACAAACCAGGGATTGGGGTTTGATCCTTTTGTTTGTTCAGATTTTTCAGATCTTCCCTTTGCACTTCCATAGTTAGTGGTTGCATGCCTTGCATAGTCTCTCTTGGGCAATATCCAGTTTTTTGGTTGATTCCAGTCAGGGTAAGATTTTGCTGGTTGTGACACTGGTTGTGTGTCGGTGCCATTAAGAAATAGCAGCAGCAACTTTCAATTGTCTGTCTGAATAAGTGGAAGTGATGCATCTTTTCTGGAAAGCACTTTTGGTCTCCTGATGGAAAGCTCTTTATTAGAGCCCTGTTTGCTGTTAGCTGTCCTCAGCCTGCCAAGCTCACGGTCCTTTGCCAAGCAGCAGCCACTCTCTTGGTGCTCTATGTGCATTGGTTATGGTGCTTCCTCCCATGGTGGCATCGAGGACAGAGGCTTCTCTTTTTGATTCAGCATTTGCTTGATGCATCTACCTCTGTGTGTAAAAACAGAGAAAGCAGCACACTGAATTCTCCTTCAGTTTCTCATTACAATAAATATTTAAAATACTGAAAAGTAACATCAATAGTGTTGGTTGTTTGAAGCTGACTGTGGAATGAAACATGTGAGCAACTCTTGAGGCTGGATTTTTGCCCTTGAGAGAAGGCCATGCTGTGTCTTACCATAGTTATGGGAAATACTTGTTTAACTTTTCTTTAAGGTGTCTGTAGAAAGTGCTGGCAGGTTTCTTGCCCTTGTTTTGCTGTATTTCTCCCCTAAGCAGAGTGGCACACCATGTACGATCGATTCTCAGCCAGCCTGGGAATAACTGAATGAATTTTAAGATTGGTTTCATAGTCTAAGTTGTCAGATACACGCAATAACAGAAGATGACTGAAGACTGAATTGTTCAAAGCCCAGACTTTCTCTAATGACCACTTGTGGCAAATGAGCGTTGTCAAAGTGGCTGCAATGCTCACTGCTGAAGCACTTTCTTTTTTGATGAATATTATGAATTGTGACATTCAGTGGGACTGCTTGTGATAATAAACACCAGGCTCTGTATAATAGATGTTTGCATGCCCTGGCCCTTACAATTTCTTACATCGGCTAATGAGAGTATTTCATATGTGCAAGTGTCAGAGAAATTTAACCATACTCTGTGACTAATACTTAATAATAAGTCTAGATACAATCAGCAAAGTATCAGCAGAATTGCGTGCAAGTGAGTTGGGGTTAAATAACCCTTTTATTTTTCATTTATTGTAGTTACATGGATACGGTCCAGAGCATACAAAATCCAAGTTTTGATCCACTGCGATGTACGTGATAAAAATTAAAGGGTTTTTTTGTAATTCAGGAGTTCAGAAAGACTTTTTCATAAGGGCACTTAACCTATGGAATGATCTCCCCAGAGCAGTCTTGGAAATCACTGTGCTTAGAGGCTTTTAAAACTGAACGCTAGAAAGTATTCTTGGATAATATGCATTGAACATTGGCTGAGAGATTGAAAAAAGACTTTGATTAATTTTGATTAATTGATACCAGAAAGGAGGTTGTAGAGAGGTGGGAATCGGTCTGTTCAACCAAGTGACAAATGGTAGGACAAGAGGAAATGTTTTAGGGATATGGTTTAGTCGAGGACTTGTCAGTATTAGGTTAATAATTGGACTCAAAGATCTTAAAGGTCTTTTCCAGTCTAGGCAATTCTGTGATTTCATTTCCTCCCTTATTATTTTTTCAGCAAGTTGCTGCCAGTTTCTGTCTGTGCCTGTATAAAAGTACCTGGACTCACTAAATCACTGCTTGAGAGATTTCAGCTAGTACAAAATGCTCACAAGGCAGCAAGTTCTAGTCTATTTGGGGGGACAAAAAAAAAAAAAGAGAAAAGAGAAGGAAAGGCACAATTAGATACCTTGAATCCCTCTGCAACCTGTCAGAGAAAGAGAGAGGAAGGGCAGAGAGTGACTCGGCAGCAACAAGCTCCAGGGTGTTTGCTGAGGGAGATCTGTCTATGCCATGATGTACGGCAAGTCGTGTTTCCATGCTCTTTAATTAAGCAGGATAACAGCCTGCTGGTTCTTACTGTGCTTTCCAGCTCTGTTTTTAATTATTTGGGCCTTTATGGTCTTCCCTTGGTGCTAAGTGACCTAACAATAAAATGTGTATTTTTCAGAGCAGCATGGAATGGGTAATCATAGAATGGTTTGGGTTGGAAGGAACCTTGAAAATCGTCTAGCTCTAACCCCCTTCCATGGGCAGGGACACCTCCCACTAGACCAGGTTGCTCAAAGCCCCATCCAACCTGGCCTTGCACACCTCCAGGGATGGAGCATCCACAACCCTCCCTGGGCACCCTGTGCCCGTGTCTGGTGGCCAGGTCCCACCCTGTGGCCAGGGCAGCAGCTCCTGTGCTCAGCCCAGGACACGGGCTGGGGCAGCGTCGCTCCCTCTCCGTGCCAGCGAGGAGCGTTACCAGGCTTGTCACATTCTCTACCATGCTGAGTTACATGCGAAGAGCAGATACTTCTAAAGTGCTGCATTCATGGTTCATTTGGATGAGCAGGCATTTCTAATTTGGCACCAGCCTAATGAAAAGATGCATTCCAGTCCAGATCCCAGCAGCTGCAGACTTCATTGACTCCAAAGATAATGCCTTTAATTTTGGCCGTGGAACTCGAGAGATACTTCAGCTAAGGGCTGCTAAAGCCAGTGGTTGTTGTACTTCGAGGGAAAAGAGTGAAAGAAAATAGTTACACTTTAAATACACCCTTCTGTTAGTTTTTGTTTGATTTACTGCTGAGTTATAGACATACTCTAGGAGATTAAGTAAGAATTTATGGCATGTTTTATATGCAAAAAAACCCCAACGCCAACAACCCCAGAGTGTGTCTGACAGCAGAGGGAATGCAGAGGACTCTGATTTAGTATATACATGCTAAGCAGCTTTGCTAGTGGTGGGAGTGAGTCGTGTGCTTTCATTCCTGCTTTTCCTTGGATTCTGAAAGGTAGCAGCTGAAGTGGAAATTTATTTTCATTATATATTGGGAGGTAACTACAGCGAATGGTAGGTGTAGCCTTGTGTGTTTGAGAATAAATGTAAAATATGGACAATGGATTAGAGTCAAAGTTAGAAAAAAGTATTTCATGTGCACATTTCTCTCTGACATTCTTTCTCTTTCAGTGTTCTTTATAAAGAATTTACACTGTCTACTTCCAAACAGACTGAAGAAGCCTGTTCCTGAGATAAATGTTCTTTTCCTAATTTAAATAGAGCAGAGGATTTCCTGCTTCTGACAGTCTGATAGAAGCATTTACCTGCTGCTGCTTCTGCTTGATCTCTTCATTTTGACCTAAAAATCAGTATTGAACTTACTTGAGAAGATTCAGTTGAGGGATAAATCCATTAGACTTCTGCTGATATATGAAATATCATCAATTGTCACCTAATTTTTAGAGCTATAAACACAGCAATAGGACAGAATGATCTTTCCCTGCTAATTTACCAGCAAGGCCTTTAACCCTCACAAGAAAGATCTAGGATTCATATATGGTTGGCTCTTAAATCAAGTTACTTTGTATATTTTATTTTTTTTTAATATCAATCTACAAATATGGGAATTTGACTATAAACACCCAGGTTTGAGACTGTTACCTGAAAAAAAATTGATACTTGAGGGGTTTTTTCCTTTGTTTTTTTGGATGTATTCCATTTGTATAATCAGCATGTTTTATTTCCTGACAAGCCAGGCTCCTGTGATGGATGAGCTTTCGCTAGTAGAATGGGTACATCAAATACAGAAAATTCTTTTTTGTGTGTGGTTTTTTTTTAGGTCTTGTTTTTAATCCTGGCTTCACTCAAGATATCAAAGTAGGGAGCCTCATTTTTCTTTATTTTTCTCAGGTTTCGTAAGGTGTCCTTTGACTTGGGCACTGCTGTGCCACAGTGGCCTAGGAAAGTATTTCAGTCAAAATTGCCTAACACTGACTTTTTTCCTGAATAATGCCAGAAGAAAATCTTGGCAGTTTATTCAGATATTATCTCTTGGAATTTACTCAAAGCCTAAGTTGCTCAAAGCCTAGTTCTGATTTATAATTACGAGGTGGATAATCTAAATTCATCTCTGTTTTTATAGGCATCCATTCAGAGTAAGCGCTGTGGACTGGAAAAAAACCCCAACAAATCATAAATGTAAAATCCAGACCCAGATCTCAGAAGTGGAGAGCTATAAATGTGCTTTTTAAGACACAGAGATGGCAGTTCTACTGAAAAGCATCTCTGGTAGTGAATAGATTTCATTAAAGTGCAAAAGATTGCATTTAGTTTTTCATTTTAAAAAGCCTTGTGTACCCTTGAGCTGCACCCTTGTTGGATTCAGTGACAATAATGGGTGAGTAAAAGATCCAGTGTATAAGGTGCTTTATACTGAGCATGGATCTAACAGCATTTTGCAATTGGCAGTGTGTCAATGGCACTTTGCACTGCAGACATCTATTTTCAATGAATACCTAGCTGCAATAAGTAAATACAGGCTTGCATTCTGTGGAAGTCCCCCCAGTCAGTCCTTTATCTTCTGTTTGCTCAGCTTTTAGAAAGCATGTATTAAGTCACTCTTCTAGCTTGAAAAAATTAGTTCTCTACTTGTTATTTGACACTTTGTGATTGTGATTCCTCCTAAAACACAGCGTATAACATCATTGCGTTTTGCCCGATACCTTCTCATGTAAGTGTAGTTAACCTCTTGGAAACACCAGCACTGTTTTCAGGTTTCATCACAAAATATTGCACATGTGGCTTTTATAACATCTCTACACTCATTTTTTGGTATTAGGGTAATGCTCGGGTAAAAAGTTAAACACTGATATTCCTGTTCCCCAGGGGAGCATTCGCTGGTTTTTATCTCGTCTCTGTTACTGAATACTTTTGTGATCTGAACTCTTTAAATATAAAACACTCCCTTTTTCTGGAGGTGGAATGTGAGATCTAAAGATCTGAATTTGAGAAAGGGTGACATTAATAGTTGCAGCTGAAATCGATGGGAGCTGTATTTGACTCTATCAGCTGTCATGTGATGCTAACTGCAATTAATTCTTCATTTTCACAACCCAAAATGCAGATGTACACTGTAAGGTGATACCGAGAAAGATGCTGCAGAGACATGCAAGGGGCTCACCATAGACTGAGTCCTAGTCCTGACTCCAGGAGAATTATCCTGAGTATCTGCAGTTGTTCTCAGGTCCATCAGAGCATGGAAACTGAGAGGTACCTTCATTCTGAAAATTCCAGCTTTTACACATGCAAAGAGAGTTGATGTTTTTGGCCATAATCACACGGCCTTGCTGGTTTTGATCTGCAAAGTGAGAGTGGTGGTGTACCAGGCAGCTTCCAGGAATCTTTGAAGCTAAATATATTGATATTTCTCAAGTATTTATATTCACTCACGGGAAGGACTTTGAAGTAAATAATCATTCTATATTGAAAATGTCACTATAAAGGGTGGCCAGAGCCAAGCACCGTGTGCAGGAGTTCCAGGGATGCACTGAAGCACATCTGCTTTACCTCTAATATTCCAGCAAGGGGTCTTTCCTCACCATAGGCTTCCAGTAACACCCACCTGGGTTGTGGGTTTGTGATTTGGTGTGTTGGATGCTGTGGGACTATCAAAATCCCTTTTAACTTCTTGCCACTTTGGATTTGGTCTCTGGAGGTCAAAGCCTGGAGGTCACTAAGGCCACGCTCCAGCCAGGCCTGATGTGTTGCTATTAAGTCCAATAATTAGAGCTGCATGTGAAAATTTTTCAGTCATAATTTCACTTTTTGGCAGATTTTTGCCTTGCTGAAAATGTGATTTTTAGCCGTGATTGATTACCCAGTAGTGAGTCTCTCTAACACGATGAACAAATTCTTTTTTATTACCTGAAACAAAGCAGAGCATCTATCTAGAGGTTAATCCAGCACTTGGCCATATTGGTTCCATCTCAGGAACACCAGATCCCAATTACTTCAGTTGTCCCTCATACCTCATAAAGAGCTGGGTCCTTTGTGCATGGTTAGTTTACAAGAATAAATGCCATCCTGAAAGATTTGTTTGTTCAGAAAACAAAATATGCCAAAGTGTTTACTTAATCCCTAAAAGAATTGTATTTGAGTGACTATATAATGGTGTTTGTTCAGCACACACTTAACAATGAACATTGAATTTAAAAGATTATTTTTTCTTCTTGAACTGAACTAATGAAAGCAACAGAATAAGCTGCAATCCATAAGCCAGCAAGTGCCTTGTGTTAATTGTGATACCAGAGATAACGTGGCTGGGGCTAACAGAGCAGGTCTTCAGTTTGTGCAAGCACTTGTCTACACATGGAATTATTTAGGAGCAGCCATTCTTGAATAACTCCATGTGCTGACACTCTTGTTTCTGTTTAGCTTAACACACTTTGATGGGCTAAATTAAACAGAAATAAGGCAACCTTATTCTGGAATAAGTGTGTCTACACATGGAGTTATTCAGGAATGGCTGTTCTTGCACAGTCATTACTAAATAATTCCATGTGTAGACAGTCCTTTAATCTATCAAGTTCTTAAGTCATTTCTGAAAACATGACTTAGTTTCCTGTGTTATTAAGGGACAATCTAAATATTTTTATGAAAACTATTGTTTTGAAAAAAACATTTCAGTCCCAGCTGGTCTTGGAAGCTGTAAGCTAGATAAGGGGTATTTTTTTTTCATGTAATATGATGCAAAACAAGAAAAATGTCCAGCAAAATGTGTATGGGGCAAGTGTAGGGCCCTGCACCATGAGATGCATGAAGAAGTGTGTGACCAGCAGGTTGAGGGAGGTTCTCCTCTCTGTCCTTGTGAGGCCACATCTGGAGTATTGTGCCCAGTTATGGGCTGCCCAGTTCAAGAGAGACAGGGAACTACTGGAGAGAGTCCAGCAAAGGGCTACAAAGATGCTGAGGGGACTGGAGCATCTCTGTGACACAGGAAAGTTGAGACCCCTGGGGCTGTTTACCCTGGAGAAGAGAAGGTTGAGAGGGGGTCTGGTCAATGCTGATTAATAGCTAAAGGGTGGGGGTCACGGGGAGGTGTGCAGACACTTCTCAGTGGTGCCCAGTGACAGGAAAAGGGGCAAAGGGGCACAAACTGGAACCCAGGAGGTTCCATCTGAACAGGAGGAAAAAATTCTTTGCTGTGAGGTGCCAGAGCCTGGCCCGGGCTGCCCAGAGAGGTTGTGGAGTCTCCTTCTCTGGAGAGATTCCAAACCCACCTGGATGTGATCCTGGGCACCCTGCTCTGGGTGACCTGCTGGAGCTGGGGGGTTGGAGGATATCATCTCCAGAGGTCCCTTCCAATCCCCACCATTCTGTCATTCTGTGAAAAATAGCAATTTTCAATACAAAAAACTCAAAGAGACTAGTCTGAACAGTTCTAGCATATCTTTTCTAAGAAGGTAGCTTGAGAGAGATGATTATTGCTTAAAGGTTTTTTTGCCTATCAGTTCTGCATCTGGTTGTATTTAAAAATTAAGACAAGAAATACTAAGTTTCATCAGTGACAGAATATTACTGTAAATGATACCATTTGCCTTACAGTGAAAACTTGGGTTTTATAATGAGGGGATTTTTACCCTGTATTAAAATACAGGGAAATTCATTTCAATCAGGAGTTTCAGGCCAATGAAACTCAGGACTTAAATTTTACTTAGCTGCAAACTGTCCAACGGCATTTATCCAACTCACTTGTGTAGGTTACCAGCTTGTAGGACACTGCTCAGCTTGGCTGTCTGAAGAGGTTTGTCATTGCCTCAAAAATAGGTTACATAAGATTTAGAATTTAAAACACATGTTCAGAGAAACCATCAGATTATCTCTTTTTATTAGAAATAATGGAATATTCAGAATTTCTCTATAAAGAGGGTTTCTGTAAAGAGTGAAAGCTGGGCTATAGTGATTGATAAGAAGTTCTGACTAATGTTTTATAAAAAAAACAAACCCAAAGCATATTCTGGGTCAGAGTTATCTTTGCATTCACAGGTGTAATTAGACAGCATTGTAGATTCAGAGCAGTGAAACAAGTTTGCAAGGTTCAGGTGATGGAGAGATGTTTAAACAGGCACCAAACGAGTGTGGCATATTCATTAGGGACCTGGTGTTGTATTAATTGTGACAGTGCAGTTGGGACAATCTAACATTTCTTGTATTGAATTTCTGCACAATGTAAGTAAACCAAAGATGTATGCTTTATTTTTTGCTTTCTTTCTCTGGCGGACAAATCTCCTATTTTTTGTGTGCCTGCAAAAATTTACATTTCTCTGCATTGTTTTCTCCCACTCACATGAATCACATTCTTAACTACAGGCAGCCAAAGGAGCCTTCAATGTGAGCCTTTCTCCTAAACACCAACGTAAAAAAATTACCCTGCCATGAGGTCATAGCTGACTGAATTAAAACAAGGCTAATGTGGAGCAGAATTGTACCTGATTTGCCTATCAGTATCCTACTCTTTTCTCTCTTTATCATGATGGAGGGGGCTGAGAGGAACTGGGCTGCAGTTTTCCACCCATAAACTCAAGGGAGCTTTGACAAGATCAAGACTTACAGACAGGATTACTGTAAAGTCAGAAATAGGGTTTCAGTAGATTCTTCAAATTACCTCTTTTGTGGACTACCAGTAGGCTCAGTGATTCAGCAGAGGAGGCTTGATGAATAAACAGGGAGGTCGTAGCTGTGCTGATGTTTAGGCACAATTCTTCTGTATATTACTGTATAACCATGAATCAGCAGTGGGAAGGGACTTCTGAAATACCACATGCTCCTTTTTGTGGGACACTGAGTGTGCACAACGTTGGGCTGTGGTACCTCTGACACCCAGCTCTTGTTCGGTAGCCTTTGGGTTGTTTAAAATCGTGGTAAGTTTATTTCCCCATGTGAAGAAGTCTGCAAACCACATAGAACAGGAGTTTTGGTTGACAGAGCCAACAGGCCTGCGTTAGGAGGCTCTCATTTATACCTCTGTCAAATGCATATTGATCACAACAGCCCTGCTGCAGGTTTTTGAGTTAATCTCAGGCTTTCACATACTCATCAGAGATGCTCAGAACGTTGTTTTGCGTTAGCCCAGGTACCAGTACTGGTTTAGAGGCATTCAACTTGAAAATTGCTCCAGCATCCCCTCTTCTGCCCCAGGTAAACCAGCAAATTGCAGTCCAGTGTTTGCTTGGAGGTTGCACTGGTCTTTGGATTTCATCCTGTGCTCCAGGGCCCCTTTGGATGAGGCAGTGTTTGGGTCTGGCTGTAGCTGCCATTCTGCTGGGGTAACGTGCTGCTTCTCTAACACCTCCCAGAAGGAAGGGACCAATTATCAGTGAAAAGTTCCTTGCTGGCTCATGGTTCCTGCTTAGTTATCTCTGTAAAATAGAAGTAATTAATTTTTTTTATTACAAAAAACCCACACATATATTCCAAGTTTTGTTGTTTTGGGTTTTTTTTGAAGTTGAAAGCTTGTTAAGAAGAAGCTCAAGTACATATGTGCATGTGCAGATATACATGCGTTTTGTTAGCATGTCAGACTGACCCAACCTTTCTGTGTAAACAGGGTTAATGAACCTTGCAAGGCACAGGATTAACAAAAAGAAAAAAGGAGCTCAGGAGTAGTGAAAATGGCCTCAACATTAACTGGGGAAACGGGTTGCTCTCCAAGTATGTCCATTTGGCAGCACTTGCGGGCAAGCAACGTGATGTTTCCTCTCTCTTTTTTCCCTTCATTTCATTCCTTGTCCCATTCTCTTTGCTCTGCCAGCTACTCGAGAAATGGACTTTATTCATCTGTACAAAAGGCACAGTTTACAGATGCCTCCTGATCCTTTAAGGTCATTCATTCCAGGGCAACGCAAAACTAAAATACACATTGTGAGTTTAGCATCTTGGGGTTGTCTGCGAATGCCCATGGTGACTACAGCCAGAAGGGGTGAAAACAGGCTACTGCTGTTAAGTGATTTTTCTTGCAGAAGTCTTGTGTGACAAGTCACAGTGTGAACATATAAAAAGCCAGGATTAAGCCGTGACTCTAGTCTTTAATAATTATTAATGGAAGTACATGTTTATGAATTGTGGTGCAGTGGGTTTATCTATTATATAAAAATTAAAACGCATTGCTATTTTAAAAAGAAGACTATTATCCCAACCCTACCCCTTTTCTTCCTACCCCCTATGTTTTACATTTTCTTTCCTCTAAAAGAAACCCTTTCTGATTAAGGATCGTGTTGAAAACTCAGCAGTTTTTAATCCAGCTCTCTGCAGGCTGCAGTTCATGCTTCATTTAACTGATCGGTTCCACTGCTACGTTACTAGACAAAATCACCAGTTTGAAGAGAGGAGCAATTATAGTAAGTCATAAAAATGGAAGACCCCACATTTTAAGAAATGAAATCCAGTTTAAAAACTCTCCACTTCTCATAGAGATGATTTGGGGGGTGGTTTTGTACATGACCAAATGAATAGCACACTGCAGTGTTTTACTACACTGTGTATGATGAATCCTGATCAAAACCTGGAGTACGTGCTTAGCTGTTCAGCAGAGGCTGTTAAACAGATTATTCTGCGTGCTTTGAAATAACAGTGTGGAGGCATGTGAAAAAATCAGCAAAGTAATGCAGAAAGTGTGAACTATGAGTGTCTGGCTTCAGCACTGTGAATGTGAATAGTAAGGTTAGCCCAAATAGGGCTTCCAGCAAAACTGATGCTTATTTTGTGGGATGGCCTGAGTATAACTGGGTGAACAGATGCATTATCAGGGACAACAGATCAGACACTGAGAGGAGATGCTGTTGAAAACAAATTTCATGTCCTGCTGGCAAAACCCTGAAGGTGTGGGGCCGACTGTGGAGCCCCAAATGCTCCCATGGACGACCACATTTTAACCTGTTCATCTCACCGTGCAGAATCCTGGAGGAGTCCTTGCCAGTGTGTATTCCTGACCTAAATCCTCATGGGTTCAAGGTTTGAAGGTTCAGAAGGTACCACCTCTGTCTCTAAAGAAACGTTGCCTAACAGACCCATCTCAGTGCCTGTCTTCTCTATGGATGTAGAGAGGGATGCACATGCTTTTATTTAGTGTGTAACAATTTATTTTTTACTTTTTGCTTATTCATACTATTTCTTGTATGAATAGTTGTGATGACAGATTCATATTAGTTTAGATGTGAAACAGCACTTGCCAGTGCAACTTTTCTTCTCTCTATTCTCCCCTTATTTACATTTTTCTGTGCTACATCAATCCTCGCTCCATAGACAAGACTCTTGGACTAGAGCATCTTAGTGCAGTGATTCAGGATGTCTCTTGCAGTATCCACCTCAAATTTGGATGTTTTAAATACTGAACTTTTCTTATTAAAATATAAATCCAGTGTATATTTACTCAGCACTTAAACATTTGTGCTCCTCTTTTGAATAAGAAAGATGATATTGTCTTGCTAGAACTTATCCCGATACCTTCGATATTTAGGGCATTGTGTGGTGGTTTGATTACATGAATCCAATAGTTGCTAATCACATGGAAAAATCCACACTGACCATTTAATTGATGCCCTACAGCTGAAAAATGTGTTGTAGTATTAGTGACATTTATGGCAAATATTCCCAAAGCAAAGTGGCACCTCAGGTGGGGACCAGCGACAGAAGATCATGAAATTCAATTGTGAGAGCAGATCTGAGCTCTTTACATGATCATTATGTTGCAGCTGAGTCCACCATAAGTCATGTAGATTTTTTCTCCTCTAACATGCAGCTTTATTTTCTTCAAGAGTAAATATATTTTTCCACATAGTGTGGACCAAATCTGCTTTCAGCTCTACCTGCCTAAGGCAGAGCAAATGCACTCCCAAGTTACACCACTTTATAAGGCATATCCTTTTTCTTACAGTAACTAAATAACAGAAGCCAGCAGACCATATGAGCTAGCTGTATGTTAGTCATTAGAGATGTTTTCAGGAGGACAGAATTTGGGCACATTTAAACAAAATTCTCTTCAGTGAGCAGTACCAGGTAGCCAGAGTAAGGCTGGGTGGGATATAAAGATGTATCAAATGCCTTTTGCTGCAGATGATGTTTCAAGCTCAGTGACTTAGAGGTCCCGAAAGCACAAGGAGGTTTTAGATATTTTTCTGGTTTTACCCTGTAGGTAGGTGACAGTGTGACAGAGGTGGTTGGGCAGACTCTGTGTTACCATATAACATTCCCTTTAATAGTAGCACTACAGTCAAGGAGAGATTACTACTAAATCCAGGAAATATCATTTGGCCAACTAACTAATCCCCATATTTTCCGAGGCGGGGGGAGAAAATGCTATGGGTTGGGTTTGGTTTGGGTTTTTATTTGTAAAAAAAAGATACCTTAGGTTAATCCATTCTGAATGTCAAGAGGATAAATCTGACAGGAGTCAGGGGAGCTCCAGTGGGACTAGCACTACAAGTTACAAAACAGCTAACATCATCCAAGACTAATTTCTTTCCCCTGTTTGTCCTACTGTGGAGGGAGAGTTAAAAGGCAATTCTTGGGGAGTTGAAAGGCTCCATAATAGGGCTCCTCTCTCTAAGGGAGTAAAACTGCTTTGTGGCCTTTGTCTTCAGGCTGCTAATAAACCATCCCATGCTGTGAAGCTTTGAGTTCACTCTTAATTCAACTTCAGTCCAGCTTCGGTTTCCCTGTCTTTGTGAGTTGCTTTTTTCTTAAATACATGGTGTATCTAACTCGCATTTGAGCTTTTTCATTCACTGCCTGAGTTTATAAATGTACCAGCTTCATAACTCCTGCTTGGCAATTTTGGTCCAAGCATAGAAATTGCCAGAAGCATTTTGGTGGCTGAGAGTGTTGATGGTTACTGCTGTGTGTCTGTCTGGGTGCACGTCCCTTTTCCTCTTAAAGCATCCTACAGATGCAAGGATAAATTTACCCACACGAACCTGTGTCAGATCTCCTGGACTGTTCATGAGGACACATTATTCTGTGCAATTGGGGTTTGGCTGATCCATCTCCTTCCCCCCCAGCCCACAATTATGTGACTGACCCTTTAATAACATGTTTCTCTGCCTATTGTTTCTGCACCTGCTTTTCCAGATGAGACCAAAATATAGTACCTGGGTTTGTAAATGCCAAGTAATTTGCACTTGGCAAATTACAGATTTGGCAGGAGAGGGTTTGGGGGGATGTTCAGTTAATTTGGGGATCCTGGGGGAGCCTCTGCCAGTGCCAGCCCAGCAAGGGGCCTTTCACTGCCTTTGTACCTAGAAAGAGCTCAGAGAATGTCATGCACAGTCAATGCACCTTGGCTTTGGAACAGCTGTCTGGACAAATATTGGTATGATTGTGTCCACGGCCAGAAGGAGCTCTTAAAATAACATTAAAAAAGTCAAAGGAAAGGTTCCATAAGACTTGCTTTGTTTGGGGTTTTACTCTAAACAATTCCCTGATCATTCCAATGTCCCTGGAAGTCACATCCTTTTCAAGTGAGCATTAAAGAAGTAGGTGAGGGTAGTATGGGGTGATGTGTTACTTAGAGAACAAGGGAAGGGTCTTGTGCGGGAGACTGATCTAGTTTGTGACCTTTTAAGAAGTTTGCAGGGAGGGCAGAGAAACTGGATAGTCAAGGGAGTTCACTCTAATTGGTCTTCCCATCTACTTTTCAAAAAATAGATATATTTTCTCTGTCTCAGGTTTGAAGGGTTGTATGAACCTATGAGCTCTCTATGGGTTTCTGTTTTGATAAGATCATACCTGATTAGGTCTTGCCAAGTAAAAAACTTGTGAGTCTGATGGATATCTGCTACTGTGTTCTCGAAATCATAAGAAATCAAAACAGTCTGAAAATTAAGCATACAGTTAGAAGCTCTGTGTCTTTAGAGGTATAAAAAGCAGGTTATTTCTTGCTATTACTTTTAAGGTAAGTGAGCTGGTCTTACACTGGGTATTGGAGAACTTACACAAATTCCACTTTGTTTCTGACTGAGGATTGCTTTTGAATCCGTAGCTACTCAGATGTGCAACTAGCCCACACCTCAAAGGATGAACTCTTTGCTGTGTCATAAATATGTTGGAAATTGTTGTTTACTGAGTGTTGTGTATATGGTTGTCTGCAGAATGGTGTGGGGGGGTTATTTTGGTTCTTAGTTTGCAGCTTAATTCTTATCCAAAATGTGGGAGATCAATCTGAGCTTTAGTTCCCTTCCAAGAGTTGAGATTCAGGTAAAATTTGTTGTGCTGCTGATGGGTGTAAAAAAGCAAAGTACACTAAGAACTGGAGGCCCAAATGGGAAGGGGTAGTAGAGAATTCAGGGGTTGGGAAGAGGAGATAAGACAAAAAAGGTAGATCAAGGGAGGGAAAAATGGAAAGGAAAAAAAGGGCAGACAACGTAACAGATGGAAGATTAGATTGAGTCCTTTATGCTTAGAAAGAATTGAGGTGCAGAAAGGGAACTAACATCAAAAAACCCACAGGAGGAGTCATTCTATGAAAGCAGCACATAGCCTGAAACTAAATACTGACCTTTTATCTCAATTTGAGAGATTTTTTTTGAAAATGATAGTGTAAAAAATGTAGTTCTGTGCAATATCAGATTTTTTCTTTTTCTTCTTTCTGGGTTTTGAAAAACCTGAGCGTGTCTATTATTCAGTTATGTTTCTAAAAGATTCTTTTCCTGCAAAGCCTAATTTAATAAAACCTAAGTGTAGCTGGAAAGAGAGGAAATGCTATATTTTAAAATGTTAATCTCTGCTACATTCCTACCATCACTCATTGCTTTTAGGATTGAAAATCAAACTTTGCCAGCTACTCTAGTGCAGCTGAGAACACATGTTGAGAGGGCAAAGGCTTGCACACGTAAATGTGGTTTTGTACCCTCGGTTCATGCCAAAAGAAAGTACAATTATTCTCCCCTCAAAAGTCTCAGTGGGAACCCTGGCCATTGTCAGATGGGTGCTTTGTGCACATCTGCTGCATTGCCCAATGCTTGACTTGACTGCTCACCCTTTCATTGAGGATAAACAAGGAAATAGAAGCTCCTGCTTGTGTAACTAAAAGGATATGAAAGGGAACGTCCTCAGTCGAAGCATTCTAGGAAAGAGTACCCTGGCTTGGGACAAATGCAGAGGAACAGAATATATCTGTACTTTACCAGGTCAAAATGCTACTTCACACATACAGCTGTGGCACCATGGATAAAGAATTCTTCCTAAGGCTTCTAAAAACATATATATCCAGGCTCTGAAGTACACAAGCAGATCTCTAAACAAACATGTCCAGTATGATGAGCGTTGTGTGCAAGCTCACTGTCATACAGCCCTTTCTGCCCCTCTCTGGCTCCCATTTAAGTTGCATTCAATAAGAGATGCTGTCAAACACCAGAAAAGCAATTTTCCAGGTTTGAGTTTATTCATGCAAAATGGAGAATAACCAACACATTCTAAAGCATTTAGAATTTGTTGTTATGAAGATAACTTATTTTTATTCTCCCAGAAACTGAGTTTGCAAGTGATGCTACTTAGATATCTGGGTTAGACTTGAGGATCTTAAAGGTCTTTTCCAATCTAAATGATTCTATGATTCTATATGCAGGGATTAACCTTTCTGGCACTGGCAAAATACTTTCAGAACAAGTAGGTGTGGTGACCTTTCTATGTGCAGCAGCCAGTCATCCTCAGGGAAAACTCAAATCAGGGTTTACACTTCAGAGAATTTCACAGCAGTCCCGGTGGCTTTGTAGAAGGCAGCTCTAGTGGGAGAGGTTCTGGTGTCAACACTTAGTGCTATTGTAGGTGGCCTAACATTTCTTGCCTGATCTACAGGTACCTCTCCAGAAGGACAGGGGTCTGATGTCACATCTGCCAACCCTGTACAGGTGTCCTGGATACTACAGAAGTGCCTAAAATAGCACTGCATGCTTCTGTGCTTGCATCTCAATCCCACGCTGGTTAAGCTCCCGCTCTGATGTGTAGGAAAAGCACTGTGCTGCTTCAGATCTCATTGCTGGGTGAAGCATTAAGTGAAATTTTGACAGCTTACAAGCTTTATAAATGTCAAAGGTGGTTTTCAACAGAGGCCGAGCTAAATGTCAGCATTTCAACCTAAAATATCACCGTAAATCATTCCTTTGGTCAACGTGTTCCTTCTGTAAGGTTAATCCTCTTAGCCCTCCGTGCTTCAGCAGCAGGTACTATGTGAATCAGCAAGGTAGTGTTCAGAATATGCAGGTACAAATGCAGTTAGGGTTTATACAATACTTGCAATGGTGATTTGGTGGTAACAAGAATGATCTTTGCTGTAAGAGGCTGTACATACGGCTGCTTGAGGCATCGCCCCAGCCATGGGTCACCTTGAGCATCCAGGTGTGGCTGGAACTCAGCAACCACCATTTGTAAGTCCAGATGATGAGGCAACAACTAAATAGTTGATACTTCACCTGACTGTGACCAACTTGATCTGAACTGATCCCAAAACTATTGGTATTGGTTCTTTTGTCTTTCTTCTGAGCTAAGTCTGCTCACTTGGCAGTTCCTCTAGGGACGTGTGTCTCTCATAGCTTGTTTCTTACAATATAGAGAAGCTTGATGAGAATCAAAGTATCTCATTACCTCAGGTCACGTTCATGGCACAAAGTTTCAAGCCCCTTTTGGTGCAAGGTGCCTTGTGATGGATTCACTGTCATGTGGTTTGGAACTTCTCTAGCAGCAACATACATTAGTTTCTGTGAACTTTCAGAGCAAAGTGTTTCTTCTTGGCTGTTGGGGAGGAATGAAAACAAACATAAAGAGCTCATTGCCATCATGGGAGCTGGGGGATATGATGTCTTTTGAATGAGGTTCTTTACTTAAAATCTTGCTGGATTTAGTGGCTGCCTGAGGCAAATATTTCCATAGAGACATACTGGTGAGAAATGAAGGATCCTCAGCCCAGACTCTGAGGGAGCAAGACTATTAATTTTTTCTGCTCAGTTTTATGTGGATAGCAGGTAGTAGGTAAGGAAAACATTTCTAAGGTTTGATAATGAAGACTGAAGAAAGAAAAATAGTGTACCAAGTTCTTGACAGGTCAGTGTCATGTATGTGCAAGGATACAAAGAAGCTTCAGAGCTCCAAGTGCCCTCATCATTGTCTCAACTACATGAGGCATCTGGTGGGTCTGTTTTGCTATAAACATTGGCATGGGTTAGCTACAGGAGGCAACTGATACTTCTTGCTGAAGACTGGATTCATTTTCAGTTTTGTTTGACACATTTGGACTAATCAACCCAAATGACATCATGGACATCAAGTTGTGTTGGCTGACATCCTAAAAATGATCCTGTTGGAAACTTCCAGCTAAGCTTCCATCAGTGGAAAATGCACTCTCAGCAAAAGCAAAGCTTTGTGAGATCATGATATGCTTAAGGGATTTTCTGTCCCAGAACTTAAAACATTCTCTCTGGGCTGGGTCTGCCATCCACCTGAGAGCCTTTGAGATTGGACAGTTCATCACTTATTTTTTAGGGACATGGTTTAGAAGTGGGCCTGGTGGAGTTAGAGAACAGTTAGATCTGATGATCTTAAAGGTCTTTCCTAACTTTTGTAGATGAAAGCAGTATTACACCAGTGTTCCCTTTAAAGGAAAAATCAAAGTTGTAACATAAGTAAGAAAAGTTGAGAATTTTTGAATGGAGGTTGCAGAAACTGTAAATTACATGCAACATGTTTGAATTATTATCCAATTTTACATTGTGAAGAAGAAGTTGACTTGTACTTTTAGGAGAACAGAAAACTGTGGCCTCTGAGGAGAGTATTGAGCTGCACTGGGAATGGGTATCAATAGAAAGAACTTGGAATTACTGAATCAATACTTTAAACTCAAACTTTAATGAATTCTAATTAAATTTTAGACTTTGGCCGCTGGGATATTTTTGTACATTTACTTACAACCTTCCTAAACCTTTTCAAGTAGCTTTATGTAACATTTAATCACTAAAATAAGACGCATTGAATAAGGCTATAGTTGCCAATATTTAAGTCTAATCTCTTATTACACTGAAACTTTTCTGAAGTCAAAGTTTGAATTCTCAAGAAGTGTGTGTTTGATCTTGGAGAAGATATCCCAGTGATTAATGTTAACGATAAGGTGTTGATTGGTGCTTGGGAGAACCTATTCATAGAAACAATAGGCTATTATTCTCTACTTTAACTACCATATAACAATATTTAAGCTTTACTCAGTAGAAACAATAGTCTTATTTATACCTCCCTGTCTGCCTCTAAACCAGCATTACAGTTTCTGGCTTCCTATTAGGTTGAAAGCACCCATTAATGTTTTCAGGGCTTGCAGAGTTCAGTTCTATAGCAAGGTGCAGAAAAAAGCAAGTGGAATTTTTCAGCCTGACTGTCCTCTGAAGCTCACAGTAAAAACAGCTGAGCACTGGAACTGCTGCCTCTATTCTGCAGTTCATCTGAGAGGTGTGCAAACATTTGAGACATCCAAGCTAAACCCTTCTTTTTGAGCCAGACTGCACAAGCCTCATGCTGTTGCCAGTGGTAAGAGCATCAGGTGCACCAGACTTCTCACCACCACCACAGTCATGCAGGAAGATCAAATTTACTAGACCTCAAAACAACCAGAGCATCTGCTCTTCTCAAAGGTGAATTATTTGGTCCAGCTCATTTTTAAAGTCAGCCTTGGTTCTAAATAGCCTTTCTCTGTTTATTAGTACAGCTCCTCTGCAGAGAGAGGGATGGAAATTATCCATAGGGACTGGAAGAAGCCTTCAGTTTGGGGAAGATGCCTGAGAGGTTCTGGTAGCTATCAAGGCCTAGGATTTTGGTTGCTACCAAGGCTTATGGAGGACAGTGAGCTCAAGGAATGTGATAATTAGAGTCTAGCATATGTATGGAGGAGGCTTCAGTACAGCATGAGAGACTGAAACTCAGAGCTAGGACCAGAATGATGGATGTAGCCAACTGCAGGATCTGTGCAGGAAGAGAAAGACCATGTAACCACAGACCTACTGAAGATGGATGGAGAAACAAGGGATAGGAACTGTTATGAAAATCAAAAGGGAAAGCTGCAAATCCAGGCAAATCGCATGGATTTTCTTCTTTGAAACAACTAATCAGGTTTTTGAGGGAAAAAAATAGTATGAATAGGGACAAGAGTGAAAAACCCAAAGACAGGAGGCTTGTGTTTGCCCATGTGTAGCCTGATTTTTGAGCAGCTTGGTATCCTGGTTTGTGGGTGTAGGGTGAGAGGCAGGGCTCCCAAGAAAGGACATTGTTACAGTGGAATCTAACTCAAAAGAAGAGGATTGTTTTCTATATGCCAAAAAATGGCAGCTGAATGCAAAAGAAAAGGAAATGTAAATAAGGGCAGACCTTTCTGTATGTATATATTTGAATTTATTAGCTGCCAACATTGTCAAACAGAAATGGAATTTGATACTTTCTATTCCTAGTTATACATGTTTCACTCCTACTGGAATTCCTCTCAAAAATGGTTTGTTTGAGTGTTGGTCTGGTTTAATGTTTGTTTGCAGAAAGCATAGAGTAAAAAAGAAGACACCATATTTCTTTTAGCAGAGAGAACAAGTGTCCAAACAGTGTCCCCAACCAGTGTCACCTTAACGATTGCTAGAGCCTCATGGGGACACCAGTCTATACAAACTGTCACACAGGGCTGGAACACCTCTCCTACAAGGACAGGCTGGGAGAGTTGGGGTTGTTCAGCCTGGAGAAGAGAAGGTTCCTGGGAGAGCTTATCATGGCCTTCTGGTATCTGAAGGGGGGCTACAAGAAAGCTGGGAGGGACTTTTTACAAGGGCTTGTAGTGATAGGACGAGGGGTAACGGGTTCAAACTGGAAGAGGGGAGATTTAATTAGAAATTATGAAGAAGGTCTTCACTGTGAGGGTGGTGAGACGCTGGCACAGGTTGTCCAGGGAAGCTGTGGATGCTCCATCACTGGATGTGTTCCAGGCCAGGTTGGATGGGGCTTTGAGCAACTTGGTCTAGTGGGACATGTCTCTGCCCATGGAAGGGGGAGTTGGAACTAGATGATCTTTAAGGTCTCTTCCAGCCCAAATCATTCTATGATTTTATGATTATTTGAAAGTACATTTAATAACATAGATTTACTTAAGGAGAGCTGTAGGAAAGATGGGGACAATCATTTTAGCAGGGCCTGTTGTGATGGGACAAGGGGTGATGGTTTTAAACTAAAAGAGGGGAGATTTAGACTAGATGGAAGAAGTTTTTGATGACGAGAGTGGGTATTCTAAAAAATGATTAATTAGTTGGTTTCAGATGCGGTAATTCTGCATCTGAAGATTCTCTTATCAAAGAATTTTTTTGACCCAAGAAGTACACTGCAATCAAACCGATTATTTGCACATTGCAGTGTATTAAACCAATATGGATTTATCTCCTGAAATCCACACGAGTGTCCTGTATTCACATTTTGCTGAGTTCAAGTTGTTCCCTGCATATCTGATCTATCATTGCTCGGCTACCTGAGAGAGAGATCTCATCCATTGCTCTGTTTGATTTTATTTTAGGTGGTTTGCCTGTGTTAGAGTGGATAGATGAGATTCTCGTGGCCCTTGTATGTTGGCTTTTGGGGAGTGGGGTGTGCAAATCCTTTTTTGGCTTTTAACACACGCTTCCTGCCGGTCATTTCTGCTGCATATGATCCATCACCATCCTTTTCTTAGAACATATTTCAAAGGTGTTGGAGTGATGTGCTCATTTCCTGGCTTTTTAAGTTCAGCCACATTCTTTTTTTATCTTGGGAACTTCATTTAGTAACCCAGGGTCTCTTCAGCTCAGACAATGAAAGGCTCCACCACATTTTCTTGCTAAAGAGGTGGTGTGAGGATGACATCATTCATCTGTGCTAGACACTGACTCACAGGCATTTGACCCCAGGGTGGAACCCAGGAACAGGGGTTAACATGAAGTCATCTGCAGTTGCACAATGCGTTCCACAGTTGTTCTCCCTCTCCTTTTTTAAACCACCTCAATAATTGCAGAGTGCACAACATAACAAAGTGCAGTGCTGAGGGCAAACATTGCTTTTGGGGCTCTTCCAGGGCGCTCTGAAGACCACAGCAAAGAAGAGTAGGAAAAATTTTGTGGCAGAGTATTGGATTTTACGTTTGGATGGAGAAATAGCTTTGTCCAGTAGCCAGGAAATGGAGAACAAATTTGCCTGAAAACTGTATAGCCCACAACCTGCTGCATTAGTTTTCACTAGACGTGGTTTTAGATTTCTAGGGTGGTTTCAGATTTTTGATATGATACCTTTGAGGCATTGTTGCCTTATTAGTATCGGAGACATATTTTGATTTGGTCGTCTTTTTTTCCTGTGTGTTTTTTTGGCTGTTTTCAGCTTGTCCATAACTGCTCTTTTAGGATTCTTTGCCTCATATTCTGACACAGGGTCTGGTCTCATTCTTGTGGAACAGCCTGAGCGTGCGTTAAAGGGCTGAAAGTCACCACTGATGTAACTTGTGAGAACACCTGTAATATTCAGAGCTTTAGAAAGAGAATTGCCTGTTGGGCTCTCCAGTTTCTTACACTGCTTGAAACCTGGCAGAATTTGGCATGCAATAATATTTAGTGAGGTTGGAAAATCTCAAGCTTTCTCTTGTTAAATCAATGGACCGGCCATCACTTTCTGCTTTTACTGGTAGCACTGGGCAGGAGTGTGACTGTTTCTCTTGGTGGGCCACAGGAGAACCCACCCGTTCTGCCCAGCAGACATTTGGGCTGTCAGTGGGTTGACTGGGGAGGGTGGCTGCTCCTTCTCATCCGACCTGCCTGCAGGTGATGCCACCAGGAGGATGAATGCTCTGGACTAACAGTTGCCAGATCTCCCTTTCAGTTAGCTAGAACTGGTTTGATATTGGCTCTTTTTGGCCTTTTATACATAAGAAACTTGCTTTTCCCTGCTCCAAAAGCTGTGGAGAGCATTAAACACACCATTTACTTTTGCTTACTGATGAGTGCACTGTAAGTATTATGATCAAAAGAGAAACATTTGGAACAAAACATTAACTTCCAGTATTGGATTTCTTGTCTTGTAAGTAGCTTTACATTTGAGTGTAACATGGTATGATAGAACACTCTAAATACTTTTCTAGATGGTGTATAATTATTTATCTAGCACTTTGCATTTCAAGTCTCTGAAATCTAGCTTATGAGTAGGCAAGACAAGTGGGAATGTATGTTTGGAAACTTGGAGATTCTGTTACAGAACATTTTGTAAAAATGAATGATTAAAATTAGGATTGATACTGAGGAGGGGTGATAAAATATGTCTAATTAAAAAAAAATCCTCTTTTCCTGAAACTGATGTAATGGTTTACAATGCACAAGGCTAGAATCCCCTTCTCCCCCAAGTTTTAAGAGGCTTGTAGATCACTGCTGTGTCCTATGTGAAGTATTTCACTTTGTAGCTCACATGGGTAGATATATTTTAGTAAACTTCTGAAGAAAATGAACAACATAGAGCTTGGTTTTAAGAATGTTCTCCCTGTGCTAACGTGGTGTAGCTGCCTTCTCTCCCCTCAGCTGATTCAACCAAAGGTTTCAGCCTGTACTTGCTTTTCTATACACGGTTGGACTTTAAGAGGCCTTTGTCCTTGGTGGCTGGTTTCTGGTTGAGTAAGGGACAGAAAATCTGGTTCTTGAGAAAGATATGAATAGGTGGCATGTGATTCTGCTGTCTAACATCTTCCTGAGGATGATGTGAAACCTTGGAGTTTGTTAGGTGCCCACTTAGAATCGTAGAATCATAGAATGTTTTAGGCTGGAAGGGACCTCTAGAGGTCATCTTGTCCAGTCTCCCCACACCAGCAGGGACATCTCTACCTAGGGCAGGCTGCTCAGAGCCCCATTAAGCCTGACCTTGAAGGACTCCAGGGATGGGGCCTCCCACACCTCTCTGGGCAGCCCATTCCACTGATCTATCACCCTCATGTTAAAAAACTTTTTTCTAATACTTCAGTGGTATGTAAATGGTTTTCTACCAAATCAACAGAAGCAATATGTGGAATAGAACAGTGTAAATCTAGAGGTGATCTATACTTGGAAAAAAATATTTTGCATCTTGAACTCATTAATAATAGGGAGAAAGTAGTTTTCTTTTTTCCATTGTTGAGTTCTGATGCAAATTCCATGCAAATTACTGACCTTGGGAACACCACGGGGGCAATCTTTACGTAGGCAGCAACAATTTCTCTAATGTGCTCCTGCATAAGTAGTCTTGGGTTTGACATCAGATGTGCAAGAGCTTTTTTCAGGTTACATGTTTCTGGAGCAAATGCATTTATGAAAGTCATTGCACAAAAATCTGCTTTGCACTTATTCTTCACCAACTTCTTCCCAGGAGATTGTCTCTCATTATTCCAAGGTAGTTGGTTATTTTCTCAATTAACTTTTGTCCGGGCTCTAGAGGATGCAAATTCTGTGTGATCTGGTTAAGGTGCCTTGAAAGTATCTTTCAAAGCATCTTTGAAAGTAGCCAAGGTGTGTGTTTGAAATGAGAAATATCTACACCTGTAGGCATGCAGACAGTTTCTAAAGAGTCTTTGCCCTTCATCACCTTAGATTGTGTACTTAGCATCCTACTTTTGGTTATAAAAATATCTATTTAGAAATCAGTGTAATGAATCAAATAGTTATTCAGACTGTTCAATTTTAAAGTGCACATGTGCTGTGGTTTTTAAATTTTACACTCACGCACACAAACCAGTATGTTGTTATAAGTATAGTTATAGACATTCTTTTAGTTGATTAAATTGCTTATCTCTGCTGATCTAGTGAAAAGTGGAAACATTTGCTTTTGGAATTATAGGGAATTATAGTCACACTCACCTACAAGGTCTTCTCTGAAGGAAGCATGGTGACAAGCAGGCTTTTATTTATGGCAAACAGTAAATTTGCTGAGTTTCACAGGGGGAAGAAAAGGGGAGGAGTAGAGGAGGGGAGGATATATACTAAATATATATATATATATATAATTTTTTTATAACCTGCAAAGCACATTTTTTGGCCCCCCAATAAGAAAACATAACACAGAATAAGGACAGAAATTTTGGTTGCATTTCTTTGCTTCTGGATGAAGAAAACACCAATTGTAGCCCATGTCCTCCAAGTGTTTGGGGGTTGATTTGGAGGGTTTTTTCAGATTTCATCCTGGAATTCAGCATTATTAAAATTATTATTAAAATGCAAGTTTATAAAGGAGAGTCTGTCAGAGTCTTAACTGCAGTGGTGCTCCTCATGCTACTGCTATTCTATTTTTAATGTGTTTCATTATACGTTGTACATATTTTCAGTGTATGATATACACATTCCTAAACATTAAGTATATCCTATGAAATAACAGCACCTCATAAAAAGGGATCATTTTCATACTAATGATATACTTAAGCTGTTCAGAAACTAACTGAACTCGCAGCTTATTTCCTGAGGCAGGATTTGGGGATATATTTAATTTAGATGGGGCAACCGTAGTGAGTTATGGATTGTGAAGTGCCTGCTGTGTTTACTGCTCAAGAGCTGCAAAATTGTTAATTGATACATGAAGTCTCCCTCACTGGGTAAATCCCCACGTGATGTGTGTCTGTGTTCTCAACAGTTTGATCCCAAAAGTGATCTGCACACGTTTAGAAACTTTGAACTATCATCTGCTGAAAACTTTGCTCAGTCTTTTAAAAAGAAACTAAGTGGATTTTTTCCATTTCAGTGGCTCAAACTCACTCATCATTGAAAACTAATGTCTTAGTTGGCTTAAGGTAAAATGTGACTGTGAAATCACTTAAGGTTCCTCAAATCTCTGCTTCTCTTCTTTACCTCCTTGCCTTTCCCTAGAATAATGGAATTAGAAGAAGGGGAAGAATTCCTATCAGAAGTTAAATATCATGAAAGGTTGGAGAATACATCCTTATTTATTGCTCCATCCTTGTGTATTGCTCCACAATTGTGTCATTTGTTCCCTGCTTTTCATTTTTCTCCCCCCCCTGTGTTTATATTGTTAAGGTATCTTTACACTGCACATAGAAAATTTAAATGTAGGAAATGATAGTCTCACAACAAACAACACTGGAGGCTTCTGTTGTCACTGACCAGCTCTGTTGGCACACAGGCAGGTTTCAGAGCCCTCAATTTCTTATCTTCTGCCTGGGACAGAAAATTAAATCTCAGCTTCTGCTCAAGCCTTCCAGTTCTGATGATTTTAGTTTAAAAAAATCAACATTTGGTTCTTTGTTGTGTTGCTTTTTTCTCCCTAAAGGCTGAATATTGAAACCAAGGAAGGGTAACTATGAGTATTTTAGTGTTTGTTTCATAAAAATCTTTTCCTGAGAGATATCTTGGAGGAGGGTCAGAGAATGAACAGGAGTTGCCAGGTTTGCTCTGTCACATCACTATCAAAACTCTGGCTTTAAAAAAACCCTACAAGTGTCATCACACTTGGGTAAAGCTTAAAAACTAGGGTCTCTTCTGAGAGTTTTCCCTCAACTTTGACTTACTGAATTTGCAGTGACCAAGTAACAGAGTTTGGTGTGAGAGCAAATGATTTGTTTGACTTTTTCCATGTATTTGAAGCTTTTTTTCTTTTTTTTTCATAACTACCATGTAATTTATGGGCTTGTGGAAGAGAGAGTTGTGAGATAATCCGTTTCTCTGAGGTAGTATATACTGAAGAACTTGTGTCTTTATGTGAAAGAAGAATGGTGGAGAAATTAGACTTAACATTGCTGCACCCTTGAGATCATGAAAATTAAAATAAATGACTGAAATAATGTTAAATCATGGAAATCTCAGGGACAGTTAAACCCAAACCATTAGTCAGGCGTGTTCTAGTGATTGTTTTAAATATCAGATTTATGTTCATCAGAATCTGAATTTCCTTGAGATTTTTTATTTGGGTTTTTTTTGGGGAACCACTACTCTGTGAATCAATACTCATTAAGAAGGTGCATTTCTTATACTCCCATGTGACAGAGGTACCTGTGTACTTGATATGTGCCTTATATTTTTAAGAGGGTAGGGTAGTTTCTTAGTATCTTTCTTGCTCCACCATCCACGTGTTTAAGGGTTCCAGCACAGCATGAGAAGCGTGTTCTCCTGCCTGCTGCAGGATTCCTACCTGCTTTAAATGACAGCTTCAAATTAGTGCCTCTGCTTTCATTTTCCTGTGTTCCTTTCCATCCCCCACTTCAGCAGTGAAACCTCCTTGGTGTGTGTTGCAGTCCAGTAATGACTTGCCTTGGGAGCAATCCAAGTGTCACTGCTCCATCATGAGATGTAAGTTGCCATCTCTCATTGCAGTGATCAGGAGATTTCAGAGGGTGAGGAAGGAGGAGGAATGGGAGGATGCAATGGCACAGGAGATGTGCCCTGGAAGAGAAGTAACTGTATTGGGTTTGGAATTGAGCACGTGTTCCTCAGCTTGGACAAAAATAGCCTGTCATAGTTCAGAAAGTTTAATGATGCACATTTTTAATTTATCAGTTGAGAAGGGTAAGGCAAGAAATGAGGCTTTTGTTTTCTGAAGTGCTTTGTGCCCCTCTCAGCACAAACCTTTGAGCAGAGCAGGTAGTGGGAGGCTGGCCCAGCCCCAGGGAATGGGTCCCATACTGGCCAAGCCACTATCTTCTTTAGCCTCAGTGTTACAGCCAGAAAATAAACTGGGAGGCCAGACAGATATTCAGAGTCACTCTAAAGCTGATTGCATCTGGGAAACACCAGAGCAAACTTAGGAACCTGACTTGCTTAAGTGGTTTTGTAAATCCTACCCGCTGTCCAATTCTGCATCTATAAGCATGCAATTACTCTTATTTTTAATCTGGCTGTCAGACTAGCCATTTATATCACAAGCCATCACATAACTTGTCTCTTTCATGCTTTAAGAAGTAATATATGGGTGAGTAAATCTCTGTAACTTGTGCAAACATTGTTTTTGTCTTTTGCTGCAGTAAAAGGCTTTGCACAGCAGTAGAGGAGGATGCAGGGCCAGGAGCACAGAATAGGATTTCTCAGAAACTCACATTAACTAACATCACGCGCATGGGAGTTAATGGAAGGTTGTCATCACCTGTAAAATTTCTGTCAGCAAACATCTGGGTTAGATTGAACTTCCCAATAAACTGTGTTAAAATTGACAGGGCACAAAAGGGTTTGTGTGTGAAATGCTGAGAGGAGAGTTCTGAGGATCGTGGTGTTCTCCAGACTGTCATCTCACAGCATTAAAATATCCTCCAGAGGGAGATGGGCTCTTGCTGTAGAACTGGATGTGACTCTGGCAATTCTGCATGTTTAAAAAAAAAAATTAAAATGTAAAACAATCAAATCACTGCAAAAGAGTCAAAGCTTTGACTTTGGCACCAGATAAAGGAAAGGAACCTTGTCTTCAGTTTCTATGCTGAATCCATGCAGAGAGTATCATTGTGGATGTAGGCTGAGATTAAAAAGCTTGGTGTTTTTTCGTGCCACAAACTCATTGCTAGTGTACAGGTTGTGAATGGGTTGTTGGCCCTGGGCTCTCACCCAGGTAGCACAATGGGTTTGCAGTTCAGTGATGTCAGGGCACAGACCTATAGAAAAATTACAAGGGGTTGTTTTTCACAAGGAACAATTGCCCCACTCTACTGTATTCTGTTGTATTGTGTGGCCATAAATAATTGTCAAAAAAGACAGGAAATTCTGCTGTAAGAAAAAGCATTTTCACTTGTGAGGATGCTTAAATGCTGGCAGAGGCTGCTCAGGCTGACTGTGGAGTCTTCCTCCCTGGAGATACTCAAAACCTGACTAGGCACAACCCCGACCAACCTGCTGCAGCTGACCCTGTGTTGAGCAGCAGGGGTAATGGCTTCAAACTGGAAGAGGGGAGATTTAATTAGAAATTAGGAAGAAGTTCTTCACTCTGAGGATGGTGAGACACTGGCACAGGTTGCCCAGGGGGATTGTGGATGTTCCATCACTGGATGTGTCCAAAACTAGGCTGGATGGGTGTTTGAGCAACCTGGTTCAGTGGGAGGTGTCCCTGCCCGTCGCAGGAGGGCTGGAACTAATGATCTTTAAGGTCCTGTCCAACTCAAACCATTCTATGATCTTTAACTAGATCAGGTTGCTCAGAGCTCCATCCAACCTGAGCTGGTTGTGTTTTATTTTGCAAATACCATCTTAAACCAGGAAGACCAGAAACAAAAGCACCAGCAGCTGTCTATTGCAGGACCAGGAGATATAACTCACAGAGCCCTGCAGGTCACTTTCGCCCTCCCCCCCAGCCATACTTTCTTTTTTTTTCGGCTCCCTGAATGTCATTTGTGGCTGTGCATGGAACAGGTGTCTCTTGTGAACTCCTTAAATAAACGGAATTTTAAAGAAAGCTCCTGCTGTCCGTTTACACAGGTGCAGCCATCATTCAGGAGAAGGCTATTTGCACACAAACACCCCACTGTTTACTGTCTGCGCCGCGATCCCGGCAGTGCCAGAAGGGCACTGAAGCAAGATGGAGCAGGGTTTGCTTTGCTGCTGCTGCTGTCGAGTGATGTGAACTTTCATAAAGTTCTGTCTCGGTGGGCAGGGAGCCCTTTTTTGCTCCTTGAAGCATTAAAAAGTGCTCTTTCAAAGAGTGGCTCAGAGGAGAGCAGATGCCGTTGGCGCTCACGAGATGTGAAATGGAATAGAAAATGTGTCTGTGACTCTCCTTGGGTTTGCTCAGTAGCTTAGCAGGAGTTTTGTGTTTGATTTCGATTGCATTCAATTTGATGATCTTAAAGGTCTTTTCCAACCTGAATGATTCTGTGATTCAGTTTGGGTTTTCCCCCAGCCAGCCTGTATTCCAACTCATGCAAGGGACAGTTCAGTTACCTTGCAGCATCTGCCAATGCGTGACAGTGCTCCTGGCTTATCTTTGAGACAGCTCTGCCAGTGCTGCAAAAACCCAGCTAATTGCAGGTGGCCCACAAGCAAAGGGGCACCGAGGAGGGTGGTTGTCCCACCTTCACAGCCCTCTTGAGCTGATCAGAGACTTGTCTGGTCCCCCATACAGCAATGAGAGCAGCTTGTGTGTTAAAACAGGCTGAGCAGGTAGGACCAAAGCTGGCCGTATACACATCACACTGGGCTCTCACAGCTCAGGGTAACTTTATTAATACAGCTTCAGAGGACTGAGTTCTCATCAGATTCCCCAGCATTGCCCATGGTTGGAGCTGCAGGGTCCCTACCTGCCCTGCCTGCCCCATGCTGTCTGTAGTATGTGTGCAAGGAAAAAGGGCTGGATGGGTCCAAGATATCTTGTTCATCACATACTTAAATAAGAGCAGCAGTAGGATTCCCAGCATGAACTTTTTCCTTTCTGTGTATATATTTCAAGTTCTGAGTGAAGGACAGCCACAGAAATGATGGATGTTTCTCTGGCAAGAAAGCCCACGAGCTCTTCATATCAGGCAGTGCCCATTAATTAGGCTTTTTGACAGAAGACATGCTTGACACACCCTTTTACCTGCATTGGCCTGTGTAATTTTTTCCCTAAGTAGAGTTTTTAGGTATATTTCTTCCATTAAAAATAGTGCATTAAAAAAAAAAAATAAATCAAAAAAACCCCCAACAAACTTTTACAAAAGCAAATTAAGAACAGATGTAGCTGAGCAATACTTTTTAACCCAGGAGTAATAAATGTTTGGAATGGACTGCTGTGAAGGTTATTAAGACTAAAACACTGGGGTCATTCACATAAGAGTTGAGAGCATCCAAGGGGATGGAATTGGAGTAGAAAAGAAGTGGATAACTGAACATTATCCACTGTGTTCTTGATGATGCATAACACCCCGTGCACTTGTTTTATGTTGTACGACTTGAAAATCTATCTGCATTGGTTAAACATGTACTAAGGATTATGCCTTGGTAAAAGCTATGGAAAGTTGATTATAGGAACAAATGCCAACAAATGCTCGTCTCTGGACTGCATCACTTGGAAAAGTTGCCTCGGGAGAAGGGCTGTTGGACTTTATTCCTTCTCCCATCTCATGGAGGACATGGATGTGACAGCTTGAAACGTTTAAAAACATTTAAGTTTTATACTGGCTGTGGTTACTGTGGAGAGATTTAATACACTGTGAGGAACATCCAATTTTGAGGAAAAACTCATATTCTAAGTGGAGTTTAAATCCATATTGAATAGATCATTGTAAAGATAGGAAGTAGAGACTTGTGATGTTCACAGTTGATGCAAATAGCAAATAAAGCACCACGGTCTCTGCTCTGCCCACAACTTCATTGTGAGGTTTTTTTTCCTCTCAGTCCATTCCATCAAGCAGGTGGGTGTTTAGTATTATTTCCATAGATAGTACATTTATTTGCCTATATAGAACATTAGACTTGTTAGACACCCATTTCAAAACTCGAGTGCGTAGTAGGTTGATGTCAAGCATATTGTGGCATGCACTGCCTCTGCTTCCTAGAGAACAGGGTGAGGGAAGGCTAGAAAAGCTTTTCAGCTCTGTTAGTTGAGCAAACTATTCTTTAATTCTAAGGACATCAAACCAACCTAGGAAAAAATAATAAAAAAACAAACTCTATCAAACACTTGTTAAGCTTCAGTGATTTAAAAAAAAAATCTATTTTGATTTAAGCATTGCTAAGGATCATAATTTCCTGTTCCATTTTATACTGCAGTGGTACTCAGTGGGGTCAAAGAAGTCTAGGAAGAGCTCAGAATACAAACAAGGTCAAAGCAAGGTGGTTTTTTTTGTCCTACAAGTTTGTTTGAACTACAAGAATAAATCTGACTGTCGAGATGTTGTAAGAGTGTCAGCTTTTGATGGAGAAATGAGAAATTATGTGCACAAAAATGTAGGATTTGAAGTGACATCCACAAACCTGAAGCTGGAAACAGAATTTTGGGGTTCGTATCTTCTGGGCACGTGTATTTTGATCTGGTAGATAAGTCATCACTGGATGCGTTCAAGACCAGGTTGGATGGGGCTCTGAGCAACGTGGTCTAGTGAGAGGTGTCCTTGCCATGGCAGGGGGTTGGAACTAGATGATCTTTAAGGTCCCTTCCAACCCAAACCATTCTATGATTCTGTAATACAGCTTAGTGTTCAGATTCATGTCCAGAGTTATAGCCTGTGACGTTATAAACCCAGAGAGAGTAACAAAATGAGGAACACTGGGGCTTAAGATACTTCCAGATTTTTTTTTAATTTTATGCTCTGAAAGGTAGAAAAAACCTGGAGACAAAGAATTTACCTGTGGTACCAACTTATCAAAAGTAACAAAGTTCAGAAATTTTGTGCAGCACTTTCAGTTATCCAGCTTATAAATTGCATTCTGAGCATTAATTAAGCCTCACAGCACTGAGAGTCAGATGTCTCCTTTTATCCCCATTTTAAAGACAGACATTGAGGACCCAAATGTTATTATCTACTCTCTTCTTCTCTAATTTTCCTCCTATCTGGGTCTACATACAGTAGAAGAAATGAAGCAAATATGTCTTTGATCCTGAGCAGTGGTCACTCGAGAAGATGCCATTTGCTTTCTAAGCTGTGCGCTGCTCTGTACGTCCCCGTGGAGTACCTGACATGGATCTAAATCCACCGAGCAGCTTTTCCACTGCAAACATCATTTATCAAAGCTGTAATAAGGGCAACAGGCACCAATGACTCGAGCACAATGGCAAGTCTGTAAGCGTCCACCGCCTCGCTGAAGTTGGTTCTAAAGTTGTTGTAAAACAAAGGGGAGCTTTCCCTTTTATTGTCTTGCAAGGATCTCGTTGACTACTACAGACCTGAACTCTGACCTTGTAGGCTATTGTTCTTACCAAATTATAAAATATTTATGAGTGGCTAAAAGACACAGCCTGGTTTGTTTCCTGAGGAGATTCTCACAGCAGAGTGAAGCGATCAAATTTTGATCCTAAATCGTGGGGCTTTATGACGTGGAGCATTCTGTGGCTAATGGCTGCACTTGTAAAAATAACAAAGGCAAAGCAATAAAGCACAAGATTTGCAAATCGCATGAGGCCTCGTCAAGTAGCACATGTCTCTGGAGGCGACTTTCAGCACTGGGGAAGTCAGGGTGCCTTGACAACTTGTTGCCTCTGCTCCTGTTACGGGACAGCCCAAGGCCCGTCTGTTAGAGCCGTGTCAGCCCAGCTCGCTCTCACCAGCCACATGGGCCTTAGCCCTGGTGAAAACAAAGCCTGCATGACATGACCCCTTTTCCTCTGCACATTCTAGCCTGGAGCCCTTGGTCCAGCCTGTCTTAACTGATGACAGTCTTCCAGGTGCTGTTCTGATCTTAATCTCCTGGCTGAACCACAGGCCGAACATGGTGAGCTATAAATCTCCGCAGGTCACTGAGAAGTCTGCTGGTGTCATTTCTAATTGACCTCAGGGAAAAGAGACCAGCTTAGTTCATAATTTCCCAGGTTTACAGATTCACAGGCTGGCATTTCCAAAGCAGTGCTCCTGACTTTTCGGTAATAAATTACACTGGAAAGCCTACGGCTACAATAATTTATGATCTTTCTGCTGCTCTTATAACACATGCTAATTGGAGGAAAAAATTATTTATGGAACATTTTCAATGGGGTATTGGGAGGAAAAAAAATAGCATTGGGAAGCAAGTGTTTTCTACAGAGTAAATTCCTGTGTGTAAACGTATTTAGGATTTTCTCTGTAGCAGTATAAAGAAATAGAGTGTGATATGAGGATAAGAAGCCAGCAGTTGCCTGACGTGCCTTCAAAGTACACATTGCAGTGTATTTCAGGACATTTCTGCATTTCTGTGCTGTGGGTTCACTGCGGCTGGATCTTTGGTTGCACTCCTCTCAAACAGTCCTTGTAAGCTGTGATAGATCTGCCCCAGCTACAAGATAGCTCTCTAGATGTAATAACATGAAAAGTTGTGAGGAAATACTTAAATATCCAAAAGAAATTAAATTCTTGGTGTAGTTTTATATGAGCTGGTCTTGTGATAGAATGAGAAAACATATTTTGCTCAAGCCATGACCATACTTGAAATGTAATCAGCAGTTAGGAACTGCTTCAAAGCTCATTGAATGATTCTTGGTGACCTCCCTGTCAGTGAAACAAAGAGTTGTTTAATTGCTAAATATGATTTTAGTTGTATCGCTCAGAATTCTTTGCAAAGGGAGAATGCAATTAATCTCAATTAGGGCACAGTTTATTAGCATAAATTTGCTGCTAAAATCTTTTAATATAAGTCTTTTTTTTTCTCCCTTCTACCAATGTTTTGAATATGCATGCATTTAAAATTAGTTGAATGTTATTTTGCTGTGGAACAACCCAATATCGTACTGCTTTAAATCAGAACAATTTCATAGTCACAACTCCTGGAATTCCTGGAAAAATTTCAAAATTTCTATCTCTGATTCTTATCAAACTAGATTTTCAGCTAACACTGCAGAATGAATCTCTCACTTTCTGCCCATTTTCCAGTGGTGTTCTGGGTTCAGTTACTGCTTCAGAGCTAATCCACAATTACATTATTTTATAATCTTTCCCAAATCCTTTGGAAACTTTTCCAGAAGGCTTCTTGGGAAAGCTGTGCTGTGTAAACATTTCAAAAGTGAAACAAAGGAATTTTCTACCCATCTTTGAGGAATGAAGTACTAAGGATAAACATGGTACTTTTACCTCTTAAGTAAGGGTGAAGCAATTTGGAAAGCTGCCTTTTAACCGTTCTGGTTTTCAATATCAGCTTCATGATATCTTTAAAAAGTAATTTAGCACTTCTCAAAAATACAGCACTAATTTCCTGATAGACAAATGAACTTTACTATTGGGTTTGTTTTGGGAAGAATGATTCATTTATTCAGCTCACTGCTACTGACTGGTTTTAATTTGTTATTGATTCCTTACGGATTGTCCAAGTCACAAGTTATTTCTCAAGAGTTGTGCCACTATTTAACTTGGCATTTCTGACCCAGGCTTAGCTCATACACAAAGCTGTGGATCTAAGACACTTCTATTAATCAGCATTCAGGCTGGTCTCATACTTGTGGATTACATTTATATTCCAACGACATTACTGGAAGGATCTAAGCAAGGCAAAAAAATAAACACGCCGAGCCAGGAAAAAATAAATTTCTTCTTTCAGCCATCTTTTTGCTCTGTATGGTCACCTTTCTCTTAACCAGTTAATTCCATACCAAACTTGTGTCAGAGAAATGCTCAGTGAGGACAGCTCGTGGTGTCCCCTGGGACAGGGAGCGTGGCGTGGAGCCAGCACAGACGTGGGAATGTGGATCCACGTCATGCTCTGAAGTAAACGTCTGGTTCCTTCCAAATGCTGCTCAGAGGGTTTGTTATAACCTTAATTTCCTACAGTAATTGCTGCAAATACCCACTCAATGTTAATGCACTTACAGCATGCTTTTATCTGACAGGTAGAAGTTTATCCTACGATGTTTTATAGCCCAAGTCCTTGGTTATACCTTCTGACTGTTTTCCTGTTATGTTCTCTGACACCTGGATGTTAAATATTAAGTAACAATGCAGGAACTAATTAGGAAGACTGTAGCCAGTTGCTTACAATAACTGTTCCTTAATTTAAAATTTAGTAATGCAATTTAGCAAATGAGCATAACAGGAAGAAAATGTAGTCCTGTCACATGTGGAAACACTAGTAGAAGTTGAGAAATAATACAGGTCTTAACTAGCAAAATCAACAGTTAACTCCAAATATATAACAAGGAAAAGGTTCTAGGAGTCAAGTGACTTCACTTACAGCTGTTTTCCAGCTAAGAAAGCTGATCCCTATTCCTTGATGTTGGATGATTCTCATACACATGTATGTAGAAATGACACTCCCATCCTTACCACCACCAGCTCCAGCTCTGCCTCTCTCTAACAATCTCTGCTTCTGGTTCTTCTGACTTTAGACCATTTCAAAGGTATTAAGACCCCCAGGTAAGTGCCTGTTTAGTTGGATTACCCAAAATAGTCAATATATTTAGGTACTCAGCTCGCTTAGAAACAGGTCATTGTGGGTAGATAAAGAACTACTGGAGAGTCCAGGAGAGGCTATGAAGATGCTGAGGCAATGGAAGCATCTCTGTGCCAAGGAAAGGCTGAGAGACCTGGAACTGTTTAGCCTGGAGAAGAGAAGATTAAGAGGGGATCTGATCAATGCTGATCAATAGCTAAAGGGTGGGGGTCAAGAGGATGGGACCAGACTCTTGTCAGTGGTGCCCAGTGATGGGACAAGGGGCAACGGGCACAAACTGGAACCCAGGAGGTTCCACCTGAATATAAGGGAAAAAAAAAAAAATGTTTTCTGTGAGGGTGCTGGAGCCCTGGCCCACACTGTCCAGAGAGGTTGTGGGGTCTCCTTCTCTGGAGAGATTCCAAACCTGCCTGTACACGATCCTGGGCACCCTGCTCTAGGTGACCTGCTGGAGCAGGGGGGTTGGATGAGATGATCTCCAGAGATCCATTCCAACCCTCACTGTGCCGGGATTCTGTAGGCAGCTTTGTCTGCTGTCCCCACAAGCTGGAATCTACCTCCTGGAGACAAGCACGCCACCAATGCCAGCACCCTTGTCTATCAGTGAGTCAGACCCATAGATGAGCATTGGGTTAAATCACTGATGCTGTCAAGGAATGTTCCAAGAAGGACCTGAGTTCCTGTGGTATTTTGATTACAAGATCATTTTCCTACAGATAGGAAGGGGGAGAGTTGCTGGCAATGCCCTCAGCATCTCTTGCTTTTCACCCAAACCCACTTTAGGTGTGTGGGTTGAACCCTTGGAGCTCTGCACCATCCCTGTCCCTGTGCTTGGAAACACCCCCATGAGCAGTGTGCAGATGCCTGCACAGCCGGCTGAGCTCTGACCTCTCCTCTTGCAAAATTTAAGGGCTGAGAAGAAAATTTCCTCTAAGGAGTAAACGTAATGACGTTTTGATCCCTGGAGAAAAGCTGTTGTAACCCTGCCTGGATTCTCACACTGTTTGGGTTTTATTTTTAGCCCTGGCACTCTCAGAGATTAATAAGCATGATGTTGCTGGAACGACCCTGCCAGTGTAACGTTACCTGGCCAGAGCACTATGTAGCTGAGAGCTGAAGCTGAAATGATGGCTTGGGGAGGAGCACATGCTATGAATGTGTCAGAAAAAGGCCTATTTCAGTTTTGTTCTGCTAGTGGGCTTTGGACTTTTGCTCTTTCAAAACACTTGCTAGCTACTGAGCTGCAGGGAAGTGACAAAAAATGGCATGGAGTGTTTGGGAACAGCAGGGCAGAAATGGGAGGTACAATGGGAAGAGGAACTGTAAATGCACATCTCTTTCCCTTCCCTGATTACCCCTGTGGCACAAGCCTAGGGTGTACAGAAAAGCAAGAAGGTATTTATCAAAACTAAAGGCTGCAGCAAAAGCAGAAAAATAGTGTTTATCTCAAGTTCAGAACATTGAATTCTCTTTTTTTTTTTTTAAATTAAATATATCAACCTGCAGTAAGCCACCAGAGTTACTCTGGACTTAAAATGCTGGAGCACTTTAAAAGAAGACTTTTAACTATAATCTCTACTGCAGAAACTGGTGGACATTTGTTCATAGGGGGAGTTTTTATATCTAATTCTTATATTCCTATATCTTCTTATATATTATCATATATCTTACGTCTGATAACTCTTGCAAAGAAAAAGGAAAAATAGCTTTGCACAAGCATTGTCTAATTTGGTGAAATTATATATTTATACCTATCTACTGTGTTTTTATGATATAAAGATTGCCTCAATTTCCCACTACCTTTATTCTTAACAAGTCACGTGAGATTTTTTTTTTGCTACCGTATTGCATAGGTACACCTAAAAAAAAAAAAATCTAGTTGTGTAAAACTCAACTCACCAATTATTGCTGAGAAACTTAACACAAGAGACTTGTTTGTAAATGTTATGAATGGCACTCAATGAAAACTTTGTTTGATTTCACTTATGTTTGGTATAATTTGTTCTGCTCTAGGGCATCCCGCGAATAGGAGATTGTAGGCAAATGAATACTGAGTGAAGGAAAGATCATTAAGAGAGGAACTGGGGGGGAACCACACATGCTGGACACAATTATGTGTGTGTGTTATATTATGCTATCTTGGACACATCAGCACTGACTGCTTTGTTCCTTAGAGTGACCTTTGATCAAGAGAGACTGCATGTGTCTTTGGTCATTCCCACATCCTAGGCTACTGTAGATGAAGGGAATTTCTGTGGTGTCTTGACTATAATCTCACTGGGAGCTGCCTCATTGTGTGCAAACACTCTGGTAGATGTCTGCCTTGTTGGGAGTTCACAATTGGAGGAAAGGATGGTGGCATTACCTCAAGCATACTAGGCATTGTGCCAGTGTAACTGAGCAGATGGTGACCCGTGGGTCATGGGACTATATTTCTGAGATAGATGGGAAAGGAAATTCTACAGTTTGCAGACCAGATGGAGAGTTCTCACAGGGCTGGCTCTAAGGAGTGTATCTACACGTGTGTGTGTGTGTGTGTGTGTGTAAGAGAATGTCGAGTCAGAGTGAAATAGCAAGTGGATATTATTAAATATAGGAAGAAAAACTTATCAATGGCTTTTATGCAAGAGGACACCAAGTAGTAAAGGTATTTTACATGGTTGTTAAATGCAGCATTCATAAGTTTCCTGCCAGTTTCTGTACTTCACTCTTGTTTTCATTACATAGCAATTGAATTACTTCTATATAAAATATCTGCAATTAAAAAGCCCTATTGTTCTTATTCCAAAAAGATAAGTGATTTACTTTCTCTCTAGTATTCACTTTATCCAGATTTTTCTTTCACAGTGGGTTTTATTTCCAGATAAATTACATTTTTTTTTTTTTTTTTTTTAACAAAGAGGGTACCAGGTGCAAAGTGTCTTTACCCAAAATGATATTCTCTGTCTGCCAGAATTGCTGCCTTTCTCCCATTATTATTTCTTGAAGGTTTGGGAGGCTCTTAGTTGTGTCACTTGAGGGATGTTTGCAAAGCAAAACAGATATGCCTCAAGCAGAAGAGAGAGCTCTGGCTGCCAAATGTCAACATTTGTGTCATTTTAAATGGCAGGTTAGTTGGACATTGAAAAATTGCTGCTATATTGACCTGAAAATATAGAAAGTGTTTGATTTCTGTGAGTGTATCCTTCACCAGAAGGACTAATAAGTGTCTGACAGATTTTGCGTGTCATGAAATACGTGTATCAGTAAAACAGGGAAGAGAGGGGTTTCTTTTTCTGAGAAATTTCCTTTGATTCTCCTGCAATGAATCCATGTTCCACGACATAATCCATAAGCCATTCCAGGAAGGAAAATTGAGTTGTAGGGTCTCTTTCTCAGGATGACAATTGCATATAAATCAATGGAAAGAACCTCCTCCTGGTCTCTCTGCAATGATTGTGGTTACAGGAAAGGGCAGTTATTGTGCATTGTTCAGGGGAAAAGAAATGCAAACTATTGAGCTTTTTTTTTTTTTGCTTTGTGATTTTTTTTTTTCCACCTTGAATTTAACTTTTAAAGGAAACAGTCCAAGAGGAGTCCAAGCAACCCCTTAAAGAATGAAGAGCATAAAAGTAATAAATATCTTCAGAAACATAAACTATAGGATAGGCCATAAAGTTCTGGTTGCTGTTATATTTCATCCTCAATCTAAACAAGCGAGGTGAGTGCAGATAATATTAACTGTGCTCTCAAGTCAGCAAAAAATATAGACAATAAAGGAGCTGCAAGAGCAGTATTGGCAATGGGAACTGCTGAAAGATATTGGCTGGTTGTGTTTCCTTCAGTTTCCTTAAAGGGCAGTATTGGCTCAGAACTGGATATGTTAACATCTTTTATCTGATGAACTTAATAATAATTTTTCACCAGTGTTTTCATTTTGCTCCTGAATTTTAATCATATTTAACACTATCCCTCAAAGGTAGCTCTGCAGCCTTTAACCTCTATAGAGAGGTTAAAAGCTTGATGGGCAGTTGCAGAACTGGAGTCATCTCCATTCAGTTTGGTTTGTACCGAGACAAGCTGGGAAGAGGGAAATTTGATTTAGCTCTTGCCCAAGTGAGTGTTTTAACTACTCTGCAGGTGGTAGGAGTCAATATTACCTTTTCAAAGGTCTGTGCAAGGTTTCATCCAGGAGTCGTGTCCTTAACACTAGGCACCTTTGGAGAAGTCCATGTGAGAATCTGTGGATGCCCACCTGTGGGATGATAGCAGGACATACTGGCACTTTCCATGACTTTTAGGTGTGTGGGTGATGTTTATGGGCAGCAGCTTTGGTATCTAGGTAGTTAAGTTCCTCTGAGGCAAGAAAACACATCACTATTTGAGGTTGAGATGCTAAAAGAGGTGTTAGGTACCTGTGACTGTAATCCCAAGGCCCCAGGTAGTGAAGAACATGTCTAGCTTTTAAGCAGGAGTAGCCTCAAATGAGACTTCTTGTGTACTTCTAAGTTAGACATATGTTAAAATGCTTGGTTGAACTGAGGCCCAGATTTCTATTTTTATGGAAAATTCACATATGCAAACAGTAATAGCATAATTAATCTCTTTTCATGAAGCATTGGGTTTAATAATTTTACATACAGCTTATTGTGCATGGGACTTTTCATCTTCAAGGCCTTTTACAAACATCAGTGCAGGGTTTCAAATTGGGTGTATGACTGTGGGAATTGCAAGGTCTTAGATCTGACTTTGCAGTTCTGCACCCTCACGTTCTTGGCAGGAGGCTCTTGCCATGCAGCTGAGTTGGCTGAACCAGGAACTTTGGCTCTGTCTCCACTTAGCACCTTGGCAGATTATCTCCCAGGTGGAAATCTGGAGGCTGTGAGTGATTTCAAAGCCTCTTCCAGATCCAGGTTTTCCAGCTAATGACTTCATTCCCCACTGAGTGAAGCAGAGGTGGTGATGCAGGCTGGATTTGGCAGGCTGGGCTCTTCTCCCTTCCTTCTCTTCACCACAAGCTACTCAGAAACAGGAGAAGGACCAGAAATGCACACGGGCCACAGTTACATTTCAGATACAGGCATGATTCTTGTTGGCTTCAGAAACACTTGACGTACGTGCTCAGATCTCAGTGCTGCCTGTGTGTTAACTCCTCACGGCGTGTCAGAGTGTAGGATCTCAGCATCTGATGGTGGAGGGCTAATCCCAAACGTTTCCAAGGCATGAGAAGCATTTATGGTACACTGACCATTGAGGTAACTCATGGTGCTGCCACACAGGGTATTTTACTGGAGAGAAAGCCTGGATTGCAGAGAGCCTTGAGTTTTCTTCAGGGATGGGAGGTTGTTCTGGAGGTTGGTTGGCTTGCCTGCTTGGAATGAAGTTTCTCATTCTTCCATATATATGACAAGGTCCAAGCCCTGAAATTGGTGTGACCTTGGTTTTCTCTCTGTAAACCTCAGTAGTAGCAGCTAGTCTAACATTTTATTTGATTTCATTTTTATTTCCAGGAATAAAAATTCCTTAAAAAGTATGTTTTGCACAGTGTTTTCAGCAAAAGGGCTTCTCCTACTGTTGCAGTTTCCTTTTTTCAAAGACCTGTGCTCAAGGTATTTAGTTCTGTGCCTCTCAGAATAAAAATTCACATCAGTTCATGATGCAGAAGAGAAATTACTGTCTTTTCCCATTCTCCTCCTCCTGCCAGGGAGGAGATAAGTTGTGTTTTACAGAAAAGAGCCTTTTCTGTGTGGGTGGCTCTATAAAATATTTGGGTGGATTGCTGCCTGTGACACCTTAGTGAGTTGTGCATTTATTGATGGGTCCCTTGGAAGATACAGAGCTCAGTGGGAATTTGAGGAAAACACTCTTTTCTGCCCAATAGTCTTCATAGAGGATGACACTGCCCAGTCCTGCTGCTTCTCTTCACCTTTCCTGGAGGTAAATAAAATATTTAACTAGTGCCTTGGTCAAGTGTGAATGCGTTTCAAAGGCATGAAAAGAATCAAAATATCATATGAGGGAAGGGAGTAATTAGAGTGCTGCAGTTACAGACAGGCTGGTCCTGTAAAAGATGAACTCCAGGTTGTAGGAGGTCTTGGATTTAATGGTTCTGTGCTAATGTGTGTGCTGCTGTGCTTAAGCCATATACGTGGGAACTCCTGAAAGATCCTCTTCACATAACTAATAAGCCACTAGAAATTCTTTAAAGGATCACACCCTTTAAATAAAAGTATTGCCTCATTAGGAATATCAGAAAATGGGGTCTGAACGGAGATGAAAATGGAGTTTGTGACTTAACAGTTGAAATGCAAATCTAATTAGTCTGGTATTTTAAAGTATTAACAGGGAGCCATAAAAAAGATGGATTGGAATGAAGAAATTTGTTGTAAAGAAAATACTGGATAGGGACAAAAGCCCAATTTATTAACACTCCATGATGTGGAAACAATGAAAAGGGCATTAATTGCTTTACTAGTACTTATTTTGCGCCGTTGCCCAAAGTAATTGGTTTATTGACCTCTCTTTAATCCAGAGTAGTTCTAAAAAATTAATCTCAATGGTGAAAATTAAGTTCTGTGAAGGAATGTAGACCTGTTTGTTCTGCCCTGTCTTACCTCCAGTCTAAGTGATACATTGCTCCAACCTCATCTACCCTGTGTGGAGGTTGAGTTATCTGCATGTTCTCTGTGTCCTAGGTCTGTGTATGCAGCAGCTTTCCATCACTGACAGATAGATTGATTTTCTTTTAAGTGGCTATAATAAGATGTATTTAGTATGCTCTTCTACTCTCAGTTTAATTTCAAGTATCTTTAAGTACATACTCCTAATAATTCACTCCTGGAAGAAAGCCCCTCATTTATAGTTTTTATAGAAACTCCCCATCTCCAGATTTCTGCAAGGCAGCACTTTGAGAACATGTGTTTGGCTGTAGTTTATTTTTCAGATGTTTTCCTTTCTGTAAATAGTTTGAATCTTTCACACTTAGGCTCTATATATGTATATGTTATTTATAAAATACTTTTTCACTCTGTACTATTTACAAATAACTATCTTTGGCTGTATGGAGGCAGAAAATTAAATTGAATGTCACCAAGAAATGGAGTGAAGTAGCGGCTGGAATAACTTCCAATTAAAATCTGGGATGTGCAAAACTGATGTTGTTTTTCTTCTGGGAAATTTTTAGCAGATGTAAGATTTTTTTAGTACATTTCTGCATTTGAAGAAGAGCTGAACGAACAATTTCAGCTTATTTACATTGATAGACTGGATCAGCCTTGAACCACTGGGATGCTTCATGGAAGCTGATGTTCAGGTACCACTCACGCTTATTTTACAGGGCCAGATGGATATTTCTGATTAACCAGGTTGTGATTGCTCTATTATCCTATTGGTTTTTCCTATTGCTTATCTGTATATTGATTAGCAATTTTTTGACTGAAGAAGATTTTAATTTTTTTCTCTGTTTACCATAAGAATCTTGTTTATTTGTCATTGTCATAATGAACAAGCACGTGGACTTCAGTGACTATCTTTGGGGTGTCAGGTGATGAATAGCAAACAAGTAATTTTGGCTTCTGTTTTGTTTGGAATGCTTTAAGAACAGAAAAGTTCATGATTAACAGCTGGAAGAGGGTGAAGCCTCTATGGAAATCAATGTAGTGGCAGTGGACAAGTGGTCAAAGAATGGCCAGTTAATATGTCCAAGCAGGAAGGCAGTTGATAGAGCACAGTGTGTGACACTGCTGTAGGCAAGGCTATAGAGTCAGTAATATTCAGTATACTGACACTTTCCAGCTACAGAAAAACCAGCCTATATCCAAGCAGCAATATTACAGTTCTTTGAATATTGCTTTTTCTGGAATATCTTGCACTCAGAGTAGGACACTTTATTCAGGTTGTTTTAAATGTGTTTCCTCAAAGAAATGAATGGTGTAACAGGGTCTCTATCAAGTAAGTCTATTCATGGGCTCAGCTATCTTCCTGAATTGTTTTCCCTCGACTCCAGAAGCTCTCACTTGTCTTTCCTACCCTGCTTCCCTGACTTGCTTTCTTTGTGACTCCCACCTCACCCACAGATAGGACTGGAGCATCTCCTTCCAGGTTACTCAATAACTCTTTACCTTCATTAGGAGACTCCTGCCATTAGGTGTCTGTTTACTTTTTCTGGCTTATATTATCCATATAACACAGTGATGCAACTTGATCCTGAGAAATACAAACAGTCCTCACTCCTCTCAAGGTTTATAACATTCAGCTGGTTAGAAGGTTTGCCTAAATTTAATATGTGATCCCTAAGTGCTCAAAAAAGTTCAGTTAGAAGCCAAAGTTGACTAGACTGCAGAATCTCAAATGCTGCTAGGTTTGGAGAACCTTGTCATCTGTGTTTTACTTCATGTACTTTAGATGTTTAGAGAAGAATATCAGAAGGTACTTAGTGCTTCAGGTCTCTTGGGGTGTATTTGCTGACCAGGATCCTGTCTGCATTACTTTGGATATACTTATGAGATATTTTGTTATATTCTGTAGTACATAAAGTATATAATCTTGTAATGGGAGAGAATTAAGTCTACTTATGTACTTGGAAAGTTACAAGGGAAAAAATTGTTTTCTTGCATTATTTGATGAGCTGAGTTGGATCATATTTACTTGTGGTTTTATTACTTAAATATTGAATTGACATTTAACATTAAATTGAAACTCTGGTCAATCATTTTCACTCTTTTGTATGCATGGGAGAAAAAAAAAAAGGCTTAAAATTGTTTCAAAGCTGGAGTAGCTTTTTTTTGGATGTGTGATCTTTAGTCTCCATGCTGGTAGCTGTTAACTCCTTATGCCTTCTCTCCAGCTTTTGGTAAAGGGTGCCTAGAAAAGAAACAATCAATTTTGTTTTCTATTCAAACTGAACACTTGGGTAAACTATTCAGCTGTGATCTTCATGTACCCTTCCCTAAAGGGTCGAGAGGACTGTATGCAGGAATGCTGTTCTTAGTGTAAGTAAATTGGTATCACATTTCAGAGTAGCTCAACACTAAATTTTCCTAGAGAGTATTCCCCCAGAACCGTTCACACGCTGCATTTTATTGTCTACATGAGGTAAGATGTTCTTGAACAGCATTAAAAATAAAAAGTGGCTTCAGGTTGGGGTTTTTATTTGGAGAGGAGTGTAAGTAATAGTGTTAGATGCAGAGTTTCCACCCTATGTGTAAGGGATGCAGTGAATTAAGATTTTTTTTATGCCTAGCTCTTCAAATGGGCACCATGGAATCAGAACACATGAACTGGTGTTCACAGAACATCAGAACTGGTGCTCCTGTGGTCTGATGTGTTCCTCCTGCAGATCCCTGCTGAAAGCAGAGTGTGTTACCCCATTAATGCATTATGATGGTTTTTTCACATTCAGCTCAGCTGGTTGTTGGAGTCAGCCTTTTCTCTGCAGAAATTTGGAGAGCATAATAAAGCTTTCATTCATAAGGAGGGAACCTGATGTTTACTTTTTTTGGCAGAACTCACCAATCACTCAGCAGTAAATCTAAAGCAAAAGCAGACGTGTACAGATACTGAAGTGCCTCCTGTACCTGCTGTGACTGGGGAAATTGGTCGTATCATGAGTGAAGGGGCTTGGACTCAATTTGGGCTGAGTTGCTCAGAAGTAGAAGTCACTCCCCTGCAAGGCTGACAAGGGGTCTGTGGGATGTTAATGCAATTTGCAGGGTGGCAGGTGCTCTGGCCTGACCAGCCCGTGGACGTGTACACAGCCCTGCACCAACCCCTGGGGAGAGAAGCTGAGGCCAAAGTACACACAGAAACAGGCCTTTGCCTTCAAAATTTGTTCCTAAGAAATAATAAGAGCACAAAGAAAGACTGAATTAAGTAAACAGCAGATTCTTGTTCTGACTTAATGCAGAAGAAATAGGACTGGCACGTTTTTCTTAGTGCTGTGGATTGACACCTGTTGATTGACTTCAAAGCAGAGATACACCTAACTATAAATAAATAGATAGAACAATCAATCAATCAATCAAACCAGTTCCTGGCCATTGGGATATTTCAAGTCTCACCTTGAATTTTGCAGATCTCAGTATCTAAGCAAGCCTCAGAATTCTGAAGGCTGTTAATTTTTGCATATACAACTATGGGTTTATTGGTGCAAATTCAGAGGATAATCTTTGGTTCAAAGCCTGTTTATCATTTAGAAAGTTGAGGTAAGAAAAATGTCTTACCATGCACATCAGATTGTCCAAAGAGAAATCTCTCTCTGTCATGTCCTTCAGCATTTTGTCTTTTGTTGCTCAGGAAACTGGCACCTCCTGAGGCTACTGATTTCTGCTCCCTGCCCTACCTGGGTATTGATACCCTCCTGCTGTCCTGGCTCTGAAAACACTTCACAGCATTTCAGACCAAAATAATATAATAGTGATTACACCGTGGCACATCACCACCTCACACTGAACCATTAAGTTTCATAATACCTTTTAAAGAGATTCAAAGACCCAACAAAGAGCAGAATTTTCTCTCCATTAATGAGTTCAGTGGTAGCGAAGCTTGAAGACTTTTAGGTGATTTTGTAAATAGTGAGGCTTTAAAAGGAAACTGTCAACAAAGCAGTTCTAGATTCCATCCAACAAAGAGACTGTATCACTCGTTTCAAAATGTTAATGTTTTTTGTCTCTCTGCCTTCATTTTGGTCAAGCAATCCCATATAAGTCATCTCAGTGCAGCCATTATTTATAGCTAATAATCTCCTTTGGCTGCCAACCTGAAACTAGATCTCCTTCACTCTTGAGCTGAAAGCGCTTTTCTTCCTACAATGTGCTGGAAATGTGCCAATTTACCAGTTCCATTAACTTAATGAGGTCTGACAGCCTGCAGCAAATTTTCTCATAATCTCTCCTGGATTTAAATTTGGTGCTGCACAAACAACTGAGTGCGACCAAGTAGTTGCTTTTTAACTCTATATATTCTAAGTAAAATTCCTTCCACGTTCTAAATACAAAAGCAGGTTTGAGTTTTTTGTGGGCAGTTTTTTAATAGTGCAGCAATTATTAGATTTACCAATTGACTTTTTAATCTTAACAATCACCTGAACACTGTGTTTGTGTTGACCTGTTAAACATCAGTATTAAAACTTCAAGTGATTTAAGTGCAAGTGATTTCAAGTGTAGTACTGGTGGTGGTGGGAGAAGGATGGTATTTATTTATTTTTATAATACACCTGAATAGTTATATGAGCTGTGAGGTTATGTCATGATTTTCACAGAGTAATAAATAATCACTCTTATAAGGTCAACAGTAGTTTTAATGCAAGGTTAATCCTTAGCTTCTGTTTCCTAATACTTCCAATGATGACTGTTCACTACAAGCTGTAGTATGTTACTAAATTCACAAGAAACAGAATTGCTTGGCAAATTAAACAGGACAAAAGTACAACCTTGTTTTCTCTTGCTTGGGTTCTGCCTTCCTCCCAGTGACAGCAAAGCTGAAAAACCAGGATTGTTACTCATTGCAAGGATAGTGGGTTCTTATTTGTGTGTTTTTAGTACTTGAGATTTCTGTAAATCTGGTAAACCACTTTGCAATAGAAAATTGCTAGTGGCAAACTGCACTTTGGAAATGAGCTTGTAACAGAGGTTTGAGCTGAATTTAAAATTGCCAGGGGTGTTTCCTTTCCCTATATTAATGCTTCCTCTGTGAGGTTTTTACTTGCACTGATGTTTCCCAAGCTGTAAACTTTGTCTTGAAGGGCTTTGGACATCACAAGACCTCAGCACTTGGGGTAGAAGGTGTATGGGAGGAATCCTAGATTTGAAAGTAGGTGACAAAGACCTCAAGTAGGTGCGAGTGCAGCCCAGAAAGCCAACCATGGCCTGGGCTGAGCCCCAGCAGGGTGGGCAGCAGGGCAGGGAGGGGATCCTGCCCCTCTGCTCCAACCTGGGGACACCTCCCTGCAGCGCTGGGGCAGCTCTGGAGCCCTCAGCACAGCAGAGCCATGGAGCTGGTGGAGCGGGGCCAGAGGAGGCCCCAGCAATGCTGGGAGGGCTGGAAGCCTCTGCTGGGAGGCCAGGCTGGGAGAGTTGGGGACCTACGAGAAAGCTGGGGAGGGACTTTTTACAAGGGCTTGTAGTGATAGGATGAGGGGCAACAGGTTCAAACTGGAAGAGGGGAGGTTCAGATTAGAAATTAGACAGAATTTCTTCACCATGAGGGGGGTGAGACACTGGCCCAGGTTGTCCAGGGAGGCTGTGGATGCTACATCCCAGAAAGTGTTTAAGGCCAGGTTGGATGGGGTTTTGAGCAACCTGGTCTAGTGGGAGGTGTCCCTGCCCATGGCAGAATCATAGATTCTATGGTTCTATGAAACATGCCATCTCACACTGCCTCTTTATCTGGAGAGTCTCCTTGCATGGGCTTTGTCTATTTTGTATTTGATCACTATATTTGTAAGTTTTAACTTCACTATATAGACATTATCAGGCTGAATATTGTACCTCAGCACTGTCCTCAGTCTTTTGGTTAACATCAAGTTCTGCAAAATTAACATGTTAGCACTCTGTTTAATATGGTTTTTTCCTAAAACAATCTTTTGGTGAACTGTTCCCAGTTTGCAAAAGGGGGAAAAAACCTTAGTCCTTATCCGTACAAAATCTCCCAGGGGTGCTTTACCTGGCCTGAGGTATTCCCAGTGTTCTCAGTGGGAATGTTCATGTATCCATAGCAAGATGGAATTGCAGCTGTGAGATCTTTTTGGTTAAATCAGAAAGTGTTTCATTTCTGACTCATGGAGACACTCTCATAGAAGTGCAGCAAGTTTTTGTGTGAGCAAACTCCATGGAGAATTTGAGTGACTGTTGATATCTAGGTCACAAAGCAGTCCAAATGAGTCCAAGTTAAAAACTCAACATGTACAACGTGGTATGCAATGAGTGTTCCCATCTTGCTCTTCATCCTGGGAGCCACGTTGTACTGGAGAGAGCAGGGAAGTCAGCTCTCTGCAGCCCCCAGACCTGCTCCTGCCTTTCCTCAGCCGGTGCTCCAGCACAGCTAAAAGGCAGCTTGGGACTTGTTTTTCTGTCTTTAACATGGGTCAACTCTCATGACTTTTTATGACCAGTCTCATCATGTCTATTTTGGGTCATTTTATCAGTTCAAGTCCCAGCTCCTTGAGACAATTGATTTGTAATTTCCCATGAAGAAGTAGTTGAAAGAAAACATTGAGTTTGCCCTCATGCTTCAGATGTCGGAAATGCTTCTTTTTCTGCTTCTTTTTCTTTTTTTTTTTTAGCTTAAGAGGAAATAAATCACACAGTTTGGAGCCCCATATATCTCTGATTCTAATGTGCTGACAGTATTGTCCTTTATAAAAGTTTTTAATTTTATCTTCCTCAGTCTTCCCAGCAATTTATTTTCTTTTTCCTCTCAGTCCAGATCTCTCTTGAGTCCCTGAACATACTTGGTTGAGCTTAATGTCGGTACTATTGTATGTTTTGTTGCTGTTGGGGTGCTTTATGCTCCCTTAAGCAAGTGCATTGCACAGCCTGGGGAAAAGGAGATTTTAGGGATGTGAAGGGAGGTGGAGGGGCTGTGTGTCCTGCTGAAGCACTGGAGAGCCTTGTAGCAAGGCTGGATGTTTCTTGCTATGTTTCTGAAAATGTTCTGTCAAATTATTCATCTTTTGTTGGCTCAGCTGAGTACAAGTTACTTGAAGTAATTGCAGATAAAGTGAAATATTAAAAGAATTAAAACATTCTTCAGGACACGTACACCTGAGACAGGGAGGTAAGACTGTTAAGTCTGCATGAGCATCAACATAGCAAGAGCATGTGGCTAAACAGTGTTTGATGTCACCTATATAGCCATCAACTCTGCCTTCACTAATGAACTTATAATATATGGTATATGGTGAACTATACCATATAGTCATTTATTTCTAGTATCGGCAAGTGTAGTGAGACTAGTTTTATGAAACCAGTAACTCCGGGTTTATGGAAACAGTAATTTTTAGGCAATGCATTGATTTCTACCACAGAACAGCAAATTTAGAGGGATATCTGTATAATTGCAAAGCTTAGTTAAGGAAACTACATTAAATACAAGGAGTGAGCTATGGAAGTGAAATGTGAACAGAGGTGTTAATAGGAAGAAAAATCTATAGAGAAGCTATAGAGAAATCAATCTAAACTCTCTTTTTTTGGTTTTAATACAGATTTTGTGTTCTTGTTTTGTCCCCGTGCTATAAACAGTCACACAAATGTTGCTGTTTGTAGGCACAGAAAAATGTAGGGGACTGAGAAAATCAGCTGTAGAGAGACAGTTTTGAGAGCAGAGGCTTGGCTTGCACTTGGCTTTTGCACCACTTGAATCATAAACCAGGGCTTTCCTCCTGTGCAGAGCACTGCTTGTTCTTGGTGCCTGTGTACGCAGAGATGACTGAATATGTTATGGCTGAATATTGATCTACATCTGACCTTAAATTGGGAAATTAGCTGGTTTATGTTTGTGCAGGTACAGTGTTTCCTTTGCATTTTAATTCCTAGTGCTTGTAGGAAACGTTGGGCTAGAAAAATGTTAGTATATACTTCCCTCTTTTTTTATCTCATTCTCATTCCTGATTGGTACTTCAAAAATAAGGAAGGTGTTCAAATCACTTCATGGGACTCGGAATTTTTGGCTTTGCCACAGGTTTCTTGTGCAACCCTGAACAAGTTGCTTAATACACCACTTTTTGAGAAGGGGCTGGAAAAAGACAGTTATGTGAAGCAAGAAAGTATTTGATTATGTTTTCTCAAATGAGAGCTCTCCATAATAAATCCACCAAACAAGTCAGACACAGCAACTTCTAATGAACCCTTAATTTGTAAGTGTTTTTTAATGGGATGAAAATCTCACTAACAGATCTGAGTATTTCTAAGAAACTGCACTTTGACTTTTTAGAGACAACCTCAGCAGATGTTCAGGCAGCTGTCCAGGTATCTAAAGATAATAGAAGGAATTCCAACCCACTGACGCCAATAGCGAAACTCTTATCAACTTGGGCAGGCCAAGATTTTACCTTGTCACAGTTCTGGGCTCACCCTTGTGCAAGAACAGCTCTCCCCAACCAGAGGAAGATGAGAAATTGTTTTAGAACACATCCTCTTGTGTTATGACCTTTCTGTCTTTTATGTTCTCTTCAAGAACTGGTGTGAATGTGTAGTTGAGTGCTTAGGATGTTTCAGAAAAACAAAACATAAATGCTCTTCTTGGCATCCCCTTGGTCCTTTTTCACTAACAGGTGATTGCACATTTGATACTCCCTGAGCACTGATTTGAATCATAAAATCATTTAGGTTAGAAAGGACCTCTGGGATCATCAAGTCCAACCTTTGCCCAACGTCTCCATGTCTGGAAGCCCCACATCTACTTGTTTTTTGCCAAAGACAAAAAACCTCTGGCAGTGCCAGAGTCTCTGTTGTCATTTTTCCTGTTTAAAGGTAGATACCACCATGCTGGACACCACCTTTCATGAGCTTCCAAGAACTAGTCAATCTTCACCAAGCATATTTTTTTAATAAAAACTTCATTACCGTTGTAAATTGTCTGAAGTTTTGAGAAAAGAGAGAGTGTGTTCTTGTGGAATTCAGAGAAAAATGATGTGCTCTCAGGTCAAAAGTTCTCATGTTCGGTCCTCGCCGCCAATTATCTACTTAAGTGAGAGTACGTTACAAAACCCAAACAATTATATGTTATTATATAATCCACATGTTATTATTTAAGGCTGTCTTAGTAACCGAGTAACATAGATGAGTAACACATAATAGGGCAGATTTTTTATTCCAGTGGATTCCTACCAGTTATTTCAGCTATCTCACCTAAATTCTCTGAATTGCCACTGGCTGAACAGGATACTTGGACTTCTGTCTTTTGGGTCTTTGGGTTAGATGTGTATCTGATTTTAAGTGAAAAAGCACTTTGAAGCTTACGTATTGGTCTTGTGTAAATCCTTGCAAGACAAAAAATCTTTGCAAGAATCAACAAAATTAAAAGGGCCTGACTTCATTTACAGAATGCAACATTTCCTCCTCCTCTATTTTTCCTTCAAACCAACTGCTTCAATATTCTCCTTCTCTAAAAAAAAAAAAGGAACTGAATCTGTAGTTCCATTGAAGCACTCCAACAATAATCAAGCAAATATATTCCTATAAACACACAGGGGAAGAAAACAAAGCTCTCTTTCTATTAAAACTCTGAAGATTGTGCTATGGATAAATTGTTTTGTGGTGTACTATTTAACATGAAAGAAAATGAGATTCCATTTTTTATGTAGAAGTTCATATTCGTGAAGTTTAAAATAATAAAAAACTCTCTTTTTAGGGTTTTCTAGCCTTGTTAGATATACTTATTTTGTAAGAAAATGTGGTAAAAGACTACCCAGGTATGGTTTATGCATAGTTTCATTTGTGATGCAGCTAAAATTATTTAAGAAAGGCCCATTATTGTAATTGAAGGTGAACTTTTACAGTGCTTTGCTTTAATAATTTCAGGCATTAGGATAAAAACAAGCTTTGGGACAGCTCTTTGTACTGTAAAAAACTGTCTTTAACCCCTCAGCACTTTGATTTTATCTGAATGTGAATCTTAATCTGCAAGTGTTAAGGACCCCACAGCTGCTGTTCAATAATATGCATCCTAACAGCATTCACTTCAGCCTGGATTCAGGAAAACGTTTGAGTATGAAAATTCATTTAGGATTTTGTTTGGCCTTTATTTTAGGCCTGACTGCAACCAAATAATTGTCCTAATAGCTCTGTGTTAATGTGTCCTTGGGAAGCAGCAGCCAGAGGTGTCAGCACAGGCTGCTGTGTAGAATAAAACATTTCAGGACATTCCAGAGCACTGGAGAAGGAAGGAATTACATGGAAAAAAAAAAGCACAAATTCAATTAAGCCACCTAATTATATAAATACAAAAAATTTGTTTGTCTTTGCTCTGGTTTATCTAGTTTATGTATGTGTACACACAGACAACACATGTAAATGCTGTTCAAAAGAGAACAGTATTTAAACTTAGAAAATAGAGAGGAAAGTATACTTGGGTATATTTAGACCTGCACTTCAACCTGGGCAGAGACCATGTGGTTACAGGGCAGACAATTCCAATTTCATAATCCGTCCTAGAGAGCGATGTTATCTCAGACCTCTCAAGAACATCAGCAGTGGATAAACATTTGGAGAGTTGAGTAAAAATTGCCTCGTGAAGCGTCTCAGCCTCTTCCACATCTCATGAGTTTTCAAGCTGGGTCGTGGAAGTCTTGTGGGAAAAGAGTTTGATATTTTATTTGTTTTTTCCTGCTTCCAATTCAGACTGAAAATTCAGTGAAAATGTTCTTTATTTTGGAGTTTCATCATTAGTGCTTTAGGTCTTGGCTTGCAGACAGAAAAAAATAATATAAAGGTATTTAAGCCTTTTTAAATGTGAAAAGTCCACGAGTTTTCCAGAATTCTTATGGTTTGTTTCTGGTTTGATCTGAGATTAAGTTAAATTATTTCTGATTCAATTAAAGACCAGATTTTTATAGGTATAAGGCAGCTCTGAGACAGATCGGTATTCAGCAGGGTTTGCCTGTGTTTTGTAGTTAGTTTTATGTCTGCATATTTAGGGTTTTATTTCCTATGTTTATTCCCTCTAGCACTTCTCAATCTTTGGTGAGGTGGGGGCAGCTCAATCTTTCTGAGAAGTGCTAGAGGCTGAAATTCTCAGTCACCTGCAGAAAGCACATTTGCCTCATGCATTAAGCTCTGCTCTTCTAAGAGGTGTAACTTTGCACAGGTCTCACAGTTGGCTATGAAGGGCTGTGGAAATGAGGATAACTAACTTATGACTGATACAACAGGGAGGAGGAAGCACAGGACAGATGCATTTAAAGTAAAGGGGAGAAAAAAGGTAATTGGAAAGTGTAGGGAAGTCAGAAGAGAGGAGCCAAGAGCTCGTGTGAAGGAAGGGAGCTAGAGAAGGGAGCTGGCTCACACTGGCATGGAGGGAAAAGAGGAGAGCCTGGTGCAGTGCTCTCTTAAATAAAGGATTGCCAAGCTAATCAAATCAGTGGAATCAATCAGTGGAGATCTGATATAAACCAGCTGAGGGTTTGGCCAATGGCTTCTGATGTTATCTCTTCTGCAGGTAAGACACTCCAGAGTGAGAGCTCTGTATGTGGATATATTTTATATATATAAATCTATGTGTCTCATTTCACACCCAAAAAAAAGGAAATTATCATAGCCATTTTAATGCCAAGCAAGATGTCTCTCTGCTTTCCTAAGTGACATTTGCCATGTGTTTTGTGGTATGAAAGGTGATGTTAATCTTTAGGTGGAGATCTCCTGAGTCTCAGGCAAGTGTAACACAAATGGTAGCAATGTTGGTAGTTTTGTTTTCGTTTCCATTTAACTTTCTCTGTGCTGATACTGCCAAGAGAAATCCATGCTTGCATTAGTTCTTTGAATACTAGATTCCTTGGGTGTATTGATACCACGGAAAAAAATATTTCTAGATTACACAGAGCCCACCTGAAAAACTGGCCAGGATCAGGAGACTCCTCCCTCTGTGTTGGGTGTAGCTGAATCTCATGCTCAACTCCTATCAAGGAATTGCTGCTTTTCAGAAATGTTTGTTGCAAAACCATAAAGTTACAAAGTAGGCTGGTATTCTAATGAAGTAATGAGCTGTAAATCATCCTCTAAACACCATGACATATTTACATAATGATGCAGGAATATTACCAAAATATTTTTTTTCAATGTAACAGAACTTAAGTTGAAAGGTACACGAGGCTTGTTAGCAGTTTCTGAATTAAGAGGGAGAAAGTAATTACACCACATTGTGTTTTCCATATCTAACTTACTAGAGAGTCATTCTAGGCCAAAAAATACGTTGTTGAGCCGGGCTTGTGCTTTGAAGCCAGGGTAAGAACCAGAGTTCACATACCAGAGTAGTTAGTCTCAGCCAGTTTCTGTCTCCAGCATATCAGCTCATAAAATTTCCCCTGTCTTTTTGCAACAGCAATAACACAGCGAGTTCTTTAACATTAGTTTAAACGGGGGAACTCGGATGTTTCAGGTCAGATTTTCCATCCAAAAGATAATGAACCTACTGAGTGTGTATCTAGAATTCTCCTCAATATATAATCTACATTTTCTATCTTAAATCTTTTCTCGTATGTACAATTTTTCAGGGTTTCTGCTGCTCCATCAGTGTTCTAAGCTCAGGTTTGTGTTCTCCCCTTCTTCAATAAGTCTACTCCTGCACCCACTTTGGTGAGATGGGGGTTGCAAAGCCACTAGTTACATTTAGGCAGGACCTTTTCCACAGGATGGGATTTTCTGGCTCACTGTTGTCAGCACCTAATTCTGTAAATGGGATACAGTCCATATTTTCAGCAGCTTTCAAGCTTCTAAGTGCCTCTTCTTCCATACTCAGGCAGTTTGTATGTCTGGTTCCATATGGAATAGGTCAGATTGTCACAGTTATTGAGGTATTTTAGGTACCTCATGAGATTTTTCCCAACTGTGTATCCCAACCCAGTAGATGGGCTGATAGACATCTTTGGAAATCCCAGTAGGGACATCCATAGGTGTTTGTGTGCAAGTATCATCCTGGGTTCACAAGAGACTAAGAAGAGATGTGGATCTGAGCATCTACAGGGCTAAAGTGGAGCAAAGGAGGTTGTATTTGAAATCACATTCTGGCTTTAAAATGCTGTAGTGATAATAGGATGAAGGTGAAGCAGTTGGGGGTCTAATCTTAAATTTTCCACAAAGTATGAGTTTGTGGAAAAAGTCAATCTTTGGTTTGAAATTATTTTTTAAAAGTTGTGATGGCTGTTATGGTTATTGAGATTTTCTAACACATGATTTGGCATATCAAATGTTGGTTGTAAGAGAGAATTGTGCCAATAACATAAATTCTCTCTTACACTCTCTGTTTTCCCCAAATCTTTCTTTGCAAGTACAATTACATGGAACAGTTTTAGCAAGCTGTTCCAAAAGGGCTCCAATTCTTTTAGGTTGTCTCTCTGATTATTGTAGCACAACATTTTAGCCACAATTGCATATTTTGGCTGCTCCCACAACATGAATTCACATTTACAACATGAATTGCTTTTCAGGTTGCATTTTATAATGTTCTCAGGTTGCTGCTTCTTCACTTTAAAAAGATTCAGGTGCCCATCATTGCCATTTTAGAGACATTTTTCCCATGAATTGCAACCTTTTTCAGTGAAGTGTAGAAACACCCAAGCTTTTCATCAGGAGACATGGACAAAAGTACCACTTCACTAAACTGCAGCCAATAACAGGACAGAGGTTGGATTACTGTGGGCAAACACATGTATGCAGATGAGTGATCTTGCAGCAAGCTTAAAATTATCTTTTCCCTCTTCTCTGGTCTTTCCTCTTCCTGGGTTGGTTACTTCAGGGTTTACTTTAAAATATTCTGTTGGTGTAGAGATTTAACATGACATACCATCATACTTTATTTCAACCTAAGCCTGTTTCTGTTTTTAATCACACCGTTGTGTCACATATGTGAGTGAATTTCTGCAAGTACTGGGACTCTAACCCTGACAAGGTATAAACTAATGCCTCTTGGCACTGCCAGTATTCCAACTCATTCATTACACTGTGAGGTTTTATTGAAAAAAAAAAAGACTCTCAGGATTCAGGTTTGAACAGGCTCTCCTGGGTTTGGGGGTTTTGGCCAGTGAGCCATAAGAGAGGCTAAAATGATAGAGAAATGGTTGGGGGTTTTAAAAGACAATAAATAAACGCTCTTTATATCATCTTAATGCTCTTACATATTTCCGAAGAGAAATTATCGCTAATGTGTTAGCATTAGTTCTCCTATTGCCTGATTAAGGAGTTTATAACCTTATGGTGAGATGACAGGCTGCTAGTGACGTCTTTCCCAGTGAAATATGGCCTGATATTCAACACCGGGGGCCTGTGTTTGCCAGGTCTTGCTCTATAAGAGAGATCCTAATCTCAACAAGATAAACGGCTTAAATAAAAGTTGATGAAAGACCAGTCGGAGCAGTGGATTATGCTCTAACAGTTTTACAGGGCTTTGCTTCAGGACAATTCTCTGCTTGTGCCCTCAGGGAAGTGACTCAAAGAGCTGAAGTTTTGGGTGTTTACAGAATTGTATTTATTTAGTTTTTACCCAGTTAATTTCTGCTCAGCACTTGCAGAGTCATTTTCATGTTGTACCGGGAAGAAATTACGGGGAAAGGGTTAAGAGCTCGCTTGCTCTTCATCTGTTTTAAATCCATAACTGGGAGCCCCTGTGCTGGTGCTGGGTTTCAGATTACTCTGTGATTTATAGGAAAAGGCTGTTCCCCACAAGTTGAAATCCCATGTGTTTCTCCACCATTGTAAAATAACAAATCCTCCAGAATGCTTCCACTTGCAAAAATTGCCATTTTGAGCAACTTTTGTAATTGTTTGGGTTGGTTTTTCCGGAGTGGTGGCACTGGCGTGGGAAGTGAGGGTCCCTTGTCCTGACGCTGTCTGCTCAAGGTTTGCCATGCTCCTCATGGCAGCTCACACCAACTACAGCAACACCCTTGTGCTTGGAGTCTTATGGCTTTGTTTTTGGAGGATACACCCACTAGAAAGTGCAGCTGTGAGCAGACACTTATCTCATTGTGCAGAAGTCACATGCAGAGCCCCTGCAGAGATGGCAGGCCTGAAGCCATGGTGACCTAATGGTCCATCAGCTTCCAGGGACCTTCTGGTGTCTCATGGTGGAAATCAGCACAGAAATTGGCCTCATGGTGTTTTAGTTGATCTCTGTGGCAATGATGGGGGTTTTGATACAATATGATCTCAGAATATAGTGCTTAGAATACAGCAGCAACTTCCATCTTCTCTTCATCATTATTAACTGACTGGAGAATTTGCCAATAATCACTTCTGTAGTAGAAAACAGCATAGAAAGTGTTAGGATTTCTGAAATAGTATTATCATTGATGTCGGTAATGTAAATACTGTTATTCAGGTCAATGGCCTTTTCCTTTCTGATATTTTTTTCCTGCTGTAATTCCTGTCTCTGTAACTGAAGAGCTGTTTTCCTTTGTCAGTCACAACTGTGGAATGACTTTCCTTTGTGTTGAACAGCTGAGATACTCTCAATTCACCTATTTTGCCTTGCTAGAATAGCCTCAACTTGTGAGGGAGTGTGAGTGAATCTAACTTCTTGCCTAGGACTGGTTTTGCAAAGAAAAAATAACTTTTTTTTGTCTCTGTTCACTATTATATAAAAATACACATATTACTGAGATGTAGGGGGAAAAAATGAAGGAGGTTCTGGCTAAGTAAGGTTCTGAGGTTAAATAAGTAGCAATACAGTGTTGGTTTGACCTTCTGTGGATCCCCTATGAACTACATTAAAGGTGGACCCAATAAAAGCTTATTTCTTTTGTCCCAAAACAAAAGGTTAAATGGGATGTTATTGGTAGTGTTGTGATGAATCTTAATTAAGATGTGGGATACAACATATATTGAATTGGGATGTTAAAATATTGTGTAGAGTAGAAACAAGTAATTGAGACCTCTTAATGAGCTGATCATAATTTTGATGCTTTTACATCTGACAGTCATTGTCAGGTATTTTTGTGTACAGGCTGTACCTGATGTGGTTCTGGGCAGTCCAGTTTAAGCCAAGCAGATAAGCCAACCTCAGCCTTGAGCTTGCAGGGATCTTGTAACTCCCTATGAGGAATAAAATGAAGAGCTACTGTGTAGTGTTAACAGCATCTTGAGCATAATGAAATAGTGTAATGTCAGCTGGTTCAATATTCAAAGTTTAATAGGCCAGCAATAGAGAGGCAAGTAACATAGGAAACATGGTTATTTCTTCCTAGCATCACCACTTGTACCCCTGCATTTCCTTCTATAATTCAGAGCCATGAATGACAAGCTCTGAAAAAAATGCTTTTTTACTCTGAACAGAGTGCTCTTAACCAGATGCTGCAAAATAATAATATCTATGGCTCTCCATGTGCACTGAACCAGCTCCATGGTGTTCTGTCTTCAGCTTCTTTAGAACAGGGTTTGACATGTGAGACTATGTCTGTTAGTGCCGTGCATTATGATTTACTTATCTGTGATCTCTTTTGTGTCTAGTTACTTTCCAATTGCTTTGCCTTGAAACCATGTAAAAAAGCAGCTGCCTTGTGACTCAACAAGATGCAGAGAGTGAAGGGCTGAATAAAGGTTCTCTGTGATTTCATAGGAGTATCATTTTCAATTGGTATTTGATAATGACATCACTGAAATTGAGGAACAATAGCCAATTTTGACAAAATGGGAGCTGATTTTGCCATTTTTCCTGCTTTCTCTACAGAGTATTTCAGTCCCTTCAAAAAAATAATTTAGTTTTCCTATTTTTTTTTTCTCCCATGTCCTTCATGCAAGTTCTCCTACCCTGGTAACAGATATATGTTAAAAAAGAATTGTGAAAATATGACTTAGGATGTACATGAAATCTCATGTTCTTGCCTGATTTCAACACAAACTTTTATAGTCAGGGTTATGTTCTTAGCCAGCATCGTTGTGGGCAGACCACAAAGGAAATCTCTGATGTTCCATCTGCCTGCAGTAGTCTGCAGAGCAATTTTTAAATTTCTACTCACTAATACTCCTCTGGGAAGCCAGCCCCTGTATCCCTCTAGGTAAGGAACAGAAATTCCACTGAGACACATGTTTAAGTCAAAGTGGTTTAAAATGTTAAAATTAAACACTCCAAACATACTATTCTATAGAAAATACTAATTGAATGTCTTCATAGAAAACATTTGATGCTGACATTGAAATATTCAGTGCTTAGATGAACAAATGTGTCTGATGAAATCTTACCTGTTCATAACCAGTAGGAGTTTAGTAGACATAGATCTTTTGTAACCAGATTATTTGTTTGCCTGTAATTTCTGGAATGCCTTTGACTGCTGAGGCCAAAGAAGTTTTAAAAATCTATCTTACCTGCTATTTGTGATTCTCCTTGTTCTACATGTATCTATTATTTCTATATTTCTATTGCACTGAAACCTGGAAAGACTCTAGAGGTGAGGACTGCGGTGGTTAGCTCAATTCATTTCATTTGTCTTATTGCTAGTTTCTAACTTTATTTCACGAATGGATGGGAAGTCCTGAAGGCAAGGCCTACTAAAGAATGTTTGTCCATTAGGAAGAAACACATTCATAGAATCATAGAATTGTTTTGGTTGGAAGAGATCTTTAAGATCATCAAGTCCAGCCATTAATTGTAGAGTGGGAAGTTCTCCCCTGAGCCTCCTTTTCTCCAGGTTAAAAAACCCCAGGTCCCTCAGCTGGTCCTCATAAGGCTTGTTCTCTAGACCCTTCCCAAGCTTTGTTGCCGTTCTCTGGACACGCTTCAGCCCCTCAATGTCCTTCTTGGAGAGAAGGGCCTAAAACTTAACCCAGGATTCAAAGTGTGGCCTCACCAGTGCCGAGTACTGGGGGACAATCAGTGCCCTAGTCCTGGTGGCCACATTAGTCCTGATACAAGCCATACATTGAAAATTCTATGAGAACATATATGTAAATATTCAGCTTGGCTGAAGCCATTTCATAAAAATTCAGTTTTGTAACTGATTTGCTCTTCAGGTATCATCATACTTTTCTAAGTCTTCTGGGCTGCTTCTACTAGTTTATCCTTAAGATGATATTTCTAAATCATTTACAGGCCAGGGTATATTTTGAGAGCCCCCAGTAAATTTATCATAATGATGCCAAACAACAGTTGCCAGGCTCTAGCAAGAAATGAAAGGAAAATCTGGGTAGCCCACATTGTTTGAAATAATCAGTGATTCTGATTTTGTTCCTGGACACAGTGACCAAGCATTTTCTGTGGCAGAATACCCAGTGATTCAACCTGATCCCTTCCAACTTATCACTTCTAAAATGCTGCCCAGTACAGAGAGACTCCCATCAATTGTCGTGGGCAGGGAATGACAGGACGTGTGAAAAGACAAGAGTAACCTTGAGCCACAGCAAATTCTAAACAAAAGCGCCTGGAGGACTCACGCTGAAAGATTTCATTAGACTTAAATGCGCTGATGAAATGGCTTAACAGAGTTACCCTGAACCCAGTCCACCAGATTCTGTGACAAGGAGTGTTTTCCAGTGCCTGCATGGAAAAAAGATTTCAATTTACATGCACAACATATTATTAAAATCTGATGTGTTAAAGTCTAAATAATGATTAGTGCCAAAAACTTCAGGCCAACCGACTTCAGCCTCCTGGCTTAATACTTTAGCTCTGTCCTAAGTCAGAAACTTAAGATGACTGCAGAGAATTTAAATATGTTTGGAAACTGAGCTTGACTTCCAATCAGCGTTAGGTTTACTGAAAAATAGGCATTTTGTAAAGGACTCTATAAATCTGTGGGGCTTTTGTGCTGAGTTCTCGTTCTTGTTAAACTCACTCTGAATAGACAGCGTTGACCTTTTCACTCCGATCATATCGGTGTCCCTGGACTCTGGGAGGTCTGTGCCAGACATTATGGGCCTGATAATAAAATGTTCTACAAATGAACAAAAAGGCGAGTGTTATAAATAGGAAATTAACACCACCTTTCCTCTGCCTTGTTGCTTTAATATTTCTGTTAACACTAAACCAATATGTAGAACACCTTCCTGAGATGAAAAGGGGAGCAAACTTCTAATGGCATTACTACTAAGGATTTGATATAAAATTCAGCAGCTTTGTAAGGACAATAAATATTTCTAAGTAGTAATTGTTTTTCCTTTCCCATTCTTTAATGAGAGAACTGTGTATTTCAGAATAGGGATTAATCTTGTAAAACTTCATTAAAAAAAAAAAATAAGGAGTTTTTATTTTTCTTGAAACATGAACCAAGCCAACCACGCAACCACTTCCTTCCTTTCTTGTAAAGTCACCTGGTTTTGGTAACCAAACCTCATAGCCTTGGTCCCAGCAAGTGATCTGGTGGGGTGGCCCAGCAGGTCCCCTGGCAGGAGGGAGGGAGGTGGATGCTGAAGCCACTGATGTTCCCCATGGCTGTCGGTGAGTGCAGGGCTGGGCAACGAGCCACACCTTGGGAAACCAATGGAGGTATTGATTGGCTGTGTTGTGAAAAATAAATAATATTGCAGCCAAACGGCTCCATTACAATAGTCTGGGGCATTTATAAATGTAGAACAACTTCCCAGCCAAATGAGAACGTCTGTTAAATTACCTGAAGTTCTTCAGCATGCTTGTTTTCCAAATTATGTGAAATTGCAGTTCAGGTTTCTGATGGCCTAATGAAGAGATCAGGTTGCCTCCAAATGACTTGTAGGTTAAATATCCTAACAATAAAAGGAGGCAGGAAAAAACAATGATTTGTAGTAATTTTATTCTGTCAGGCTTTCTTTTGTAATATGGGTGCTCAATCCATTGTAATTTTTTGTCTTTTTTTTTTTTTTTTTAAAATCCTCATTTATTGTGCTTTGAGGAGTGCCTGCATCCACAACAGGGTACTTTTTCAGTGCACAAATACAGCAAAACTTAGTTTATAACTACAAATAACCTAGATTTGTATAAGTATTGAGTCTATTACCACCGGGGTGATTTTCTGTTGTTGAGTTTTTATATCCTGCTTCATCGTTCTGGATCATTGCTACAGGTTCTGACAATGTCACAGCTTCATTAGTGGCTTTGGGATCTAATTCAGTGTGTTTAAGTTGATGGGAAATGTCACATAGTATGTGCTGTGTTCTGGGTGATGTGGATGTCCTGTTTATATTGAGAAATAAAATTATTGGTAGCCAGTGAAAGCTAGTGGCAATTTTTCTATGAAAAGATGCAGGCTGAGGTGTTGTCTAGTATTGGAAGCAATAACCTTTAGCTTGATTTTTATGGGCATATGAACTACTTCAGTTTATTTTTGAAGGTAATACACTGATAGTTATTGGAATCATTTAAATGGTGATTGGCAAGTCCCTTTGGATCTCAGTTTAATTAATGGGTATGGTGAGGGAGAGGCTCAAAGCCTGATGGACGCTCAGGAGATGAAAATTTGTTAACAAAAGGGCAAACCCCTTGCCTGCTGACCCCATTGCTTCTCAAACAAGCTTTCTCCCAAAGTTAGGCAGGACCAAATGAGAAAAAATGAGAGTTTTCAGTTGCAAGATTGCTCAGCTCTCAGAGCTGCCCTGAAGCTCTCTGGAATACCCCCGAGTCCCTAAAAACCCCTTTCAGAGAGGCTGAGGGATGGTGGCTGCTGTCGGAGCCCGGTCACTCTCAGGTGATGTCATTTCCAGCCACACTCCTCCTAAAAAAAACCAACTAGTATTGATGAAACTGTTGCTGTGTGGCTGGTAAGGTGTGGAGTGGCCGCCTGGCACCTGAGCAGCCTGCGTGTCCCGAGGTGCAGACAGACCTTCTGGAACCAGAGCTTGGGGATGTCACAAGTGGCTGAACAAACAAATATTGCTGGTTAATGGTTAAACCCGCAGTTTACTAAAGCATTTGTTACCAGCTTGTGAGAGGGATCAAACAGCCGTGAATCAGAACCTTGGCTACTAATTAAATCCTTTATTCCCTTCCCTCATCACAGAAGCATTTAATCTGAGGAATCAGGGCAGCCCGTTGTGCAGAATTGGGTTTTACAGCAGAAGCAGAAACAAGCTTACTGTAAGGCTTCCTACTGGAGTGGGAAGGGATAAAATGAGAATATTGACTTTCCCTCCTGGCGTGGGAGCTCACATTAGCACTGAACAATGCCTGCTGTAAAATAGCTGCCTTGCAAAATCATTTTGGTGGTAGAGTTTTGTTGTTCCACTGAATGGCGAGCATCATTTTTATTATCCATCTGTCTTGCTTATGGATGAGACTCGTCATCTCGACAGAGAGTGAGGGATTTGGTGTGCTCTGCTCGTGACCGTCTGTCCCAGGGAAAAATATTTCACTCAGAAATAATGGGCTGTGAAGAACACCCTGAGGAAATGGGGCATAAACCAAAACGCTACAAGCGGTTTTACTGCAATTGAAATTTATTTCTGTTTGTCAAGCTGGTTTTGTGTGTGCTTAGGTCTAGGATGTGTAGCTGCGTGACAGTTACACTTTCACACCTTTGATATTTAATAGCAAATGAAGCAGCCTTTATCTTTTTGGCTCCCATCTCTGTGAAGCAGAATTTAAAAACCCCATACTCTTTATTTCCTTTGGTTTTGGGGGAAGTTGCCCTTGTCCCTAGCAGCAGAGAGATGCAGCGAGGGCTCCCAGAACAGGGCTACCATGAACAAGCACTAGGCTAACTCCTTCCGCTGGGACTCGATCCAAGCAGGCAGCCACCCAGTCAGGAGGAGCAGATTTCCATTTCTATAACATGAGCCATCCTCTTGCAGTGAGATCTGCGGGAGCAGGGACCTGCAGAGAGCCCCTCAGAGTCCCCTTGATACGGGGTTAAGAGGGAAGGGTCTCCCTGCACAGCTCCAACTGTGAATTCAAGGACTGATGCATCATTATTGAGGCACGGTTGCTTTATATAAATGCACTTTCAGTCCCAGTGATCTGTAGAGCTGTGGTGAAAAGCTGCACATTGTTTGAAAAATAACCACATTTTACACTGTATCCAGAGAAAGGAGTCTCTTCTGCCATTGCTAAAGCTGAAGAATTTCTGTTACACAAAAAAAACACCCAAGAGGCAATATATCTACAAATAGAAAACGAGAGCTTTTTTTTGTTCTATTTTTGGCTTAGCAGAAAGCTATTTTCCCACTAAAAAGTGAGAATTTTCAGAAAGGGAAGGCCACAAGCTACACCTGCCATGCTGCTCAGAGCACAGACATCCATCTGCACATGCAAAATTCTGTTTGCTGGGGGGAATGTCCTGAGGAAATATGTGAATACTCACTAAAATCCCATGTTATATTTGACTGAAGAGCCTTGGGTGATCCTCTACTATATCGTACCAAACCTATACAGAACTGAAATCTGACTTTTCCATCCCATAGTGAATGTGAATGCAAACAGGTTCAGTAGACATCTCAATATGCCAGCCTATCAGTATGGTTAATAATGATCTTATAGAGATAAAACACCTGGAATATCTAACTCTGGTTTTCCTGCTGCTTCCCCAAGGCCATCACTAGAAATCTGTTTGGGATGAGAGTTAGAAATTCTAGATGTTCATGCGTTTACAAAGGAAATAAAGATTGGGCAATGTCATTTGAGCACATCTCGAGAAGAGCAGTAGAATGAGCAAGCAGAATAAATTATCAGCACAGCTTAAATGTTTCTTTTGGTATTTTAATGTTCAGAAGAAAAATGTGTCCTTTTTGCAAGCTTTGAAGAATTTCAAATATCTGTTGGTCTTAGTGAGCTCTTTAAAAAATAATGTTAGACCCTATGAAAATCTGTTACATTGAAGTACAAAGAGCAATTGACTCTTTGTTTGTTTTAATTATGTTTTCAGTTCATGCATGTGCATGATGAGGTGGATATATCTGTTTAAAGACCTTTCAAATTATTTTGTCTTTATATACACCTACAGTTTGGTTTGGAGATACATGTGTATATAGATGGTATATCCAACTACCACAAGATCATTTGGATGACTTAACAATTAATAACTCAAGATATTTAAAGTTTTTTTTAAAAAAATAATTTAAGAAACAGATTTGTGTAGGTGAAGAAACATATTGTGCAGGACTAATGGGGGGAAAAAAGCAAACAAAGACAAACCTTACAAAACCCCCAAAAGCTGGATTTCTAGAGGGACTGCGTATAGAAGCTGTGCATGGCTGAATATACAGAAACTTGATAGCTTGGAGTTTTTTGTGGAAATAAGACTGGGAAAGATGGGTGGAGGTTTGCTTAGACATAGGAGGAGGTTACGGGGACACCTCTTTTTACAGTGCAATGTGTGCAAACCTAGCACAGGCCAGATAAAATCCTGGATTTTTTTATAGCCTTCTGGAAAGGTGGGGAAGGTCAGCAGGCTGGAGCGTGGTGCTCTGGGGCTGAATCACAGCCCCTTGCATGACACATCCACGTGTCAGTGAAGCATTTAGTGCAGCTGGTGGGTTTCTTGTGTGGATGGAGATGCCCTGTCCCCCCACTGACCCTGCTGGTTTCTCCCCAGGCTGCGGGAACACCACCGAGCTGCCATCAAGGTGATCCGCAGGATGCAGTATTTTGTGGCAAAGAAAAAGTTCCAGGTGAGTTGGGAATAGAAAACTCCTTTTCTAAATAAACCCTTTTCTTCTCCTCATCCATTGTTTCTTTTAGAAGCTTAAGAGAGACTAACACAATTCATTTCAGCTCTGGTGAGCGACACCCACTATTCTCTCCCGCCTTCAATAGGGTGGTTGTTCAGCAGCAGGTTTAGTCAACTGTGGATGCTCTGGAAAGAGGCTGAACTCCTGAAATGCAGCCTGAATTAAAATGTTATTTTCTGCTAATGGACTTGACCCTTAACCCTCTGTTATCGCTCGCTCTTTCTTGCAGTGCAAACATTCTCATATGTCTCCATTAATTCTGAGCTGTATGTTACTGTCATGCTGAGTCAGGAGGATTAGAGATTAAAATACTACCTCAGCCTTGTTTCTGTCTCTTACTCAATGGTAATAAAGTCCTGATAAGAAACCGGGGTGGAAATTTGTTAGCATATTGGAAGGTTTCTCCTTCCTTTTCCCTCCTCCCCTCTGCATAGGTAGGGAGTTCTCCTTCCCAGTTCTTCCCCAGCCCTCACGGACATGTGTTTCCTGGGTGTGACTTCACTTGTTCTGATATTGTGATACCATCAGCATTTCACAGTAGCTAATTAACCTTGTTGCCTGGTCTGACTAAAAAATTCTGACTGCAAACTTCCTAAGAATGTGGTTTCTAAATCAATTTCATTAATCCAGTAAAACGACATGTCAACAGCCTTCAGCTTGATTTAAACCAGGTGGATATATATATATATATAAAAGAAATATATGACTTTAGTTAAAATTAATCAATAAGGGACAATCTCTGGAGAACAGGTTTCACAAGTGAAAATGCAAAGAAAGAGAGGGGCTTAACTGCCCACATCCATTTTCATATATGACCTCACCACTCCTGCTTACAATAGACTAGAAAACTTTCCCACCTTTAATCTAGAAACAAAAAAAAAAAAATGAAGGTGACCTTTCCCCTTCAAATTTGAAGGGCACAAAGTTTAGGATCAAAAAGATGGTGCTGATGACCAACAGTCCAGGAGATGGTTGTTTCTCTAAGGCACTGCTTGCTGCTACTTCAAAAGCAGGATTCTGAAACTTAGAAGCTCTGCCTGAATTCTTTAGCAATTTTGTACTTTGAATCTTTTTTACTGAAGTTCATGAGCTGATTAATGGCTAAAGTTGCCTGAGCTTTTCAGAAAGTTGTTCCTGTTATATGTAATGTACTCAGACTGTCACCATTTAGGCTGAAATCTCCCATGGCTGAGGTTTACTTGGAGAGAGATTCTGCTAGCACATTTCACCTGCTATTTTTATTAGACTAAGATTAAGACAGGCACAATGTCTGGACCACTTGAAAATAATTTTTATTGAGAAGCTCCTTAACACTTGCTGGCCAGCACACGTAACTCAGCAAGGGACATGGCCCATTCCAGTGATGTGTCTACTGCTGTTCTGTGAAAAACTGCCTAAATGTGGCCAGTTCTGTGAAATCTTAATTTATTCTCATTCTAAAACTTGATTGTGATCCTTTGCTCCATGGTAATTACTGAGCCATTACGCTCATAAATTTAGATCATAAAAATATTTGCCATGGTATTACTGAAGCTGCTTGGAAACAAGGAATCTACACAGGATGTATCTACCTCCCAAGTGGTAGTTGTCAAAAACAGATTTTGAGAATGCCTGAACTCTTGTGTGCAACATTATCCACCTGGTGAATGAAGGGAACTCCCCTGCGGCAGATGGTTTGATAGAAGCTGAAAAAGCATTTGAGTGAATAGAATGGGACTATTCAGGCCCTACTTAAAACTTGTTTGTGCTCCGTATCCCCGTTGCTAATCTGGCTGCTCAGTTGTACTCTCACTTTTGCATCTGCAAAAGCCCTGGTCCTGGCCATCTACAGGATCCTTCAGCAAGGTTGTCTCTCATCCTTCTTTAGTGGTCTTTCTCCTTCCTGAGCTCTCAATATCAGCTGTTACTGGAGAACTTAAAGTGTCAGTTAGGCTGAAGTGAAACGTATCTGAGGTCTCCCCTGCACACAAGTGAGATGCTGCTCTTGCTGTCAAAGCCAACAGGAACATTGGAGGATATCTGATACTTCTCCATAATTTCTGAAATCAAGGTTGTGACCGAGTTTAAAAATTTGGAGAGCTCCAGAGGTACAGTTTTCAAAAGCACTTAAGTAACTTAATGCACAAAGTCACCTTGAAATTCAAGCCACAAGGTGCTTTTGAAAATCTCTCCTGTAATTAAGAGATAACTACTGACGTTATTCTTTCCTCAAAAGTATGTTGTAAATCTGCTTTGTTCTATTGTACGCACATAAAATAGTCATAAAAAATTAAAATGTTTAAATGTGTGCCAAGTAATGACTACACTGTTTCTAATAACCTGTCCAATGCAATGTCTGAAATCAAGGTATAGCAGAGGAGGCATTTTTAAAATGTATCTTTCAGCATTTAAGAGGCCTGCGGAGCTATTTGCTGGCAGATATTTGCCTTATAGGTTTTTTATGTTTGTGAAATATATTTTCCTAAAAGAAAATTCACTTTTTTTCCTGTAACTATTGGGAAAACAAAACAAATTTCAGCTGAAGTCTATTAGACTATTCATGCTTAAAATTAGCAGGAACATAAGTAATTGCAAGACCAGCACTTAAAAGGAGTGTTTTTTTAGAGATGCCTCTGAATGTTTTGGGGAGGGAAAACATAGGAAGAAGGAGAGGAAGAGGAAAATTTTGCAAAATAGATCCCAGCATGAACCCAGCGTGGTTCTTAAGCTGTACCAGCTGTTTGCAGGATACACCTGTATGCCTACGTTTGCCTAGATCCATTTAAGAGCTCAGTTAATAACAGGGGGTGATAGCACCACAAGGACAAAAGTCAATTAGAAAGCAGAGCCTTCCTGTTTAAAAAAATTAAATAAAATAAATAAAAAGAAGCTAAACAGGGACACAAAGCCATTTCAAAGGACATGAAAAGCAGTTCTTTGTGAAGCATCACACTTGGGCATCATTTCCTCTTTAAAAGATAGGGAGGAATTGATGCTCTATTTTCAAGTCCACATTTGGACATAGTCCATTTGATGATGTCCATGTAAGAGCCCAACATAATATTATAAAGGATTAATACCTTTCTAATGGGTGTGTTTATATGCTTGTAAAATCTGTAGGACTGTTTCAAACTGTGTAGGAAAGATCAGGTTCTAGTAGTAGTCACCACAAGTCCTGTGCATCAGTTAAGGTGAATGACTCATGGTTATGGGAGGATTCTGTAGGTTATAGGGAAAACAGTCCTTGGAAATGAATGTTTTTCCAGGCTTTGCTCACCCCACCTACCAAAAATGAATTTCATATTAGTTATATATCAGATCTCTTCAGCACGGTCTAAACTTACAATTTCAGGAAGAAAATCTCCATACTTGGTTATTCCATTAGCTGGATTCATGAGTGGATGAATAACCTTTGTCTTCCAATTAGGAAAGCTGCTGATTATCTTGAGATCTGTGCACACAGATCCAACTGTGATATCCATCACAGATCCAGAGACATGAGGGTTGATCCAATTTCCTATTGTCACTTTGAAATCTTTGTTTTTCCTCTTTCCATGTGAATTCTTCCTGTTGAATAAAGCAGTTTCCTTCTAAAGTATGTTTTTAACTTGTGCTATGTTTTCTCACCATGGCAAATATTCTATACATAGCATAGACTAAAAATACAGGTTGCAGTTCCACTGATGACGTGAGTTGCCTGGTCTGGTAAAATTTCATTGGAAAATCTTGCATTTATAGTCTCATAATTCATCATCTTACGGAATTCATTTGTCATGGTATGAATCATGAATTGTGTGTGTAATCTTTTCTAATCTCCATACTGGGCCGTACCAAACAATGTAGTTCAGAGTGTCCTGTACTTCAAAGGATGTTCTACCCATTTTATTTGACTGTTATTCTGTTACATTTCCCAGAAATTCCCCTTGCATGGATTTTCCCTTCCCTTCCCTGGCTCTTTCCCTGCACATGCAGCTACTAGAGAACCGCAAGAGCCTCTGGTGCTAGTTTAATATGTGGCATTGCCTTTTGGACCTTTTGCAATCTTTTGTATATGATGGGGGAAACTTTATTTCATTTAAGAAGATTTTTGTCATGACTATTAGTTAATTAACAGAGGGACAGAAGTAGAGAAGCTAAGGAAAGCTGTGGGGCTGCCTTCTACTTTGGTATCTTCAGTACTCATCCATTGCCTGCCCTAGTTTTATTTCTTTTACAAAACTCATATCATCAACAGAATTTTCACTTGAAAGATCACTTTCAATATGAAGTAATTACAGAATAGTAAGTACTGACTATTAAGTGCCCTGTCCTACTCTGAAATTCAGTTTCATTCATTAATTCTTTTTACTCCAGGTTTTCAGTTCTTGTTTTAAAAAGAAAGCAGCAGTCTCATAAATGAAAACCCCTCAGGGACATACCTGCTCTTTCTGCTGCCAGACACCTGCACCAGAGGGTGAGGATGGCAGGAGAAAGCTTTGCTGCTTTATTCTTCCTGAACCTAGAGTTTTCAAGCTGGTCTTGCAGATCAGCTCTTGCTTATTTATAGGACAAAAATAATCCAAGAATTAATTATTTTTTATATATCGTCATGTTTACAGTACTAGCCCATGGAAAGATTTATGGGCTTATGCCGCCGTTGGACCGTATTTCTTTCGGTGTGAATGTTAGTTATGATTTATATGCAGGCAAACAGAGTTCTTGGGAATTCTTTGTGCTTTGAGATCGTTCCCATTCCTGTTTAGCCTCCTACTAGAGAATATCTCACACTCACCCAAGGTCTGCAGTTGGTTTTGGGAAATCTGCCAGGCTGAAATATAATTTGATGAAGTGATATTAAAGTAGTGACTCCAAAAATATGGGAACTACCTCTCAGGCAGGTGTAGGGGGTTTCATGAAGGTGCTACAGGGTTTATCTTGTATCCTGCTTTCCTTTGGCTTTGGGTATTTGTGGCAGGAAAACCTGCAGTGTGTGAAATAAGGTTAAGCAATGCAGAATGTACTTTTTTGACCTCAAGTTGGATGGATAATCTCTTGAAGAGTGTGTGGAGCTGCAGTAACAAAAAGGGGGATGGATTCCACAAAAAAAGTATGATCATGGCAACAATCAAAATATCTCAAATGTTTAGAGTGTTAAAAGAATTTACTGTTTACTCTTGAAAAACTCTACATTATCACAGACCATTCTTCCATCCCTGTGGCTTAAGACATGGTTTTTTCTTTTTCTTGTATTTCACAGCAAGCTAGAAAGCCCTATGATGTCCGAGATGTTATTGAGCAGTATTCCCAGGGCCACCTCAACCTGATGGTGCGAATCAAGGAGTTACAGAGGAGGTATGTCAATAAAGTTTGGGGTCTGAACAGCAGCAGAGGGATTTGTAATAAGTCAGTGACTGGGGCTGGGGATCCAAACCTGGCAGGGTTACAGCTGCAATATTGGTAGGACTAAAGGTACAGAATATAAAATGGCATTAGAGTGGAGTTTTCTTTTCACACAGGAAGGAAAAAGCAAAGAGCTTAAAAACCTGATGATCAGGACTTAAAATTTTCATTATACTTACATGTATTTCCTCAGTCCCTGCCAGCTTTGATTGTACACTGCAACCCCTGTAGGTTAGGGGCTGTATTTAAGTACAGAGTGAAATACAATACTGTCACTTGCTCAGGTAGAATTGCACTTAAGAGCAAACTAAAAACAAACAATAAATGCAACAAGTAAGCTGCAAAAGAAGGAAAAGAAATTATGCTGTTCATGTGGAAAAGTGATGGGCACGATAAAACTTTACAGTGGTTAAGGAAGCTAAAGACCAATCTAAGTCTAATCCCATTTTGTTTTCTTAAATTTCAAGCTATTCTTAGCCCAAAGCAACTGCTTCACTTAATGTTTGTACTTCCCTTTGCTGGTTTGTGAAGAGGTCCCCCCCTGCTTCATCCCAAGAAAGTGAAGATGCTGGGTCAGGCCAATAAAAGCTAAAAATGATTCTTTTTGTTTTATAGGCTGGACCAATCCATAGGGAAGCCATCTCTTTTTATCTCTGTCTCAGGTAAGTTAATAGGAAGGACATGTCTAAAGTTAATCTGATGATGATATAAAGAGTGGAAAATATTTGTTAAAATACTTCTTATTTTGTTACCAAATTTTTCAACAGTGCCAACCAGTTGTGGCATCCACAATAATACTTAGTCATCAATACCTTTAAAATAGGTTTGTTCTTACTCAGATATTTAAAGCACCTAATTTCACTGAAGCTTTCTAAATGTTGGCTTTCATCCCTCTGAGACTCACCACATTTTCAATAAATGATGTGCTATGACTATAAAGTTCCTATAAAATCAATAATATTCACACAGAGCTTTGACAGCTTTGAAAAGAGACTGAAAAGGAGCACAAAACACTAAGTTTGTTTGCAACAAGCCTGGCTGATGAAAACTCTGTTAATGTCATTTTCAAACTAATTTCTGTATAGTCTATAGGAGGAAAAAAAAGATAAATGTTACCAAGTGCATCATTCAAGTTGGCTGTAGAGACTTTTGCATAGCAGCAGATCGTTTTTAAATGGCATTTAAAACATTAACTAAATTGGGAACAGTTTTGTTCTCCCAAGTTTAAGCATAAAACTAAGGTTGAATTAGCCTTAGACTTAAGAGCTATTAAAAGCCGTGGCGTGGACTAATGCTATAAAAAGAAACAAAAAGCTGCTTTTAAGGAGTGGAGCTCCCAGCCTGGTGAAGGTGTTTGGTTACGCTGCGTTGGTGGGCCAGTGAAACACACCCTGTTGTGGCTTGCTGCTATTTTATTATACCCCCATATAGTAATTTGAAAATGTTTTTTGTTCCACAGAAAAAAGCAGAGATCGAGGGAATAACACGATTGGTGCCAGGTTGAACAGAGTGGAGGACAAGGTAGGTCTCAGTTAGACTGGTGGTGAATGAGGACATGGTCTGTGATTGAACAGTGCTTGTTTCATAGGATGTGGGGAAAATTCAGCTTGAAATAGAGTTGAATGCCTGGCCTTTCGAGGTGATGGAGCCTGATTTTTGTGGCAGATTGTATTTTTGGTTCTTTCTTGTCATTTGAACAGAATAAGAAAAAAACTAGACTTTGTTTGATTTCAGTCTCCCATGGGACTTGCTTGGGTTTTTGATATTTAATTGTATATATTACACATGTCTCAATGCTCTACTTCCTTCCTCCACAATAGATAAAAGGCTCTGTTCCTTTAATACCTCAGTATATTATGGTCCCTAAGATTTCCCTTTGATCGTTGCTCTGTTGTTTATATAACTCCACCTACAATTCCTTGGAGAGAGTGATAGCAAACCTTGTTCTGTCCTGGTTTTCATTCCTTGTGACAAATGGAGTTTCTCCTTTCAAGTGACGTGAAGCCAGAAAAAAATCAGACTTGTTCTACAATCTCAAATTAACAGTTAAGTGCTTTGAAACCCTTTATTTCAATGCTGGCTGTGTTTGAAAAATTAGATGACAGGTAGAAGCTATGTCATTGTTAAAAAATATGGGTTTGCCTATGTTGGTGTTAAGGAAAGAAAGGGAAGAGTTAAGAGAAATGGTTTGAATCTTTTACAGATCTCCTGTAGTGATTTGGTGAGGGGCTGAAATAATTTCTTTAGGATTATTTCTAAACTGTTCATTCGGTATTAAGGAGGGAAAATTTTTCTTGAGGAAAAGAGCTTTCAGGGTGTTTCTTCCACAGCTAGAAGTATATGATAACCTCATGAAGGATTTGTTCTGAAGAAATATCCAGCAACTATTCTGCAAACCAAAAGAGGTGTGAGCAACACATCCCAAAGGAAGCCACTCTGACCTGTATTAATTCACTTGTGACATATCCATTCCTTACACATTTCTCCTTAAATTGCTAAACTTGAATGGTAGCACTCAGAACTGTACTTCAGTCGATTGGAAATAAATGGCATTTTAAATGGAGCAGGTGCCTTTTGGTATATAGGATGACAGGGAGAAAGGGTGAGGTAGAAAATAGGAAGGTACAGAGTGTTTTGCACAAAGAAGAATCCCTGTGAAGTGCTCGCTCAGGTCTGTGGTTGCTGAGTGTTCTTACACTTTTCCAGAAAGTCTGGATTACATTTATTTATTTTCTCTCCACAATGTCAACTGAAAGTGTGGAACGTTAAAAAATGTCTTGTGACTTGTGACAAAGAGCAATGACTTTTCAGTTTGGACAAATAATTCTCCATTGACAGATAAAATAACCTCTTGGTGCTGTTTGTAAATCTCCAGCGAGCCTGGGAAAGCTTTGCTGGTGCAGTGGCTCAGAGATAAGCTGTTTGGGGGTTATTAATTGCTCTTTTTACATCCTTACAAATAAGTACACCGTGAATTTATAGTGACTGTTGTTTTATGTCTTGTAATGGGACTGTAAAACACTCCCTGTTTTATTTTAGTATGGCCGGGTTAAATTTTAGCCTTGTTTTAAGTAACAGACCCTTCTTTCTTTGCCGTTACATGAGGTCATCTGTGGTTTCAGAGCTGTATGTTATCTGCCCTATACAGCTAGTCCTATCTGCAGGAATTTTATCTGAAAGTAGCTGAAAGGCTAAAAATAGAGGATTTCGGTTGGACTCGGCAAACAGTGGTGTACATGACAACACTCTGGCAATGCTGAAATCACATTTTTGCTGCAGATGGTGGCCCAAGCCAGTTTTGGGGGTGGTTTTGCTCTCAGAGATTGGCCTCCTCTTTCCCATAAAGTATATGGTTTTCTTTAACATACAATTAAGTCCTTCCTGAGCTGAGCACTATATGAAGGATATCTGTTTGCTGGGTTTTGAGGTGACTGTGTATTTTAAACAGTTACATCCCATTTGTGAATTAGTTTTGAATCCTGGACTTCTGAAGGAGAGGTTTTCAGGCTAGGTTTTCTGTCCTCCATCTACAATGTCTTTGATTGTTAAATGTATAGATCCCATGTTCATTAAAACTGTAAGGTATGATATGCAGCCGATACATTTTTCACTGTGAATGCTGAGTGTGGAAATTCTGAAGATAAATAAGTGCAAAGGCTTTATTTGATATGGCTTTCAAAGAGCAGTGGAAGCCAGTATCTTACAGCATTTATGTGGGTGGTATGACATTCTCTCCTGCTTAAATAACTTTCTGTAATTGTTTCACCAGAGCATTGATTCTACTCATACGTGTGTAAGAAACCAGTTTGGCTGGAACTCTGTGAAACACAGTCCAGTTGGACAGAATGACTGTTGATAAGTCTAGGTCCAGTTTCTGATTTTACTCTTGTTCCTTCCTGCTCTTGCTTTCTAATCAGCTGATAGTTCCCCATCACAAAGGGGTTTATATTTAACTTATTCCTCTTGTTGATTTCCTCAAAAATAGGTGAACTTGAGATATATATTGCAGAGGAATTTCACTGTAATGTTAATAAATTTCCTATTTTATTGTATCACAAGGTAAATAGTAATCATGCCATTTCTAGTAATGACCTCCCAGCCCATCCAATGCAGGAAGGTTTAGGACATGCTCCAGAGCCTGTTCAAGGTGGTAGGAGTCTTTCCTTTGCTGGCAGGCTGTGAAGCAACTCTTTAATCAAAACCTAAGGTAGCCTTGATGCACCAGCACCTCTGTCATCACCAGGGTCAGCAGAAGCATTCAGCTTTATCAGAGTTGTGTGGCTTTCAGAGGGCTTTTATTTAGCTTGTCATGGTTCAGTTTTGCTCAGTAATACAGATGTGTTATTTACACAACAGCATTCTGGTCATACATGGAAGTAGAGATCTGTACATCTCGTTATTAGATGCTCCATATTTACAACTCTAAGAGTGTACATTAGGTAGTTCAACATTTTACTCAGGAAAGTTTGGGCTCCTCTACCTCCTCCTGGGTTCACAAATACCAGGCTTCGTGTTGACAGCTTGTTCACCTAAAAGAATTCTTCCTATGTGGCCAGTCTTTCAGTTTTATGTGAAATATCTGTGTTATCTAGCATAGGATCAGACCTTGGTGGGGTTTTTTGTCTATTTTAATGGCATTCTGTAGCCTGTGGGAACAGTTACTGTGGTTCCTGATGTAAGAAAGCAATTAGTGCAAACTCCCAAAAAAGGCTTGGCTGATGAGGGCCTAGTTGTACATCAGCATGTAATGGACAGGAATATTTTGGCTCTATTTTTAATTGAAAAATAGGTGGTAAAATAGATCCAAGCAACCATTGGACTTTATTGCTGGTGCTGGAAAGGATGGTTAGAGCCATTGGAAGAGGCAACCACAGAAAGTGTCTGGCAGGGAAATATTCAGCACTTTGCAGACTGAACATGGCCTGGGCAGCTCAGGTATTGAACATTGGCAGCTCCTGCAGTAGATGTGTGAGGTTTTGTCATCCTGATGCTTAAAAACAGAACTCAAAACTCTGGGTTCGGATGGGGATTTTAAAAGATACACGAAACCAATAAAAATCCAAAGAGCCACCCCCAAGTGGTTATTCATCTTGTCCGTAGTTCTTGCAATGATGCAGAAGTAATAACCTGGGGGATGTGGAGGAATATTAAGAGGCATATGGCAGATTAAGTATGGCTATTAATTTAATCTGTAGCTTTTTCCAGATGCTGAAGTACAACCAGACGGAAGCAATTTCGGTGCTGAACTTTGTGATGGAGGATGCCCCTTTTCTGTAAATTGGGCTACAGCTGAGCACATTCTCCATCAATCTGGGTCAAGTTTAAATAGCTTACAACTTTAATAGCTTTTCTCTCACCAATCTGATATTTCAGTGGGTAAACAACAAAAAACTTGCAGATTTCCATTTCCAGTATCCTACGCTTCCCATCTCCCCAGCTACACTAAAATGAAATTATCAGGCACATAAGGTAAAAATGAAAACAAAAATAATTACTTGTAGGATTTGTTGCTGCCAGAAGCTTTGGTAGCCAGAATAGAAACAAACTGAGAGAGAGATCAGGCCAAATAATGGAGAAGGGCTCACTTGAGGATTATTAAACAGGACCTGTGCATGTAAACTGCAGGTTAGCAGGTACTTTAAGAAGTAATCAGCAATGAGTTGGTAAAAAAGGAAAAGTGTTATTTTATGGATAGGTACTTTCTGACACTTTTTTTTTTTTTTTTTTAAGGCTCTGCTACAAGCCTTGCACCAGACAAGATAACTAGGGCAGGTAAACTTCAGTCTTATTCAATAAAACTCTTTTTATGCTAGGTTGGTATAACCAGCTGCTTGCTCCTGGATGCTGGTTGCTGAAAAGCTCAACATGAGCCAGCAGTGTGCCAGGACAGCCCAGAAAGCCCCAACCATGTCCTGGGCTGCATCAGAATAGTCCTCTACGTATTTTATGAAAAGTAAAAAGGCAAAAGTGAAATGCTCTTAAGGAGAAGACTTTCTGAGTAAGTGAGTTGCTAGAGATTTTACCCCAGATTTCTACTGCTGCTGGATGCAGACAGTAGTTGGGAAGCATGATGCTGAAGGCAGTGTCTAAACCTTTAAATATATATATATATTTATATATATACACACACATATATATAACACTTTGTATTTGTAATCTCACTGATTTCTTCCCTGTTTGGGATCTGATTACTGACTTTTGAATTCTTAACACTGCTTAATAAGCTGCATGCTTATTAAGAGCAGAAACCCTCAAGAAATTTTCAGGTAACGTGCAATATATCTTATAAAATCTAGGAATTTGGGGTTGAGGGGGGAAATGGAGGAGTGAAATAATACCTTACCAATTGATAATCTTTTAAACAATGTTGAGATCAGTTGCTGGCTTGGGGTTCAGCTGTTTGTGTTTGTATTTGAGTAGGTGTGCAAGTGGATGTCAGGTCTGTCCGTTGAGATGACTCAGTCTCTTGCTAACCCACATGAAGCCTGTTTTGTCTGGCATTTGAAGATAAACCAGACAAGATTTGAAACATGGCCCCCATCGTTCTTGCACGTAGCCTGTTTACATTTGATGTGGAATGGGAATGTGGGGTGAATATGCTGAGAGAGAACGTGCAACTCTTGTACTGACTAAATACCCTGTGGAGCAGATCAGAGCAAAGGGGTTTAAGTGAACAACACGTGTGCACAGGGTGCCACACAGACTTTTATTTGTCTTTCTTATAGGTTAAAGGAAAAAAAATGACCCTAGGAGCACCTCTGCATTATTTGTGTGTGTGTTGCAGATGAGCAACCAAAAAACATCCTAAGATAAATAAGAAGGTTTGGGTTTGATACACAAGGATGAACCTTTACTGAAGTTAGATGCATCAAAGCTGAAATTGTTCCTTGTCAGAGATCTGTTTTTAGAGTGATCTCGCTGGAATTAAAATATTTTATTTTCATTTGCAGTTGAGTATCAGGGAGGGAAGTGCAGGGAGTTGAAAGGACTCTATTCACACTGCAGTCTTTGCAGGCTGGAATCTGTTCAGCTCTTGGAAAAGATTCAGAGTAAAGGAAGGGATACTCCCTTTCTTACGCACAGTCCAAACCTTCTGTCACCCTATCTGCTCCCCCCAAATAAAAACTGCAAACCAGAAATGATCCAGTGTTGCTTAGATTGCAGGAAGAGAAATAGAAGGAGCCTTTGCTGCCTGGCTCCTTCTTAGAGCTATGGGAGTCAGAGGGAAGATAAGAAGTCAAGTAGGCCATCAATAAAAGTAGAATATATATGAGCACCCAGTTCAAAGAATACCTGCCCCTCCTAGAGCTCAGGAAACCCAGACAGCAAGTACAGTTTCCTCAAATTCTTCTCTGTTCCTGCATTCTACCCACTGGGGTTGTGGCAAAGCCACAATTCATCTTTCAATAAGAAAATCAAGATCTGTGTTACTTCTGTAAAAATCTAGAACAAATATGATTATGACTTTTTACACATTTTTAGAGTATCCCAGTGTTTCAGCAGCCAGCACAGGGCTGTGAACTCCTGTCCCAGGTTCTCTCTCTATCCCAGAGTAGCTGATGCCACCCTGGGTATGTCCAGCAGCAGCCCAGCCTGGCCAGGTGTATGCCATGGGCATGAGAGTCTGGTGAGCTGCCTCCCTTTAGGATGGACCTTCACCCTGGTAGCTTTATGTTCATCATAGCATGAGAGCTTCTACTCTGACAAATTAAACACCCAAAATAGAGAAAGGAAGGGAAAAAGAAAATAGTTTCCCTTTTATTACAGCCAAGGTGCAGGAAGTGACTTGCCCATGGTATCACTGGGGCATCTGTGGCACTGCCAGAAATTTAGCTCAAGCCATGTCTGGGACTAAACCACGAATCAACATTCCTTTTTGTTATTGTGTTTAAAAGCCCCTCTAGTTTTGAATAGTTACATTGGCCAGTGCAGTGTTCAACATAATCATGGCCCATTAATACTAAAACCATCCAGTACTTGAGAACAGCATATATAAACATATAAACCACACCACCCCAGCCAATATAAATGTACTGGGACTATTTTAGACAGTATATTTTAAATCATCTAGAAATTAATCTACTAACATCATTTTGTAGCCTAGGGGTGGAGAGGACTGGACATAACTTACATGGCACAGAAACTGTCCTACGTAGAGATAATTATGCATGTAATATTTAAAGCTAAACAAATTCTATTAAATGCTGTATTTGCACAGTTGAGCAGAGAGAAATATTCAAGTGAGTTCAAATATTCATGTGAGTTTCTATTTTAAAAGTCTTGGATCCAACATTGCTCGCCATTGACCCTTCTGCCACATCTGTTAATCTTGGGTTTATTTCAATTTCTTTTTCTCTTTTTTTAAACAGATGACTCCACTTAAATCAACACTTGGTTTCCATTAGGCAGATAGAAGGTGATTCACTTAGTACCATGTGTATCTTTATCTAGTTAAGGCCTAATAGCCTTAATATATCAAGGAAGCTGGTGTGATTAACAGCACTAAAGGCTTTGTCAGACACTTCACCCAATAAATACTGCCCTTTGTCCAACTGTAGGAAAAGAGTCAAAAAATACGTTGTGTTTCCAGTCTGGAAATGTGTGCAGCCTCATAAATAGTCTAAAATCATCCCTATTGAAAAAAAAAAATGTTGACAATAGGAATTACATCTGCATATATGTCTGTGCTTGTACATGTCTACCAACCCAAGCGTGGGCTGGCTCGTTGCCCTGCCTGGGCTTTTGCTGTTTGATTATTTTGTGATGGAGACACCATTTGTGTGTGATTTTTCCTTCTGCTCACTTGAGCTTTGTGCAGATTCTCTGACAGTTCTTTTTCTCTGATTGTCCAGGCTTATCTGTCCCAGGGTGGTTGGATAGATGAGTATTAGTTGTGCCATTCCAGTTGATGTTGGCAACAGAAACATCTGACTTGGCTTGATGATCGTGTATGATAATCCTGCCAAATGAGGCAGTCAAAACAAAAACCCCATGAGGAAAATATATTCAGAAAGTCAGCTTGAGTGGAGATGGGGTCCTCACTTCATTGTAGCCAAAGTTTTCTGGAAACTTCCCAGTTGTGCCAGCAGTGTCTGTGGTCATCAGGGGACTGAAGGAAGCCTTTCTGCTGCTGCTCCCAAGTTTCTAGAGAGTTTCAACCGGAGCAGTTTTACCAGAGAACACCTTAGAAAGGAAATGGGCAAGGATAATTTTTACTACTTCTCAAAAAGAGACTGGCTGAGCCATAATCTTGAATCCCCTGCCTCTGTTTGCTTCATCTTACATAAGGGAGTTTTAGCCAAGCTTTGAGGTTAAATAATCAGTCCCATGGAGACGTTGTCATAAACTCTGAGCAGAATTTTGGTAGCAGAAGTTGACTGGGGAGGAGCATAGTGGGGCAAAGGAGCAGAGGTTGGGTCATGTATAGGCTGCTCCAAGACAAGGGTTGACAAAGCTGGTTTGGAATCCAAGCCCTCTGAATGTCTGCACAGAGGAATCTCTGACTCTCCTGGCAGCCAGTAAAAAAGGCAGTGAAAAGTAATCTCCATTGCACAGTGAAAGGGGAAGAGGGGGATCAGTTAATGGTGCTACACTTGAGAGTTAAAAGGGCAGTGATTCGTACAAACAGGTCACCTGCATTTTGTTTTCTGTGCAGTGGCTGCACAATTTCAGTGAAAATTCAATTACAGATCATGATACAGACCTGAAACAGAATTGAGAAGGGGTTTTGTTGGTTTGGAGTGGGGTTTTTGGTTATGAGTAGTTGTGGTAAATCCAGAGAGCCCAACTTGATGTATAATCTTTTGTGCCGAGTCCAAACAAATAGTTTCCTTCTTTTCTGCTGTCCCGTTGATATTTATTATCAGTGACCAACAGAGGCTGGTTGTCATTCAGCCCTGAGATGGCTGCTGTAATAAAATCCTGACCAAGCAGTTATTTATGAAGGCTTCACTGATTTTGATGGCAGCAGGATTGGTATCTTTTCTTTCCACTGCTCATAGAAAGGCTGGGAGATAAGGGGAGGAAAGCAGCAGCCTTTACAACATGGTTTTTATTGTATGGCTTATCTGAAGGTATCATTAAATTAGGACATAATTAAATTCATTAGACACATTGGTGACTGCTACATTTATATTATTATTCAAAGAACTGGATATTAGAGGAGTGTGAATTATACTGTGAAACAAAGCCCTAAAAACAATTGACCTTAATTTTTTGGCACTGCAGTTCCCCATCCACACCCTCCCCACACCTCCCTGAGAGAGGCTTGTGCTAATTAATAACTGTCAAGCAAACACTGTTCATCTGAGAATTACAGCAGAAAAGCAGAGAAAAATGAATTGTTCTGTCTTCAGAGGCACAGAGGTGCATTTGGGGGTTGAAGTCTTGGGGGTCTATGGCCTCTTTGCAGTGCAGAAACATCTATAATGGAATGGGTTCAGCCTCCACTTGATAACAATCAGAGTTCACTTTTCTCCACAGCTTTGACCTGTGTCATAAACTTGAATAGGCATCTTCACCTCTTTTGGCTTCTGCTCCTGAGTAGAGCCTGAGCTGCTCATCTGGGCTGCAAGATCTCTGAGCACCAGCCTCGTTGTGTGCTTAGACTGGACTTTTCTGTTCTCCAGTGGTGCTGGAACTTGGATACCAGACAGTAAACCAGTATTCTAGCCTGAAAGATTTGTGCTTTATAGATGCCTAGGCTTTTAAACATAAAATAAAAGTGATATAAATACAGCAGTAGCAAATCAAAACATGGGGATATTCTATACTGGATAAATAACTAGTAGACAGCTAGTAAAAAACAGTAAAGTTCAGAAATAGTCATAGAAAAATGTGGATTCGTCCTTTTTTGTAGTATGATTGTATTGAATTAAAAAAACAACTCAGAAATGCTTTCTTTTTAGGCCATAGGTGGAAAAGTGTAGGAACAATACCAATATTTCAGTCAGCAAAGCATCCAGGAAGCCCTCGGAAGAATCTGGTACACATCAGTTTAAGAGACAACCAGATGATTTTTGAAGTGATCTAAGAAAGCTGACACAGATTGAAGGTGGTATGAAGGTGAGGGCAGAGACTGGTTTAGTAAGAGGTTTGGTTAAGGATGGAATTGTTTTAGTGAAGCTCAGCAGGCAATAACTCATGAAATGGGCATCTCCTCTCCTTCCTCCACCGTTTCTGTATCTTCCTCTCACCTCTGAGCAGCTCTTCTGCTGGGGACTGAGGGAGCTGGGCCCAGAGCTCCAATGTCTCCTCCCTGTGCCAGCGACTGCTTGTCTTGAGTCCTGTGACATCTGTGAACGTGCAGCAGCTTGAACCTTGCATCTAACCTGGATCCCAGAGCAGCTGGAGGGCATTGTAAAAAATCCACAATGATGCCAACAAATAAAAATTCCTTTCCAGTTTGAAAAAAAAATAGTCTGGTAAAGTGTCAGGACACATCCAGAAGCTCCTTGGGTGTTGTCCTGGCTCTCAGCAATGCAGAAGGTAGAAGGCAAGGTTGGCAGCATGCAAGAGGGCTCTCTCTGGCAGGACAAGGTGTGTGCCTGTATGTACAGACTGCTCAGAGAATGGTAAGCTCTTCTGAGCCCTCTTTTAAACCCCGGAGAACTCCTTTCACAATGCAAAGCCCCATTTTCTTCTGCTTTATTGTAGAAAATCCCCCTCTCCATTGAAACGCAGAAGTTTGCACTCCATAGTAAAAAATAATGAGGGTTATTATAAATGACTCAGGTTATTTCCACCCTCCTCCTGAGCTTTCTTCCATTTCATCGTAGGCTTGTTTAGCACCAAAATGAAGCTGTGAGATACACACACTGAACAGGAGTGAAAGTTGTGCTTTCATCACAGCCCTGAAGCTCATCACTTGGCTACAGGCACCTGCAGGCACCTTGGGCCCTAGGGCAGTGGTGTGATGGCTTTGGAGGTTCAGCTGTTTGAAATCATGGTAGTGACACAGGACACATGCTTCCCTTCAGAGAGCCTGAGCCAGCCACACTCCATTGATTTTCTTGGCATACTATGTACCTATAATTTTGTCGTATATTTTATAATGTAGGTATCTGGGCATAGAATCAAAAAGCTCTGCTGAAAATATAAAAAATTCTTTTTAAAAGAAAAACACAACAACAAACAAAAAAAGTTACTGAGTGAAAAAAAGGAAAAAGAGTTTTTATGATTGTGGGGGATGTTTTGAGGGGTTTTGTCAAGACTATCCAAGTGTTTGGTTAGTGAATTTTTCTACCATGATTTTAGTTCTCTACTAGTGTGCTTATAGTGACTGGGTTACTCAGGACAGCTAGAAATAAGTGATAAGCTTTGAGAAACTGGAAAAGCCACGTGTGTGCTGTAACAATGATCAGCTGAATGACTTACTTGAGAACTGTCTAATGGACACAGTTTATTCTGTGTCTGTTTCCATTGTTCATGCTGCTAAAGGAAGCAGAGTCATGATAGGAGGCTCTAGTTCTGTTGCTCCCCATTTCATCTCCCAACAGCCTGGTTTTCAGAGGTGGTGACAGACATTAGGTGCTCAGCACCTCTGTTCAAATCAGCCTCTACCTCTCCTCTGGAAAAGAATATAAAGCTGTATTGCCAGCACACAGTTGGAGAGGCAGCTGCTCTGCACACTGAGGACACTGAACCTCAGAAGAGCTAAACCCACCCTTGCTAATCTATAAAAAGAGAAAGCAAGGTTCTTGCAATTGGGGATAATGGTGTAATTAACTTTATGATGATAGCATGCAATGGATAAGCATGGATAGCTGTATCAGGCCCTGTTAAATGCAAACAGGAGACTTAACTTCAACTGGAAAATAACTGAGAGACCTATTCCTGTTTTCTGTGCGTTGTATGAACCTGGTAAATGCCACCCGTGCTGTAAGGGATGAGGCTGAGGAAGAGTATCCTCTGCTCATAAGCTTTGCTTTCCCTGTATAGGTACAGGAAACTGCCCAGCAGAAAAAAACTGGGTAAGGTGGAGTTGACTAAGGAGTTTTTATATACATATTTTTGCTAGACTACTGGATTATTACAAATGAGAACTTTTGTGCATGTGTTATTTGGTCATCCCATTGTTGGCTTTTCCCCACAGTGGGGTACATTGCATCCTTTTCTTCCCATCTTCCTTTTCACCTCAGATTTGTCCATTCCCTATGGCTGCTGGTGGTGATGCTTTCCCTAAGTGCTCAGATTTGCCTGCTTCTGGAAAAGACTTTCTGATCTTATCCTTGTTTACCAGAGGCAAGAAGAAGATAGCTTGGGTTTGGTTCATGGTAGTCTGTAAACTCAAAGCCCTTCCAAAAGTGTGTTCTGTTTCCAGACAAGAGGATTTGATTTCAGAGAATTAGTCTCTGTAGCTAGTTGTAGGGAGGCAGATTGGTTAAAGTTTACAACCTCTTTTTGTTTAGCCTCTGGAACAGTGCCAGGGGAGTCTCAGGTTTCCTGTATAAAGAGAGATCTGTGCTCGCTCAGAAGGTAACCAGGCAAGGTACATGAAGGCTGCAGGGTGAATGGCCCTTTCAACAATGAAACCAGCTTGGGGTCTTTAAGATCTCTGCAGTGCCTTGTCTCGAGACAGTGTTGAGCAGGCACAACTCCTAAGAACTTCAGGGGGGCAAAATAACCACCCTTGAACAAAACAAAACTTGAGAAAATACTCACCAGGAAGACGTTTCCTGCAGGTCTGATGATCCTTGTGAAGTTCCTTGTCTCTCAGGGAACTTTGGTTCTCTCAGGTGCTTTGGTTGCTCACATGTATATCCCTGGGGAATGGTATCTCACACAAAATATCTTGATGCACTTTGTTCTGGGAGCAAATGCACTGATGAGCCTTAAGACTGAGGATTAAGGATCTTAAGCAGTTGTTCCTGCAAACAGAGGATTCACCTTGCTCCCATCTTCCTGAAACTGAAAGTGTCCCTCTACAATTACTAAATCACATTCTCAAATTACTCCAGGGTACAGCAGCTCTGCCTCAGGTGGAATAAAACACAGGAAGAAAAAATAACGTGCTCTTAGAAACATTGCATTCCAGTAAGAGCTTACAGTGCACTGGGAGAGATGCAATAGTGAAGCTCTGTGGTTTTGTAACCTCATTTTCCTGATTTCATCAAATTAGTGAAGAAATGTGTCTCCTCCTGTGCTGTTTGCTCATTTATCTGTTGGTGCATTGTAGCCTTTCAGTAAGTTTCCAGTTGCATGCTACTTGATTCCTTTTTGTAGTAATTCACAGAATAAATTCCATCACAAAGAGAACAAAATGCTGGGAATCGGATTTTGCCCATATTGCCACATGGTTTGGAGCAGTTGCAAATTGTCTCGCTGTGTGTAAGCTTGTCCTTGAATATCAGCAAGTTAACTCCACCAGTGCAGTTGTCTAAACTTTGCTATTTACAGTATTTTTATTTAAAATATTAGAAAACTTGGCGTTTCACTGTTCCTGAGCACCATGCATCTCTTGCACTATCTGCTGCTACTCAGAAAGCATCCCCAAATTCATGATGGTTTATTTAGAAAACTCATGGAAGTCCCAGTATTTTTGGAATGTTTGTGGGACCTTGGTTTTGGTAAAACCATGAGGCTAAGGCCTGAATTAATTTCATGCAATTTTAGGCACGTGGAACCATAGCACTAAAATCCAGCTGAGAAAGACTTTATCCTCCAGACAGCTTCTGCGGAGGAGGTGGGTGAACCCAGGGCTTGCAGGTGTCTTTGCGGGGTCCTGGCAACCTCTTGCTTTTGCTCCTGTTACAAGTTGGTCCATTCTGAGCTGGGTTTTTGCAGGGAATATCCAGAGGTGGTAGGTCTTGCAATGGATGGTTTCTGGAATGGTTATTCCAGAGGAAGCACTTCTTGGGCTCTTTTTTCTCTCAATTCCTGGTTTTCTAAGAGTACATTGAATATATATATTGAATCTTTGTCTTTAAACAAATGGGCTGGAGCAGCAGTAGCTGTGGGGGAAAAGGAGCTGTGTTTTCCCTGATCTTGTCGGGTTTTGATTTTTATGGAATGCTAATTATTTTTTGTTCTCTGCTTAAGCTAAGCAAGAACTAAGTATAAAGTCTAGTTCCCTAAGCACACAAGGTGATGCCAAGCAGTGTGGAATAGTCCTCTCCTGGCAACAATGGGCTGTTGTTCAGTATCCTCACGCAGGTTAACCACAGGGCTGCTCCTGAGAATCCTTCTGATTTATGATGACATTGCTGGCAACAACCAAAAGCTCTCTAGCAGTGCTTTCCACAGTGCTGTGTCAGCAGTTTCTTACACACACACACACTCTCTCTCTCTCTCTCTCTCTCTTCATATACATATTTATAGCAGAGAATTCTGACCCAATTCTAGTATTCATCCTGTTTTTCTTTGCACTTAAGTGGTGTTTATTCAGCAATAATGTATCTACCTACATCTCTGGTTGCAAGTTCAGTGTCTGTTCCAGTTACAGAACTGTGCTAGTCAGAACAGCCCTGGGAAAGGAATTATATTGATCTTCTGGTGCAAAGTGTCTTGCTAGGAGGAATTCCCTGGGAGAGGAAGAGGCAAGTAATTTGGTTTCTGGGATGATACACCTTGTCTCAATAAAGCACATAAAATGTTATCAGAGAAGCAGCTGTGAATTCAAACACACAATAATTATAATACAATTAAAAATATAATTTGACTTCAGAACACTCCTTTGCTATGTTTGGAAGGTATGTCTTTTTAAAAGGCTTTTCTTTATATTTTCCTGCCAGATTTGATGTCTCGTACTTTACAACAGTTCATCTGAGTAAAATTGCCAGGCTCTTTCCTCGGTGTTAACGATGATGTTGCAATACCCTGGCACTTAAAAACCAGCCAGAGATTTCGGCAAAGATTTGTTTTTTCTCTACCTTCCTGTGCATGTCTCATTAATGTCAATAGAGGTACAAGCACGACAGAAAACAAGGGCAGTGAGTTTCTAGAGCTGGCTCTGAAAAGCACCAGGAACTGAACAGCACTAGCTGTATTTAACCCTTAATGCAAGGGAGAGGTGCTTTTCTTTACATACTTCCCTGAAACATGAAGAAATAAAATGGGGGTGAATGGCAAAACTTAGCAGAGAGCAGACATTAGGATCATACAGAATTACTGGGCATTTGCTTGTGAGTCTGGTGGTACCACAAGTGAACAGTTCCTGGTTTAATGACTGTGCTGTGACCCGCTGGACTCCGCTGACCTTTGCTGCAGCAAGCTGTGTTCTCTGCAAGCAGCAGCTTAAGCTGCAGCATATTTCAAGGTTATTTGCTCATTGTAAAAACATTTTATTTGAAAAAGGCTGTTTGCAAATTGAACGTTGCACACTTGGCTTTAATTCATCGAGGTACTTAAGTGCATGCCATGTGTAAGTGTAAATGATTACTGTCCCCTTCACTTGGAAGCACTATTGCTTCAGATTTATATTCTGCTCGAGTAGCTCATTGAACAAAGGTCCTCATTTGTAGTTAAGTTTCTTTTTTTTTTTTCCCCAACTTCAAAAACAACTGTGACTTTACTGTTTTTAAGAAGCTTCCACCTTTTACAAGAGTTAAATCCCGGCTGCTGTAGGGTTTTTGTCTCTGTGTGTATAAATCCTGCTCAGTGTGTGCAAGCAGCAGACTCTAACCCCATGCCCTAAAATCCACATATCGCTAGAAATTTTTAACTTCCTTATCTCCAAGGATAGGGACTAGACAATTTGCCAGGGCAAAAACTGCAGATTCCCAAAGATCAGATCACTGCAGTCAGATCAGGGCTAAACAAGTTCAGGAGCTCTCTTTATGTGCCAATAAGTTACACATTATAGTGTTGACTGCTGAAAAGCAGCAGAGTCCCATGTGCCCCATTCATTTATGCAGGACTCATGAGATTTCCCTCCAGCCCTTTACTCCTTTTCAGCAGTCAGCACTGTTGTACAGTGTTTAGGAAGTCACTGATAAATCTCACATGGCAGTACAGATTAGTGGAAACAGGGTATGATTAGAGCTGGAAGTGCTTTGGAGATGTTTGTAAGGTAGGTCCATGTGTAATTTCTCTCTTATTTTATGCAATGAAAAAGTCTTATCATATCTTAGCATAGTGAAACTAGCTGTGAGGTCTGCTTAGAAAGAAACCAGTTACAAAAATAAGTAAGTTGCTGCTTCTTGGGTGTGGAAGGAGGAATGATGAGTCTTAGGCATCAGGAAAGCCCAGAAGACTTGCCTGGGAGCTGCTCCCCCATGGTACTTTTCACAGTACATCAGTTCAGAGCCAAATGTAGGTGTCTCCCAACATGTTTGTCACAGGCAGCAAACCTGGAGGTTAACTGGGTGTTCCCCATGGCTGCAGAGAGGTGGGATGAGGTGTGAACTCCTCTCAGTGCAGCCACGTTTGGGTAGTTAGAGCAGCTCCAAACCCTGCCAGGAGCATCCCCAGCCTGAGTCCCTCACTGTGCATCGCGTCAGGAGCCTGAACTCTGAAGTCAAATCGCAGGTTCCCCATGTAAAGGTTGGGGGTCATGAGTCTAGGTTGGGCAAGGCCCAAGTCTACCCGGTCTTTATTATGTGGGAGCATCAAATCTCTATGTAATAGGTGATGGGATATTTGCTTCCTTCTCCTTAGTGCTTGCTTTGTTTATTTAAACCAAGTTCTTTGCAGCTGGCTCAACAACATTCAGGGCATGTCTGATAACCTCTTGGTTCTACTCTCAGTAGCTGATGATACGTATAAAACTGGAAGAGAGAGGGCAAAACTCTAAATAAGTTGTTTCTATGCTCCTACCGTTTGGTGAGCTGAATCTGCTGGTGGACTTGTGCAGGGGTCTGAGAAGCAGCACAAGGCATGGGGTGGGACTTGGCAGGCACCCCCAAAACACTCTTTTACTGAAAATATGAGGTTCCTCCAGCATCTTCTTTACAAAGATACAACCCACAAAGCCTAGAAAGACTGAAAATTAAGAACAATAGTAATTACTGATACAAAGTGTGAAATTCTGTGTTTAATGTGATTATATCAGTGGCTGTCACTTCTTCCTAAGCCAAAGCTGCTGTCTCTCCCCATTGTTTCTAATAAAAGCACTCCTCTGTCTGCTTGTACATAACCTGGCATTCCTCCCAGCTGCTCTCCAGATAACATGTTGTGTTTTTTCTCTAAGCAGAGTAATTACTTGTCCATCAAGAATAGTTTGTTAAATACCAAGGAGGAGCTATGACACTGAGTATTTTCCACTGCATACTATTACACGTACATTTTAACTGCACAACCTCTGATCTTTTATAGATGTCTCAGCCAAAAGAGAGATGGGAGAGAAAGCACAACTAACTTACTAACTGCTGACAAAGTCTGCAGATATGTGGGGAATGGGAGTTGCTTCAGGAAGGGAGAATTTCCATGTTTAGAGGGTGGCTCCAGGGGCAGTGCTTCTGCTGCCTTCCCCACCCTGCCGTCACTTTGATTTAGAGGAACTTCAGTATATCTGTGATTGCCTTGAGCCCCACTTCAGTTCACATCAAAGTGTGTGGAGAAACTGCCAATTAGCTTTAAGGTTGTAGGATCATGACCTCGCTTCTAAGATCAGAAGTAGGATCACAAGTAGCAAGTTAGGCAATGTTACACGTCAGGACAGTAGCACCTACAGAGCCAGTACATTTCAGTGACCTATTCCTGAGGGGAACCAAACACTGATTATAAATGTGTAGGTAATTATGCTTGGGAGAAATCTCATTACTTTTTTCATAACTTCAGATTATTTTTAGATTTTCTTTCAAAAGCTATTTGAGAATTTTGTGCAAGAAAGTTTTAGTATGGTACTTTCCAAGAAAAAAAAGATATTTTTGTAAAAATACATTTTGCAATGTATATTTTATCTTTGTAAAAGCACATTTTGGCTGAAGTGCTTAAGTTGCATTTGAGGAATCAGTCTAAAATTCTGATGACCAGGTGACTCTGCCTGCTGCTTAAGTGCTATTTAAAACATCTCTGGAGGTCAATGGAGTCTGTGCTGGCATGTGCAGGTGACCTATGGCATTATCTAACTGCAGTTTGGAGGACACATCTTCTTTCTTCCGTCCCATCAGGTTCCCTACTGGATTAAGACCATTTAAAGTTCTGTGCTTAGGGAACTTATGTGCTGTAGGGCTGGTTGGTCAGGTACGTTATGGGGAATGTTTTTCAGGTAAAGAGCATGGTCCATCTGGAAGGGTGGGAAGGTTTGACCATCTGAACTCTGCTACTCCAGGTGGACATCATGGTGTGTTGATTTGCCTGATGGTAGGGAGGCTCTACAGAGGGATCTGGCCAGGCTGGATTGATGGGCTGAGGCCAGTAGTCTGGGGTTCAACAAGGCCAAGTGCCGGGTCCTGCACTTGGATCACAACCACCTCCTGCAATGCTCCAGGCTTGGGGAAGAGTGGCTGGAAACTGCCTGGTGGAAAAGGGCCTGGGGTGTTGGTCGACAGCCTGGGAATATGAGCCAGCAGTGAGCCCAAGTGGCCAAGAGGGCCACCAGCATCCTGGCTTGGATCAGCACTACTGTGACCAGCAGGACTAGGGCAGGGATCATCCCTTTGGACTTGGCAATGGTGAGGCCACACCTCAAATACTGGGTTCAGTTTTTGGACCCCTCACCACAAGGAGGACATTGAGATGCTGGAACATGTCCAAAGAAGGGTCGGTCTGTTCTCCCAAGTAACAGGCAATAGGACAAGAGGAAACAGCCTCTGGGCTAGGAGAGGCATGAGTTAGATATTAGGAAAAAGTTCTTCCCAAAAAGAGTAGTCAAGCTTTGGCCTAGGCTGTCCAGGGCAATGGTGGAGTCCCCATCTCTGGAGGGGTTTAAAAGCTGTGGAGATGTGGTGCTGAGGGACATGGTTTAGTTGTGACCTGGTCGTGCTGGGTTAATGGTTTGACTCAAACCAAAATAATTCTATGATTCTATGCAATATCTGGCCAATCTCAGAATGGGATTTTGACAAGGTCTATTTTACTCATTCAAAAAGGAGGTTGGATTCACAGACAGAACTGCAGCACTTGGTGTTTTGTCCTGAGCTGTACTTCAATCATAAGATAAATTCATCGATAATCTTTTTCCCCACGGGAATTGTCATGAGTAGATTCATGAGCAAACATGAGAGCTGCAAGAGTTAGTGGCAGCTTTTTCAAACCCTTTTGCTGCTGTCTTGAGCACAAGCTGTTTTTACCAGAGGAGGTGCAGCACCACTTGGAACGCGTTGGTTTCTTCAGCAATGTGCAGAGCTAACATCAAAAAGTCCCTCGCTGGGCTCGGTGTGCTTTTCATTACAGCTCCTTGGAGGTCAAACGGTGCCAGGCTGGGTCTCAGAGGCCCAGAGCAGAGAACAGAAGAACTCTATCAAGTTTACACGACACAGAAACACTTTCTGCACATGGCTTAGCACAAAATACTCACTTTGAAATATTTTTTCCTCACATAAAAATCACGGGGGTTTTGGTTGGGTTTTTTTTTTCTTTTTTCAAAGCTCAATGACTTCTAAGGAGCTGTGTGATTTATTGTTTGTCCTCTACTTTTCCTTTGCTTTATAGAATATTTAATTAGCAAAGGTCCTTCTGTTGCTGTGCCTTTTGAAACAAGTTCAGGATCCCTCTGACAGCTGCCATTTTTTATACCCTGATACCATTACCTGCAGCAAATCTTGGCTGTTTGAGCTTGCTCCTCTGGTCCTGCCCAGTCACCAAAGGTGCTGGAGCCTCCCAGCCTCTTCCTTGCCTTGTCTGCGCTTGCCAGATGGTGTGTGCCACATGTAATTTGTGTCAAAACTAGTTAATACTGAACTGCTGCAACTTTTTATATATATATANAATACTGATGGGTTTTTTATATATATATATATATATATATATATATATATGGTGGATCTCATCTCGTAACAGTTGATGTATTTCACAGCTGGTTTGGGTGAAGGACAGTAAGTGTGCTCTGAGTGAGAGAAGCAGATACTTGGTCATGGAGATTCAATACAATAAGACAGGTCTATCGTATACTGTCACTATACACGTGGTGATTACCTCAGCATGGTTAACATTAATTTCCTCCTGTGATACCGACAGAGATTGTTTTCCTGAAAGCTGGAAGGAGATGCTGCTTCCCCCTCCCCCCCAGCACCTCAGTAGATGTTTAGTATCTGCATTGTTAGCAACAGCGCAGGCATGAAAGAGATCTGTTTCCATCAGAAAAAAATCTATGAAATTAAGCTTTGTTTTCATTAAATCTATTTCTTGGGTCCATAGCATGATGGATGACAACTAATTCCGATGCAGCTGAAATAATAATTTTAAAAGACAGTGAACCACAACAAAGGGTGGAACACGTGGTTGGCTTCGTGGCCGAAGCTGCGTAAAGGGGCAGTATATTCATGTGTGACAGCATCTTTGTCAGGGGGAAAAGGCAGGAAGATTAAATGGAGTGGATGTTACAACATGTGTTTAATGTACGAACGTAGGCTCCTTGCCTCAGTAACATGTGCTTTGATGAGAAGAATTTGAGATCATCTCGGATGATAGAAGGTGAAATGTTCATGGCAGAGACTACAAAGCAGCAGCGTTTCTTTTGCAGGTGCTTGAGCATTGGTGTTTATTAGTCATATATCACAGGCAAATCCATTCTGGTAACATAAAGAACTGATTGGGTGTTCACAAAAGCAGATTAAAGTTATAAAATCAAGATGTTGATTGTAGCAATGCTCTGGTACATCTAATGTACTTTTCAGTCTGAATGGAGGTATTGACATTTTTTTAGTTCGTCTTCTCTATACTTTATTAGATGAAGTATTTTACAGATTTTTGTGCAAAGTTGCATTGTCTCAATTATAGAAAAGATGAAGAGCCCCTAGGTTTGTATTGGGCTGCTGTGTATTTAAATTATTTTTTTTTTTTACCAGTATCTGTGTTATAGGTGAACACAGAACATTAAATTAATTGGTCTTGCAAGATGCCACTGATTTCTTTCCTCTGATTATTAAAAAGGTGCTTTTTTTTCCCTTGCTTAATCTGTTTCCAGAAAAAAACCTCTCCAGTTCTATCTGTCCTGTGCAGTTGGCCACAGAAATTGTAATGGGATTAAAAACCCCAGCCCAGTAGGACACTGTGTCACTGGTGGAATAGGCTCTGAGGTCACTCCAGAGGGGTGGCAGGCTGCTTGCCATCCTTCAGCAACTTATTATTGAAAAAGGTGCGTTATTTGCCTAGGAGAGGAAAAGAAATTCACAGTATTCATTGGTCTCCAATGTTTATAAAAATAGGACCTTGAGCAGTCAGTGTGTGTTTGACCTTTGACCTGCAGAAAATTCCTGGCAGCTTTGTTCAACCAAAGGACTGTTGAGGCTGGGTGTGGGATGTGTTCTGAGGCTCGGCTGTGATACCACAGAATATCAGGACTTGCTACAGAAATGATTCAAAGTCAGATGAAGTAAATGAGCAAAACACCAAAGTAGAATTTAACATCTACATGAAATTTGTAAAAAGCTCCCCCGGTTCTACATTGAACTGGCAGAACCTGTGGGCACCTTGTGCAGATCACTGCATTTATCTGCATGTATTTTTATAAAGAAGATATATATAAACCTTATATATATGCACGTATATATTTATTTCAAGAATCGAATTGAGAACACTTGTGAGGGATGAAATTAGATCTTGCTTCCAAAAAACTCTGTTTTTAAATCTCACAGCTTTGTTATGGTAGTATGTTTTATGTTACATGAATTACGTCCTTTAATGTGAATATCTGGAAGATACATTCACCATCGGATTTAACTTGCATTTTGGAATGTCCACAGAAAAAGGATCAGCGGAGCAGTAATAAAAACCAGGCATTTAGTAAACTTTTTTTCCTGACACATCTGTGAGCAGTAAAGAGACAGAGGGTTTCACCAGCCCTGAACATTCAATCATAAGTGAAACTTTACAACTGCAGCAACAGCAGCGCTGTGAAAACATTCGCTGCACTGCCACAAACTCTCTCCTTACTACTGAAATCCTTGGGTAAATATTGAGGAAAATTTCTTATTGCAGGGCATGGCAAAGGAAAACAAACACACTTTCACATCCCCTCTTTCCGCCCCGGCGGCACATCAGGTGACAGGAGGTGTGCTAATGGAAGGTGGTTTGTAAAGGCTCATTTCCAGCTCCGCCTTGCTGCAGGTGCATCTCTCCTGGGGTCAGCAGGGATGAAGGGCTGAGGTCCTCAGCACAGCAAAAGAAAATATCCTGAATATACAGAATCTCTAGATGTGGCCACGTACAGCTTCTGTGTTTTTCTCTTTAGCTTAGCATCTCACAAACGCTGACAAGTTAATTTGAAGATTGGGTCTGGTTTGTGTTTGGGCAGTATTAGAAAAGGATGTTTCTAAGAGAGGCATTAAAAGATGCAGCCATCCCCTCCCACTGTAAAATTCTGCATGCCTGGGTAAACAGGGCTCTCACTCCATGGCCTGGGGAATGCTCTAGTATTTATCTTTGGAGTTTATTTTCTGCTTGTTTGTCGGGGTTTTTTCCCTGTTTAATCACATTCTCTGAAAATTTCTTTGGTATTTCAGAATTGTGGAAAATCCTTGTCTGACACAGGATAAAAATTTTTTACAAAAGGTATATATTGCAATACCAATATGAAAAAGGTTCCCTGGTTTTCTGGTTCTGTTAATTCTAATTAAACCTGCAAAATCAAATCCAGAGTGGCTCTGCCCATGGAACCTTTTCTGTGTTCATCTGCCTTTGTCCTGGGGAAAGCCAGAGTCTAAGAAAATTAATAGAATGTTGATTCTCTGCCCAGAACCCTTAAATTCACTTAATGCCAGAAAAATCCAATATGTGCATCAGCAGTTGGTCAGATGGTAAACCAGTTAACTGGTTTTCCCAGTGAGATGCACTGTGGAGAGTGGGTTTTATGCAAAGATCTTTGGACAATGTCCATTCACACAGTGTGTGAACTCTGGAGTGGACAGGATTTTAACATAGGTACTATTGGGCTGGAAGCAAGTCATACAATGGCAGAAAGTAGATCAGGTCAGAAATAGAAAGGCAATAAATGTTGTTCCTGTGCATTATGGGTTGGATTTCTAAACAAGTCTGAGGGGCTTGGCTTCTTCATGGCTGCTGAAAGTGGGAGCATGGAGGGAGGACAGGGCCTGGGCACCACCTCACAGGCTGTGATGAGCATCTCCATCACCTCTGAGTTCAAAGTGAAGCACTGGCCTCCACAAAATTCAACCTCCTCTAGCACTGGGCTGGAAGCTTCTGGCACATGTCCATGTTGGGCAAGCCTGGGCAGGTTACAGAAGAGAAAGTTCTGCTTGCTCAGGTGGGCCCCAGCAAGCTGATAACTGAGGTCTGAAGGGGTCATATTTGTCTTGATGGCAATGTCATGGAGCCCGTGGGACACACCAGGTCAGTCTGCTGCTTGCTTTCTGGAGTGATGTTGCTTGTAGCAAGGGCTTGAACCTGAAGTGACTAGTAAGTAGGAAGGTAGAAACCATGTCAGCCTCCTTTCTTAGGGAAGAGTATCTTGAGAAGAGGTCCTTCAGTATCTCTGGATCTTTTTTTAAGCTCCTGGCTTAGGACATGAGATAGTTTGATAGCGTTTTCTTCAGGAGTAATGCATATGCTAGAAACTGGACTAAGCTGACACCTTTTCTACATTGAGCAGCAAGTGTTGCCAGGTGGGCCAAAAACTATCTATGTGCCTGAGAGATGACATAGTATGTGAGCAGAGCATTTGCAAAACCATCCCCAATAATAGGCTCATATGGACCAGAGGTAGTACAGGCTGACTGAACCCCAGTGAGCAACCAGGGGTTGTGCTCTTCTTACCCAAGGGTATGCTTTGGATCTTTCATTTCTGTCCTCTTTGTCCTCCATACTAGTCCCTAGTCTCCACGCTCTTGCCTTTCCTTAGCAAATGTGATTTTTCAGGGCTCTGAACATAGCCTGAAGTTTCTTTGGCCCCCTGCCTATCTGCAGCACAGCCACAGCCCCTCCAGCAGGTTCTCCTGGGTTGTTCTGCTCATCTTGCACTCAAAGGATATAACAGTCAGTTGAGTAAAAGTGTAATGACTCGACAAGGAATTCTGCATTAACATTAAGGAAAAATAAAGACCTTAAAGTAAGGTTATATTTTGTTTAGTTTGGATGAAGGCAGCAGCTCTATAATGTATTTTTGTTTCTGTTTCCATATAAAGCCTGTCAGAGTATCAGGCTAATTTTGAAGATTTGTAAGCAATTATGTGGTGATGCTGGGATAAGTAAAACGTGTGACTAAACTTGTCTGGTCAATAACAGGAAGGGATGAACTCTTCCCTTTGGTTTCCAGGTGGGTCAGGGAGAAATAATTGCAGTGTTGCTCAAATTAGAAATCGGAGCAGTTGTTTTGGTGTGTTTAACCTCAGCTACACCCAGCGTGTCCCCACAGTGACCTTCCCACTTGCTTATGAATAACAGCCCATCAAAGAGCCAACTGGCCACCAGTTTGGCCTGGATTCTTGAATATAGTGCACAATTAGTAACATCAAAGTGACCACTCAAGAAACCAAGGCTAGTCCTACCAACCACATGGAGAGGTTGTGTTGCTGTTACATCTAGCTTCAGGTAATGACAGAGTTTGCTCCGGTGAGGATCCTCCAGCTCACAGCTTCTCTGATGAGAATAGTCTTTAGTTCCTGCTCAGGTAAATTCTTGCATATTAATGAAGAAAGTTATTTTTATTCGCTGATATCATAACTTAAACCAGAAACTGAAGAGAGTCAAAAAGGAAACAAAGGTCCATTATTCTGTACTTTCAGCATCCTTCTTTTCTCTCCCTAAAGAAAAGCCCTGGGCATGTCTTGAAGGGTCTTCAGCAGGAACAAGGGGAGTTAGTCCCCTCATTACCCTGCAATTGTGAGTAGTCCATATAGGTTTTCATAGAAGATGCACAAGTACCAGAGTCCAGGGCAAATGTTTTGTTAGCAGGGAGCTGAGGTGCCACCTGACCACCCTGGGGCTCTCTTGAAGGGCAGGGCAGGGCTGGGTGAGCCCCACAAGGTTGTATTCCAGCTCTGGCTTTGTAGGGGAGTCTCTAGGAGAACCACCTCCTTTTTTTTCAGTTTACCTGTTGGTGCAACCAAGGCAATGATCCTTTCCTTACTTTTGAAAGCACTTGTTGATCTGCAAGTGGAAAGAGCTACCAAAAAAAAAAGCCAAATACTTGCTGCTGTTCATTCTTTTTAAGCTAGCTTTAAAACTATGTCAGTATATTCATCATCAGTTCAGAGCTTTTGAAGGCAAGACTGTTGTACATTATGGTAGTAATGAAGAATATTTTTGTAGTGGATGCATGAGTTTTATTTTTAGATTAAGAGTAGAGGGGTGAGGACATCTGTTAGTGTTTACTGAGAGCATAAAAATGAAAGAGACTAAATATTCTGTAGCACTGCACCTACATTTGGCAATAGAAAGCCAAAAAGAAACTTCCCAGCTGGTGTGTTCATCGAGCCCAGGCTGGTTTTAGCCTTCTCTGAAGATCTGGCAATCAGACCTCCATGAATATTCGGTGATACTCAGTATGCATTCTCCAAAAAATTTGATATCAACAGGCAAGTGTTACAAGTCAGTGGTGAGAAGCAATACAGTGGCAGTACAAGGCAACTATTTTAGGCTACGTGGATTTTATAATGCATGAAGAACCAAGGTTTAGAAACTTGGACTTTAATAATACATAACAAAGCCAGAGTCAGGCCTGAGCTGATTGGACATCACTGGCAAAATTCCTGTTTAATTCAACTACCACAAATAGATCTCAGAGCTGGACACATAAAAATTGAGGCGTATTTTCAAGAGCACTATAAAAAGTCCTTGATATGAAGTACTATGTATTTACTGGTCTCTCACTGTTTCTCTTTCAAATCTCTGCCTTCTCGTTTCTTCCACGCTTTGGCATCACCAGGAACAAGAAATATCATTAAACCAAGGGATAACTATGTTAAAGCTGCACCTTTATTCCCCTGGCATGGCTATTCTGGGTTCTGTTGCCAATGCAGTTTGCTGTTTGACAAACCTGACCTAGATTTTCTGGTTCGGCAAACACTAAGAAGGAGGGAAAAGCCGTTGAAGTATAAACATACACAAGTTTCACCCACTCATCTCAGGAATGTTCTTCCAGCCCAGCTGGTAGCTTGAGAGAGGAAAGGCTCTAAGGAGAAGGCCCAGACCCAGGGGTCCTCCAGCCGCTGGTGTGGACCTGGAAACTAAACCCTTGTATAACAAGTTTTGCTACTTTTCTGAAGTTTTGAATTTAAAAGGGGGTTTTTATAGAAAGAAAATTTCTCACCCTTTACCTGCAAATCCTTCCAGCTTCCCCTACCAAACATTTAAGGGAGGATGGATTGTCAGAAGACTGTGCCAGACACCACACCAGTGCTTTTGAGTACATAAAGGAAAAATTAAAGGCACCTGGTTTGAGTGGAGAGGAACAGGGCAGGGAAAAGAGAGGTGGTAGGTTTGCAAAGTCAATGTAGCCCTATGTAAGTGACCTAAAAATAGATGAGCGCTTCATACGCCCTTTTACAAACCTTGGGAAGTTTTGAAAGTACTGAAATACCAAAGTGTTTATTTTCTTAAACATCTGTTTGGCTGGGTCCAGCCCATCCCTTTCTGCAGGGAGGTGAGCTGCCACCTTGGAGAGGGGGCCTGGCCAAGGCAGCCATCATTCCACCCAGAGGCCGTAATTGCAGGGAATAAAATCAGCAGGAATGCTACACGAGATGTGTACATACCCATCCTCCAAGTGACTTCTTATAGTCTGAACCTTAATGTCTGTTCATTCAAATCTCACAGAAGTCATCATCACCCCACCCTTCAAGTTATAAAAGTCTATTTAATACACTTTCTCAGAAGGCAGCAGCTCTCCAGACCTCATTATACTGTACATGCTATGACAAAACGTCAGCCTCATACTCTTGTAGCTTGAGCTTTGGTGTTACTGCTTTGCCCAGCATCGCTGCTGGGGATCGGGGTGCAGCTCGGGGGCATTGTTTGTTTTCCAGGTAAGAAAATCCAGTAGCATTGCAGAAAGCAGCTCAATGCTGGGTTATTGGCCGTGGCAGCACAGGCTGGAGCATCAGCAGCTGGCACACATAGTGCATCACTGTCCTCTTTCACAGCCAGGGAAATGTGAGGAGCAAAAGGGTTTGAAAATGCTCTGCTTGGTTTAGGTAGCTCTGGTCTAAAGGAAGTACAATGGGTAGGGTTTGGAAGGTCTGGGAGGATAAAAAGGGGAAAATGGCTCAGATTTTAAATTAGTCCAACAAGTCTCTCTTTTTATGCAGGTACTGAGAGGTATTTAGGTATCTAAGTGCTTTTGAAGTTAGTGGGGGTAGAACACTTAAATACCTTTCAAAAGTTAGTACTAGTTCAAGAGAAGGATTTCAGAGACGTTTAAATTGACCTCGCCTTGCTAGAGCAAAGGTGTTGGAAGCTTTTGTCTGGAGATCAGATTTAGTGATGTCCCTCTTCCTTCATTCAGGTGTCCAGCTCCACACCACTGGGAGTGGACACTGGGCTGGTGCTCCCTGGTGGTGTCCCAAACTGGGACGTCCCTCAGGAATTGGCAGCCAGAACATGTAACACCATGAAACACCATTACCTGCTACTTTGCCTTTCCCTGAAAGTACACAGAATGGGTTTTTTGTGAAAGCAGGCAAAGATGTTACTATATGCAGAAAAGAAACTCAGTTTGTGTAGGGAGGGTTTTTCCTTGACTCCATTTCAGTTTATTAATAACTTCTTTGTTATTTTTTTGGTAACAGTGACAGGTCCTACATTTCAAGTGGGACAAAAATATCTATAATGTTATCTCAGTGGCTCCTTTTTATATTAGTTACAATCCATACTCGAGCAGTCTTCCAAGATTTTTCAGGCTTCTAAATGCCTGAAAGAGTCACTGTTAGTTGAGCACAGCACTCTGCCAGCCATCTGTTGTGGTTTATATCATTAAATAGCAGTAGGGACCGTGTCTTACAGAGCAGGGAGAAAAGCTCTGACATAGTCAAATTCATCTCCCAGAGGAAACAATGGAGACCCAGAGGCTTCATCTTTTTGGACATTTAAAGCAGCTCAGGCTGAAGTGTAGGAGCTTGTACCACAGGGCATTTTTGCAATCCTATGTCTGAAACCACAGAGGTCTAAAGTCTTCCTGGTCCTTGGAGGGCAGAAATCAGGGTAATGTCTGTAGACCTTTAAGAGTAAGTTACCTATTTATGACTTCAGAGCACGATATTTCCCATCGTAGATTTGCATTGCAAATGGAGCAACTTGAAATATGTGTCTCCAGGAGAAGTAGATGGAATATACCTTAGATGCATTTGCATTTCAATAGCACCTGAAATATGTGTTGCAGGTCTTCTGTCTGCATCTGGCTCTCTTGGCTAATCAGAAGCCCAATGCCCAGAGGAATTGCTTTTGAAGGGAACAGTTCACAGCTGGGTCATGAGACTAAAACAGCTTCACAGGGACTGACTGATGGAAGGATCACAGTCAGTTTGGGCTCATGGGGCAGCACTGTGTGTTTCTGTCCCTGAGTGATCTGTTCTTTCCTGGTTTACCCACAGGAATATCATCCTGATGGCTTTCTCTTTAATCAACGTTAGCATCTGACTTTGCAAATAGCCCTTTATTTCTACCACTGCAGTTTACTGGGGTCTGTCCCCTCTTCCCAGCTTCTTAGCTGGATCAGGCATAGCAGGGACAGGACAATTAGCAGCAAAGTACTGTACAAAACACCTTTAGGAACTTGCCCTTAATCCACAGTATTCCCCAGCCTGGATTTCTGCATTCAGCTGTGGCAGTGTCCTGCAGGAACAAAAGCCTGGTGTGGTGTGCAGGAGAGGCTGATGCAGGTGGTAGCCTAGGGAGTTGTGCTGCTCCCCTGCAAGTCCCACAGACGTGTTGAGACAAAGAGCCAGGGATTGCCAGTGGGCATGTTCATACACAAAGATACAGAGAGCTCTGTCCAGACATGCCTCAGCTCCTGCTGGTAATGACATCTCAAATCTAGTGAGTGTGCTCTGTGCCCGTATCACACGTTGTATCTCATAGTCAGAAGTGGTTTAGTTTGCTTAGTGTTGATAGGATTTATTTATTTTTTTAAAAAAGTGACCAGAAACAAGCAGGAGAGCAGAACTTCACCCCAAATCCTTCCTGTCTCATCACAAATCATATCATGGCCTGTTTTTTGTCAAGGGCATGTTTCTGAAAGTAATAGCTAAAATTGTCCATTTCATTTACTAATATCTGGCCAAAATATATATAAATCTTTTAAAAACACAAGATATTTTAAAAATTTTAGCTTTCTGTTTAATATTTAGCAAAGGATGTTTAATTATTAGGTGCACAGAGTGCTCAGAAGCTCTATATAGTACCTAAGACTTTCCTCAACATAGCAGGACAAATGTTACAGTGCAGGGAAGTGCTGTGCTTCATCTCTGGGTGCAATCCATTACTACTTATTATCTCTCTTTATTTTGTTCCTGTACTTGGTTATTTCACAGATTCCTTTACTTTGTCCTCATTAGTACCCACAAACACATCCTTCATGAACGTCTCAGTGTTCTTTGTTATCAAACACAGATGTGAAGAAACCACTGAGATTTTCTTGAGCCTTTTTCAGCCATTGGAAATTTCTTTGTTGTTCTCTTTGGTCCCAGTCCAACACTGTAGGAGTCAGTGATTGTCTTTCCACCAACTTCATTGGGATTTGGATCTTGTCTTTAATAGTTCCACTAAATTCATTTTATTCTCAGCCCTCAAGTATGTCTCAAAGTTATTTTATTTTAAAATTCATTATGATTTGCCATTTGACCTCCATGGATTTTATATATTTTTGAATGCTCTCTTTATATCCCATCAGTTCCTTCTTGTAAAATTCAAACCTTGTTGCAGCCCTTTGCCCAGGCACTCACTCTCCTGCTCTCACTCTTTTTTCTCAGAACTCTGTTTTCACTCAGCTAACAATAAACTACTTATCATCAGTCCTTACAGGGGTCCAGTTTTAGGTTTCCCTCTCCAAGAGGATGGATGTTCCTCCCAAGCCAACTCCACCACCTCTTTCAACTTCACCAAATCTGCACCTTTTTGCCAGTAAACATTGAAATTTCTTTCATTAAGGTAGATTTCATTCAGTCGAATCAGGCATTAACTATAAGTCTTGCTTTCCACACCTCACTTAATTATCACCTCATTTATTGGTGAAGGAGCAGCCCCTGTTGCAGTATTGAACCAAACAGGACAGGTACAGTGAGAGCAAAAGCAAAGTTCTTTCTCAGGCAGCTGAAGTCACTGGCCAGTGGTTCAAAATAAAAACCTACCAGTGCTTTACCTTCCTTTTCCAGGTTAAAGTGTGTGTGTGGCTCCCCATGTGTGTGTTTGGGGCTTTGGTGGGAGTTTTTAAATCAAAGACACTGGTTTTCTTTTCTAGTCTTGCAAAACTGACTTTAACTTTTCAAATCTTAAGCCTAAAGGCTGTTATCACTTACCACCTCTTGGTTTTTTCTGGTTGAATGTGCATTCAATCCTCCTGGCATTATAAAAATCACCTTTCTTCATGCACCACAGTGGTATTGAGAGGTCAGTCATCCTGGCGCCTTTGCAAATGTCCCTCCTAAATCCTTCTGCCACCGTTATCCTCTGATTTTCACATCTGCAATTCTTCTGCTGGCTCAGCAATTTCCTTGGACTCAAGACTAGTTAATTGTTACTAAAGCAGGACCTAATCAACTCAGTTAATTTCTGTAAAAACTGCTTTCAAGGTCCTCCTTTCAGCAGCTTTAAGAAACCCTGTTGGTTTTGGGGGGTTTTTGCTGAGTAGTTGAAAAGGAATGTGATAGTTCAGAAGCTCAGTAAAGGGAATACATGCAGGTTCTATAGATATAGAACAGAATCATAGAATGTTTTAGGCTGGAAGGGACCTCTAGAGGTCATCTGGTCCAACCTCCCTACACAAGCAGGGACAGCTCTACCTAGGTCAGGCTGCTCAGAGCCCCCCATCAAGTCTGACCTTGAATGATTCCAGGGATGGGGCCTCCACCACCTCTCTGGGTAGTGCCCATTCCACTGATCTATCACCCTCATATTAAAGAACTTTTTTCTAATATGCTTCTGCATTGTTCAGAAGCCAGACCTCAGCAGTGCCCATGGAGCAGGAGTGGAGGGACAGGTACTATCAGCAGGGAAAGGTTATTCCCCTACCTGACTCATGTCAAATACTGTCACTTGTTCATGTTAGGATTGGCAAATAGGTTATTTCATTGGGTTTGTTTGGATTTTTATTGTTTTCTTGCTTTGAGGGACCTGGAGAAGCAGCTGTGATGTTGCACGGGAGCTGAAAGCACAGGTAGTGCCAGTACCATAGAAAAATGGGAGGCATAGTCAGGTATGGGATGGGTAGGATCTCCCCAGGAAAGAGGAGGACCAGAGGGAAGAATCCTAGCAGCAGCTTAATGTTAGAGGAGAAAATAAATTGGCCTCATTCCCACTTCGGGTGGACACAGCACAAACCCACCACAGTTATTTGTGCTGTCCTCAGTAAGGGGAAAGCTGTGATGTAGGAGGAATCCACTCAGCCTCCATCCCGTGTTTGGGGTGAATCCGGGGAGCCCTGAGGGGGGATGTGGCTGCTGTTACCCAGGCTGCCCCTGCCCTGCATAGAAACAGGGCAGATGATTTCATTCTCCAGAGCTTTTGGCCCTGTATCTTCCTTGGGCAGAAAATTAATACAGGAATGGCAAGCACTTTGCCATTAACATGGCAGTGATTATCCCAGGGCCAGGCTCGGCTTCCATTGAAGTCAAAGGGAAAGGGGGAAAAAAAAAAAATTCCACTGACTTCCAAGGGCTTTGGCTCAAGGCCTAGGAGAACCTCTTCAAATTTCTGAGGATTGCTAGGCTACTGAAAAATAATGTACGTACGGTGCTTCAGTGTACATATGTTGCTTTGATTATTTCATGAATATCACATGCTTTGATGTTGGAGGCTGCATAAAGACCGCCAAAAAAGATCTGTTAACTAATGACTGTGTTTATGCTGTAGTAGGCAAATGCTGAAACTGAATTTGGCCTTTTTCCCCTGGGACCGAATCCAAATAAATGTCATGAAGTAACTGCACAAACAGCACTCACTGGAAAAAAAAGCTCTTTGTTTCACTAATAAGCTCTTTTAAGGAACAATGGATACAGTTTCTCAGTTTTCTTTACATCTGACAAAATAAAGCAGGCAAGAATTCTATTTTAAGGCCATTTGAATGAAAGCAATGAAAATTGGTTTGCTTAACAAAGGTAACGTGACTGTGTGCTGTGGTTAGGGAGATGTGAGAACCCCTATGAATGTTTCTGGGTTCCTAAAAAAAGAAATGTGTGGCCGTGGAGGTTTGCGTGGTCTGGTGGGGGCAGTTGGGTTCCAGCACAGGGTTTACATGGGGCAGGTTTCATAGGCCTAAATACACCTGAGAGTTGCAAAGAATTCAGAGAATACTGATGTTCAGGAGTCTTTCAAAGGGAAGTTACACCATTATTTAATTTACTTCTGATTCTTGTTGCTCTACAAGTTGAGTAGCTGTTCTCTGTGGTTCCTTAGTAGCTTTCAGTGTCTGTGCCATCACTTTTGGGACAAATGCTCTTTTAGTTCAATGTCTTGGGGCTGGGTTCCTCTTGAAGTCAAGCTAACTCTACGTGTATTACATACTAGAGGGACTGCTGGTTTCCGAGCCACAGACAGACATCTCCACATCCAGCCATGTCACCAGAAGAAGTTACAGCCTTTAGCTCTTCCCTCTTCTCCATCTCCTCACACAGCAAGTTGTGTAGGAGCTCCCTCATTTGTCTTAAGCAAAATCAAGTCCATTTGTTTTGCTGGTTGTTGGTCTGCACCAAGATAAGAGGCTCAGGCTGATGCTGGGCCTTGTAGGAAGTGTTCATACAAAGTGTTCAATGAGCACATCATTGGGGGTGGTCCTTAATGAGGAGAGCAGGGAATGGTGCTGAGCAGTTGAGAGCACGAACCTCTTCCAACTCACAGCAGGCTCCTGAAGAGGACATCTGTTCATGGCTTCTGTCTACATCTCCCTTGTAGGTCTGACCAAAATGCTTCTGGCAAAAAAGCAATTCCTACTGGGGAGGAAAAAAAAAAAAATAGAAGGTGGCTTAAACATTTTCTGCAGGGAAATGTTAATTTGAAAGAAATTCCAACCAAAAGTGAAATGGTGCCTCTAGTGAAGGAAGCAAGGGTGAGTTCAGTGGAGTCAGGATTTCACACCAAAATATCGATTTCAGGATTTCTTCCAGAAAACTGCAGATATTCTACATTAAATAATTTCACAGTCTGTTGGTGTAAGACTTTATCAAGGGAATTTCAAACAATGTGGAGTAGATCTTCCCCCAGCACTGTAGAACTTCTCCACTATTACCCCCATGTGCTGCTTAAAGAAGATTTTCAGAGCAAACTGCATATTCCATATTCCACCATCTCTCTCCAAACAGGTGAAAAACATAAACCCTAATGAAGGCATAAATCCTTGGTGATTAATCTTCCTAAAGAAACGCAGTAGTGTTTGTGCAGGGAGGAAATGATGAAAAAAATCAGTAACCACTGAAAAAACACAGAATATCTCAATATCTCCATTTATGAAAAAGAAGCTGTTTGCTTTATAGTAAAGAATACAAGGAACTGACTTTTATATCTTTCCCCCCACCCAGATTTCAGTAAATAGTAGTCTCAGAGTGAAATTGTCTCCAGCATTAACTGTGAAGCTGTGCTATGGTGCCATAGTCATAAGGATGCTTCCAACCTCAGTTCAGCACTGCAGAATAAGCAAGAAATATCTTACAAGTAGGGCCTGTTTAAAGAGGAAAGAGTATAATTTAAGGATCAGTATATAAATAAGTTGTAACTCTTTTTTTGATTCTATATTGCTTTTCCTAAACGTACTAAAACTGTAAAGTAATATCAGTGGAAAATTGTAGCAGAATGATTTGTTTTCATAGTTCATTTATAGTTAATTTCCTGTACTAGTAGTACAGCGAAAATGATTTAGCAGCAAGACTAGTGTGAATTCCTTACAAGAAACCAAAAGATAAATAGCTTGCTCCCTACTGCCTAAGGTTTGAGAGTGGGGATGAACTGAATTAGTGAAATCTTTGGAGTCTTTGTGTGCAGTGTGGAAGGCATGAGAAGTATTCCTCCACTGTGTGGTTTATTTTCTGTACGTGTTCTCCAAGAAGGCAGCCTAGAGATAGTGCAGGACAAGTTACCTTCAGCTTTGGTACTCACAGGCTGCTGCTAAGTTCTCGTCAAGCCCAGCAGAAGGCTGGAGGTTCCTGTGCCTGGGGTAAAGCCCAAGGTGCCCCCACCCAGCTGAGACATTTGGCAATGAGGTGAAGGCAGAAAGGGCTATTGCTGTGCTTGTCTCTTGCCTGCAGACATACATGGTGTTCTCCTCCATATACATGAGATCAGCTGTTCTAATCTCTTCTGTAGGAGCCAAAAGGATGTTTGGAGGGGTCACCCACGTGTCCGAGTGCTTGGCTGCTGTTACCCCAGGGGTGTTTTGTGCTTTGTCCGTCTCTCAGCTGTTGCTCGGCACTCATGTGCTGGCAGTGTCCATCTGAGGGGAGGAAGAGGAGCAGGAAGGGGATGGACCTCTCAGCAAAACTTGGCAGGATTTGTATTTTTATATAATTTGAGCCTTGCTTAAAAGAAACAAGTTAAAATATATATGTATACTAGGGTATGTATAAGTATCCTACAAAAACATATATGGGTAGAGGGTAATAGACACCACATAGCCCACTCTTTTCTCATTGGCAGACTAATTAGACCAGCAAGTTACATATTAATGGTTCAGGGTTGGTCCCCACTTTTCCTGCCCTCCAGCTGTCTGCTTTTGAATAGTAATTTGCATTTCCTCACAAACCTCTTCTAATAAAAGATCTAAACCTCACTGGTCCTGAGCTACTTTTACTAGAGAGGAGTAGACTGAATCTGCTGACCAGCTGCTGTTACAGCTCTGAAAATCAAATAAATTAATCTCCCACTCATTTGCTTTCATCAGTTACATATGAGACACAGTGCAAATGGGATGGTCTCAATTATGAAGATCAGAGGAGTTACACAATTAAGCCTGCTTCTCTACTTCATTGATACCAAAAAGTAAAATACACGTTACGCTTTCTTATCTGGTTCACAAAGCTTTTCAGTGCTGGAATATACAGATGTGAGTTTAAATACTCAAATCAAAACATGGAGCAAGCAAATGTACCACTGTGATGAGCTACTTTAACCTTGTTGTTCATTTTGTAGAGGGTAACTTTGGTTCTTCTGTATTGGGTATTAAGCCAGAGGCTCATCTTATTGACTAAGAAAATGCTGTTGAAAAACCGAGATGTGAACTGATAACAGAACATTTGCCATTTGGGTCCAGTCAGTTGTAGCCACCTGGAAAGTAAGGATTATCCAATCTGGTATCAGAGAGGTGAAGAGTTTAACAATGCTGACAGCTCATTTAAAAAGGATGCCTAATGATGAAGTACATTAAGGGATGTTATTTGTTTTCTTGCTGTGGTGGACGTTGACCATTGGTCTAAGGCAGGAGCTCAGTACCCATCCTTTGATTACAAAGTTGTTATGGAAAGAAAAGTCTGACTGCTGAGCTAAGCTAAGCAACAGTTAACTGTGTTTCCTAGTAATCTTTTCAGACATGGCAATTTGAGTTAATAACATCCAGGTTCATCGTGTAACTCTTAAGGAGATGTTGGCTTGACTCGGGAAGGTGCTGAGAGCTTTAGCTGAGCAGCTGACAACTTTGGATATAGAAATACATATATCTATAGAAAAAATATATATAAATATACTACACATATATTTCTATAGCATTGCTGGGAAAACTGCCCTTGGCTTGGATGAGCTAGGATCAGGTCCAGGTTCAGGTGTTGCACATGTTCTTCATAGGTGGAGATGTGTGAGAAGGTCAGTGAGACTCAGTGTGTGGGTGGAAGGGGAGAGCAGTTAAGTGAGGAACCTGTTCTGATGGACTGATGTCAGAGTGTTTAGTGTCTTCAGCCATATATATTGTATTATTAAAATTAAGCAAGTAGTTAGACTGTGAGGATGAAGAAGTCTGTAGTTAATGTGCAAATGAAAACCACTGGCTGCTTTCTGGTACAAACCAGATGGCACTAATATCTGTGAGTTAATTGAAATAAGTTACCGATGACTTAGTATTGAAGGTCAAGGGAACTTGGGCAGGTTTGGATTACCCAGCAGCTGGAGAAGGTTATCTTGTTTGCACTGTTTCCACACATAACTGTAAAATGACTACTGCTGAAGTCCATAGCACCCTGTTTGTTTATTTTAGAAGTGTAAATCTGACATTTATATCATAGTAGGAAACAATATTTTAATGACTTCCCAGCTCGGGAGTAGTGTAAGAGCACATACAGGAGCCACCACTCACGTGGACAAGAGTGACCTGTTTGAAATGCTGTGTATGGATTGCCAGAGGGCTTTGACAAGATCCCTGCTAAAAGGCTCTTAAATCATCTCAGACCAGTCTTGTGGATCACTCACAGATCTGAAAAATGGGAAGCAATGGCTGTGAGGTGGTGGTGTAATCCCACCAGGATCTGGCCTGGAGCTTGAGCTGTTCAGTGCAGTCATAAATGATCTGCACTCCAGTGAGCTGCAGCATTTGCTGGTGATCCCAGATCATTCCAGCTAACGACATTTAAAACTAATTGTGTGGAGTCACATGGTACTGAGTGACTGGCAGATGAAATGCAGTGTAAATAAATACAAAGCACTGTATAATGTTCTTGCTATACACAAGGAGTGCTCTGAGTTGGCTGTTACCACTCAGGGGAGAGATGAGGAGTCCCTGCAGATGAAAACGTCCATTCGCTCCCCAAATGCTGTATAGAGAAGGATTAGGAATGGCACAAAGAATGAAACAAACATTTTAGACAGAATAAATATCTTATTAATATAATGCAGAACAAATGTAGGTTTCCAAAGCAGTGAGGGGGTGCAAGCATCCAAGCTCTGCTTTATCAAGTCTTCAGGGGCTTTGAGCTGCAGTGCCTGTGCTGGCAGGACAGTGTCCCTGGGGTGGCACAGTGCTGCCTTCTGCCTCCTTTGCTGTGAGATCAACACCTTCACCTAGAGAGGGCATTTGGGGGGGGTAGAGCACCTTAGCATTCTCATCAGCAGTCTCTGTCCAAGAGGGTTTTGATGAGATGTAGGATTTGCAGCCCTTGAGTCCATGTAGATAATGGTACATGAGCTTCTGAGCATGTCTTAACTTGTTATTTTAGGTTATGCTTTTATCACAGAACCAAAGAATGGTTTGAGTTGGAAGGAACCTTAAAGATATCTAGTTCCGACCCCCTGCCATGGCAGGGACACCTCCTGCTAGACCAGGTTGCTCAAAGCCCCATCCAACCTGGCCTTGAACACAACCAGCCCTGGGGCATCTGCAGCCTCCCTAGGCAACCGGTGCCAGTGCCTCACCACCCTCATAGTGAAGAACTTGTATAACCTTGTATAAATTTAACTTTCAGATACTGGTTTTATTTAAAAATATACATTAAGGTATTTTACAAAAACATTTTGCATGTGCACCACATACATTTTGATTATTTGAGCATTGAACAGGTGAGGGTGGACTGAACTGTCCCAAGAGATGCTCTTACTGAGCCCATGCCCAGGAGCCTTGGGCAGCAGAGCAGCAAAGAGAGGTCCTGCAGTGTGCTCAGCACTGCCCCTTGTCTCGTGCTGGAACACCCCTTCCTCAGAAAACATTCTTCCCAACAAATTTCTCATTTACTTCTAGTAAATCTAATTTTCTGTTTAAAAGGCCCTGGTGTCCTACCTGCCTTTTTGGGTAACACCATTCTGCTAGCTAAACACTCCTCTTGCATCCCCACCTAACTCTGCCTTTTCTTTCCTCATTTGAGCTTTTCTAAGCATCAGTTAGCCCCCTGACAACACCAGGTTTGGTGAGAGTTGAAATGGTCCTTTCGTGTGTGTGCACAGGAGCACATGGAGGTGTGGAGCTTTGGAAAAGGGCACAAGATGACTCCCTTAACAGAGCAGCATTTGGGCATTCCTGGGGGTTATCCTCCAGCACCCAGGACATGATCAGGTCCACAGCTGGTAGCTACAGGGGTTTATAACTTTGCTGGTGTGTTTATAGTATAGCGTGGAAGGTGCTATATAAGTATCAATTACTCTGTTAGTGCTAGTAATTAGTCTTTATACCCTGCATTCATTTTATGCTCTTCATAAGAAACTGCAACCAGTGCAGCTTACCTTAACCTTCGAGCGTCTACACGTGGCTCATTCCAAGGGTTAACTCTACTTGTAGTTTACTGTATTAGTCCCAGTTGTATTTGACATAAAAATGTTTTTATAGCACAACCAAATACCAGCATATTTGCGGTTGCAGTCAGATGGTTTTAACTATATTGGATATAACCCACAATGGTTTCAGAAGATATTTCCATTGTTTTAGCCAGATTTAGAGAGGCTGGATTAAGCTATGGCACACCAAGCCCAGTGCTGTTTACATATGTGAGTATCGGTCTTAAAGGGCAGAGAATATGATGTTCCATAAACCTTTATACAGAAATAAATACCTTGCAGCAAAAATGTTTTTCTAGGATCAGTTACTATTTCAACTATAATGACCTGCTTGGGGAAGGTCAGGGGCCAAATTCTTCTCTCATTTACACTGGCGTAAATCCACAGTAATGTAAGTATAGGAGTTGGGATCGGGAGTGTAATAGTTGGGAATTAATTTTCCCCCTGACCCACAACATTTTAATGCAATCTGTTCTGTTTGGGCTGTTAATTCAGCAAACTGTTCCATGGGTAAGATCCTGATAAACTACGTAACACAAGAAATGAATTCAGTCGGAGCTTCAGGGCAGAATGTTGTTCTGGGCAGCGCTCGTTTTAATTGTCTCTTTCTAAAATCAAAACCGTGCCGGTGCTGATCTGCCAAAAGGCTTGTCCAGGTTGGAGATGGTACAGTTTAAATTGAATATATATGTGTGGGTAAGGCACTGAAGTTCTGATCCAGCTTTGCAAGTGTACCAGTGCCCAGAAATCCTCAACTCACCACTGCCAATGCAAACACCCCTCAGCCTTTGTCCGTCTTCTGAGTGGTTGAACCAAAGCTCCGGTTCATGTATGTTCCTAATTTTTGCAGTTCAGTTCCAGCTTTAAACTTTATGGACTTTTCCCATGTCATCTTTAACTTTCAATTGCAATTTGTATTTCTGATCTTTACTGCTAGCTGCGAACAGCTTGTTAATGAAAGATGATTTAGCACCAATTTAAACATCAAAAAGTGTTATAAGAGATACGATGTAAATATGAAGGAGAATTTTTCTCAAATCACATACCTGACTTCTGGTGTGCAGTGCAAACCCAGTGTGTGTACACAGGGCAATCCATGTTCTTCTTGGGGAAAAAAAAAAAGCAGCAAATCTTTTTTTGGCTTGAAATAATAAGTTGTTTAATTTAGCTGAACTCAAAACCTGATTAACAGATCCTATGTCATCAGCATCTCTTGTAGCAACTGACTACCTGGGACTCTGGATCTCACTGAAGTTATATAGGCCAGGCTACACTTATAAAGAAAACGAAGGGCCAAAATATTTCAAGGAGCCTATAAGCTCCTCCACGTATCTTCTAACCATGGCTCTTTGACAACTCTGCCCCGTATCTGTTAATATGATACTGAGAGAGTTACAGATGTGAGTTACTAGAAGCAGAAACATCTGAATTCTGGAAGGAGGATCCCAATCCAGGTTCCTGAATCACACTGAGCTGTAATCCTGCCTAGGATATTTCCATGCTGTGCATTTCTGCGAACTCACGTTGCTGTCCTGGCCAGTGAGGGAAATGATTAGCAGAAGGGCCAGTTTTGCTGGTCTTTGGCATTGAGTAATAGAGATCTGGTTGAGTTTCCCCACTCGACCATGCAGTGTGTTAGTAGATGGCTTCTATATTAAAACCTGATGTGGTTTTGGATGTGCACTGGATTAGTTTCTCTCAAATAACTGTTCTCGTCTAATTTGAACATTACACAAATACAGTAACAAGTGAGAGGACTTTTATTGTAGTTTTAATTCAACACAGAGCACAATATATATAACCATTGAAAACAGAACCACAGCTTAACAGACTCAGATCTGGCTCTTCCCTAATCCTGCAGTCTCTGTGCAAAACCCTAATGGAAAAATACCCAGGATAGGATGGGATGAGATGAAATCAAACTCTCTACAGTTCTTTGGAGATGCTGCTTCCTCTGGGGAGGACCTGAGGTAGAGGAAATATCTAGTCAAAGGCTTGTCCCTGAGACTCTGTGGGGAATCGGGACTTTTTCTGCTAGTGTCCAAGGCTCCATGTTGAAAGCTTCTTTTCACAGCTCCCTCCATCCCATCCTGGAATCACAACTTACTTCAGAGCTCTACCAGTGTTTCAGGTTCATGTAACTGTGCAAAAGGAAGGGGACTCTGAAAGTTTATGGTGGTGTTTGCTACACAAAGTGCCAGATGGATTTCTATCCAGATGTCCTAACAGCTGCTGAAAAGGCAGGCTGTGGAAAATGATGACTTCCCAGTTACACATGTCATTCCTATGTGTAGGAAAAGACACGGAAAGGCACTGGTGGTGTTAGGGGTGAAGGGAAGCATGTGTTTTACTCGCCTCATTTTTCACCTACTGTGAGAAACTTGGGGTTTTATTCTTGTTCTTCTTTATGTCACTATAGATTACAGAGTTCCTTATTTCTTGTTTTCCAATCCCCTATTTTGAAGCCCAGGTTGGAGCTCAGACGTGGCAGGGAACCAGCTTCTGCATTTCTGTCAGACTTGTTTCCGTGCTCTGTGTTGTGAACTCTACGGTCACCCTTCCACACCTTTGATTCCTGTCACCCCCATTTTGTGAAAAACTGCAAAGCACAGGTTGGGAGATCCAAATGTAAGTCAATTAAGTTGATGAAAAAATTCCTTTAACTCCAATTAAACCAGGATTTCACTCTTACTCCTTTCTCAAAAGAAATGATGACAAGATTGAGCAAGCGTTAGCTCTACCACTGAAGGCCCAATGCCACAAAGCACTTGGCAGACAATGACATAGTCCCAAAGAGCTGCAAGGAGTCTTCTGGTCCCCACCCAACTGAGCCCATGTACCAAACCTCACTCTTGCCTTCCATGGGAAAAGTTCTGGTTTTATGCTTGTGCATCTGAGGAGAGAATCTAATGATTCCCATCTCAAAAAAATATGGCCAGCTGGGCTGTTTGAGAGTTGGCTGTTTAAAACTGTATCATGCACACATCCCAACGTGCTGAGCAGTGGGAGCAGCTCTCCTCTGTCATCAGTGAGATTGCTCATAGAAAAACGTGCTTGAGGTAGAATTAAAAGCTTTGGTAAAGGCTATTTGACCATGGTATGGGCTGGAGGAAGTTGATACTGGAGGTGTCTTCTTTCTGGAAAGGAAAATATTTAAGGAATGTGTTTTTAGCTGCTAACTAGATGCAAGTTGTAAAAGGGCATGAGAATAGGACTTGCTTCCATTTTGCAGTGTGAGTGTGTTTTTGAAGCAGGCCCTTATAATCAAATACATTCAAATATATAGTATTGTTCTTTTTTTTTCCTGTTTGTTTTTTTTTTTTTTGTTAAGGTAGTTTCTCTTTTCTCTAGGATCCAGTCAACATCAGGCCCTCACTGTGTTAGGAGTTAATTAAAGGCACAGAGGCAGCTATCCTCTCTGAAGAAGCTCAAAGCCCAGAGCACACAGAAAGCTGTTGTACCTGTACAAGAAAGTCTGCTCTTAGCACAATGGCTTTTTACAATTGTTTTTTGGAAGTAGCCTGAACAAATAACCAATTACATTTATTTTTTTAAACTGAATATTCAGCTACAATCATACCACTAGGTTAAAAACTCTGTGTGTATTTTGTATTTTTAATTTTTTCCCCCTCAAAATAAGTTAGAATTAACAGCTGTACTTAAAATGTAGTGTGTCCAATGTGGGCTGCAATTGCTGCTGTTCCCCATCACATCAAGCTTTTAAAAACCCCACCATTCCAGTGAAAAATCAGCTTCTTTAACAGATGATCTATTTCTCTCTTGCTCCATTAGGAAGCTGATCCAGCTTCAGTTTCTGAATGTCCTCGCAGTGTCAGTGCACACGTCTTCTGTCAAGTCCGATTAAGAACAGCTCAGATAGCACTTGAGTATTTTTCCATAGCAAATCATAACTTCTCCCCCTTCTCCAAACTTCTTCTGCAGATGTTTCTGTGATGGAGTATCAGCCTGAGTTTGGGCATCGTTCCCTCGTTAATGTAGAACAGGGTGACTGTGTCTTCTTTCACATGAGAGGCTTTGTTTCATTCTCTCTGCTGTTATTTGAGTTTCATTCTAGGGTGTGCAGACGCTCAGATTTCCCATCTCACAGCACAGCTGCCTATCCCCAGGGGTGTGCAGGCTCCAGTTTGCAGCTAACACTGCTGGGGAGGGTGATGCACAGAGGAGGGAAAAGGGAGGGCTGCAGTAGTATCATCCTTATAATGCAAAGATCATGGATTTATTTTGCTTAGATGTATATATCTCAACAGCTTGGTCAGAGTAATAAGGGCAGGGTATTGCTCTGTTGCAGTTAAGGTGTAATTATGCTGTTTCCAGGCTGTAATTACAACTTCTTTATGAACTGCCAAACCTAACCAATTTGCTTAGTGAGACCCTTTGGCAGGAGTCATGTGTGTATTTTTATAGGTCAGGCATATTAACTTCTGCTGTACAATGTAATTGTTCTGGGCCGTGTATTATATTTTCTGGTTATAGGTGTTAATAAGTATTCATTTTAAAAAGCAAAACTTCACTGTAGCTGAGCTGAGTCCAGGCTCAGGAGGACTTTACCAGCTGGCAAATGGCAATATGTCTGATGGATTTGTCCATCACAGAAGTTACCCTGCATTGGGTTTGGCACAACATGCTCTGTGGTGTCAGTGCTACTGCATGCCTTCTGTTTTTGGGAAGGGATGCCCAAGCCTTGCTCAGACAAGGGGCTGCTAAGGATCCCTGGGCACCAGCTCCTGGGGGCTCCTCTGGGCCCCAGCCTAATGAGTCTGATCCAAGGAGCCAAGATACAGAAGCTGACAAAGCCTTTTAAAGACCAATGATAAAGATGTTGCTTTTGGGAAGCAACCAAAATGGTGACATGTGCAGCCTGAACTTTAAATCTATGGAAACCTGCAGAAGTTCCGTGTAATTCTCTGAGATTTTAAAAACAAGACAAAGAAGACAAACCCCAAAACCCTGTCTGCACATTCTGGCGACAACCCATTTATAAGGCATTTGACCATTTAGCCCCAGTTAAGACCTCTTTGCAATCACTGTCTAACTTCCCATTGCCTGGGTTTTCTCCGAGTCCCCAGCCTCAGCTGCTGATGGAAGATATGGTAAATAATGGGGGACACTTGAAAAATGCAGATTAATTGTATGGAAACACCACACAGGTCAAGGGAGATTGTGTTTCATGTTATTTACTGATACAGGGCAGCATTACCAGTGGAATTTGTACATCCTATACGTTCAACATACTCATCCATTTGGCACTCCTTAATGGAAAACATGGAGCAATTATATGCAGACAATGCTGTAATGGAAAATAATTGAAGACAGCCACGGTTTGGGATTTTGTTTTGGTTTTTTTTTAAACAATGCATGCCAGGTCCTGCATGCAAGCATCTTCATTTGGGTTTTTTTTTTTCTTCCCCCCAGCATAAACGCAGCCAACTCTTGAACCACATATGAAACCACAGCTCTGGGACTCTAACTTCACAGCCAGCTAGAAATGACCAAAACAACATCTGCTACAGTTAGAATTTGAAAGTATTTTTTCACTTTGTTGGGTTCCTTTCTCTGCTCAAATCCCCATCGGTAGAGTTAATGTTTTGTAACTGGGTTTTTTTCTGAGTAAATGGAAAACTTGATGGTTTTCTGAATTTCAGCAAAGGATTTGTGTGAAAATCCATCACACAAAAATGGATAAAGTGTATGTGTGCACAAAGCTGTGTGTGTGTAGCATCTGAAGCTTTTCTTATTATGCCTTGCACAGTGCTGTAACAGTTCAAGCAAGCTCCTTTTAAGTCAGCATACCCTTAATGTTCCCTTGCTCTTTATGGTTTCAAACATCAGTGTTTACCTCTGCGTAAGTGAAGCTGTCAACACACACTTCTAATATTAATGTGACATATATGCCTATTCTTGTTGCCCTTGTTATTATTAATAGTAACCATAATAGTTGAATTATGGTAGTACCTCAAGGCCCACTCCTCTTCTCACTGAGTTTTTACAAAAAGGAGTAAAGAGAAGGTCCCCTCCCAGACAAGAGATCAGTTGGAAACCAGGCATGGAGAGAAGGAGCAGTGAAGTGCAGCAGGTCAGGAGAAGAGCTGAACTGGTGGGGTGATGCTATATGTTTGAGGAATCATAAATAATCAAGTTGGGTTGATTTGGAGAGTCAAATACATTTGAATGCTCCTGCACGTGTTGTAGCAGTGTGGCTGAACCTCTGCTGACCTCAGCTCAGTGCCTCTGTCTTTTCAGTCACGGCCAAGAAGCATTTAAGTAGGTCAGCAGTTTTTAGGAGCCTTGTGTGTTCTCTTCTTGACTGGCAGTGGGAGCAGAGAGGAGGTTTGTAGCAATGAGAAGCAGTCAAGAGTGAATGAAAAACAGAAGGATGAGTCGAAACCCCTCATATATTACCTTACTGAGGAGTTACATTGATCTTTGCTGAAGTTCTGATCTTGTGTGCCTGCTGCAGTCACCAACACTGATTTGTTCAGTAGGAGTAGGGGACAAGTCCACTCTTCCCAGGCAGAGCCTGCTGTGAGGTCACTGCTGACATTGCAGCTCCAGCCCTGGGGTCCCACTCCAGCCCATCTCCCCTCGCTGCTGGCAGGAATCCCTGCAGCACCCAACCACCCACCTCTGTGCCTGGCTGCCCTCCACTCCCCTTGGATGGACTCTCTTTTGAGGGCTTATTCAAGTCTGGTTTGGGTTTACTAACCTAAAATCTATAGGGTTCAATGGATTAAGCCTCAGGCTTGAAGCACACGGTGTTGAATTCAAATCAGCTGTAATTGAGGATATCCTATATGCAAGTAAATCTGTGCAAGTGACTGGAAGTTGGTGTTGATTTGTACACCAGAGGCAGACAACAAGGAAATGCAACCAGCATAAAGACTTAAGATGAAACAGCCCCACCTGGCTCTTTGTTTCTGGTTACACTGGGCCTTAGCCAGTGTGACTACAAAGCACGTTCTTGCAGATCATCTTTGCATGCTACAGCATCACCATTTACAGTGTTTTCCCAGTAAACTTGTTCCACAGAAGCCCTGGAACCACAAGGCTGAAATAAAAAATGAGCAAAATGTGGCTTCTCATGTGTTTTCCTAATCACATGAATAGACATGTTAGTGAAATCATGGATCCGCAGTGATACAGGATTCTTAGTGGTGCTCTTCAGCATCAGGGAAGCAAAGGTTTGAGTGGAGAGATCTTCTGTATGAGGATCTTTTCTTCTAGGAGTTGGCTCACAACAGCTAAGCTACAAAGACTTTGTCTTCTAAAAAGTTCATTGATACAAACAAGTAGATTTTTTTAAAGCAAAAATAGGGATTTTCTTAACAGTATTTCAAGAGTGGCAAATTTTTAGATATGAGTAGTAGTTTATTTTATATTGGAATTTATATTGTGTAATGTTTTTACTCAGTTTATGCAGACAACTCTCTGACACTTTTCAAACTGCTGGCAGAATCATAGAATTGTTTTGGTTGGAAGAGACCTTTAAGATTATCAAGTTCAAGCATTAACCCAGCACTATAGTGGTACCCTTGTTCACAGAAGAGAGTGTTCACATTCACATACATCAACCTCTCCTTCTGTATCTTAGCCATCTACAAAAGCACTCTATCATCTCGCAGGGTCCTACGTGGTGACTTTCATGCTCATGTTGTTATGAGAAGGTTAAGAACCTGTTCTTAAGTACTAAAAATACAGATCTGTATCAGAACCAGAGCAGTCAAAGACCTCTTCTGGCATAAAGGCCTTAGTAGAAGTAGCTGTTGGTGCAGTTTTTCTACCTGTTTTCCATAGCTTAAAGTCTACGTTGCCATGAACTATTCTAGGCAGTAGGTTCAGCATTGTCAACTGTTGCATGAAGAGTAGAACACCCATGAAGTTACAGCTATGGAAGTGGAGTGATAGTGTAAAGCAGAGAAGAGCAGAGGACTGAGAGCTCAGACATACTAGATTTTCTTTCTTGTACTAAGTCATTCATTGTCATGTTGGAAAAGTTGTAATGTTGGAACAAATTCTGTATCTTTTTCCTGATTGATAAAATATGAGTAGATCCACAGTGAGCTCAGAAATGATGGAGAAGTACAATAGGGAAGGCTTTGATGTGAAGTGCTGTTGATTGCTATTTGCCCCTGCTACTGATCCTTTTCTTTAAGCATGTAAAGAATACTTGTATGGCCATGTTTTAATTATTTGACTATTACTGATGGTATTATGCACCAAATCTATCCGCTCTTTGTTGTCACAAGATCGTAGGACTGGTGAGCAAGCAGGCATTAAGAAAGCTTCAAGTACCTACTTGCACTTGTATTGGTGGAAATGAAGGCAGGAAATCCAATCTCCTACAGTGACAGATTAATAAATTACTGTAATTTATAATTATAATTTCGAGCTGGTGAGTTTATGGATTGGTTATTTTCTCTTCAAAAGCTGAGTTACACCCAACTATTGGAGGGAAAAAGGTGGCTTTGTCATGCCTGACTGGCCCAGATCCAGCATGCTGGGGATGCAGGTTTAAATTCTGCATGAGGCAAAGATGCAAGCAAGAAAAGATGGGTTGTGTGAGAAGTTATCTGTGGAAACTGGTCACAGTTTTCAGCTGACTCGGGGGTGCTATGTCCATCTGTCCTCCTCGCCAGAGCGATAATGGAAGCGATTAGTGAATTGCCAACATGGCAAGTAACAGCTTCCCTGGTGGCATTGCCTTTGATTGACTTTATGCAGCAGTGAGAGGCTCCGTGTTTCGTGCCCAGAGACTCCCCATCCAGGATCAGAGGTTATGGGGCTGGGAGAGCAGGAGCAGTATGATGTCTTCATTACGCAAAGGAAAACAGCCAAACATGCTGAACACCAGTGGTGCTCCCCCAACTGCCATTGGCATCAGCTCCTGAGACACGGGGGTGCCAAGTCTCTTGGCTGGTATCTGACTTTCTTGAGCCATCAAGAAAGAGGAAAAAAAAAAACAAAAAAGATTAAAGGAATTAAAGGAGTGATGAAGTAAGATAATTTTAGGGTCCAGTTCTCCTGCTAATATCAACTCTCTGTGAACAATACTGACTTCAACAAGATTATTTATGGATTGGGCTCTTAAAAGACAGTTTGAGAGTACCTCAGTTGCTATTAAATAAATACACATACAGATATTTGTATGTATGTAGATATTTGTGTGTATATATGGCCAAATTACAGCCTGGGGGTGCATGGGATTGCCCAAATATATAGAATAGGAAATCTCTCTGAAGTTATCATGAGATTATAGCTGTACACAGCAATGTCTCTGTGGTATCTAGGGGTACTTCTGTGCTCATTAGGGTGAAGATAGCATCTTTCTTCAGCCCTCTCTGCTGGGTTTTTCCACAGTACCAAGTAATGGCTCTAGCCTACAGCTGTCTGAAGCTTTTTTTCCTCTCTGTCCTTCCCTTACCTTGTTATTCAGACTTTCTCAAGGTTTTTGAGGACATGTATGTGATGGTTGCAACCTGCAGGAACTGGGTGTTTCCAGAACCTGACTTGCAACTTGAAATAGTCATATCCCTTCCTCCAAGAAACAGGGTAATCCAGGATCTGCCCAGTTTTCCTTGAAATGTCCTCCCACGGCAAACACTGCAAAGAGACCCTGCTCTCACTCCCTAAAAATAAGGCATTAACACTTCTGAAGGTCTCTTAACAGTGTAACAAGCTTGATACATTGCAGGCCTGGAAATTATTTCCAGAATTTTTATAGGAAGCCAAATACATCAATAAACACGTTGAAAATACCTACTGGGACAGCAGATTATAGGGAAACTGAGAGTGCTGAGCTTCAGAATTATGAAAATATTTTGAACTGAGCAGATGATTAATGTAATGCCCTAATATGCAGTTCAAGCTAAGGCATACACTTATACAAGCTCATTTAATAATCTATCATTTAATACAAGATGGTGAAAATAACCCAGTAAATAATTTTGCCATGTATAAGTGGGCGTGCTGTATGTTCTTTTCATAATCATGTTACCAGAGCACATTATACATTGTTGATGTAAATGGTTAAAATTTTAGAATATAATTTAAAATAAGAAAAAAAAATCTTGAGGAGATTCAAGTGCTAAAGAACTCTTTCTAAATTTTCTAAAAGGAAAATACTTGTTATTTTTCCTGTTAAAATTTCCCCCTTATTAAACAAACTCAAGATATTGTTTCTCTCTCTTTCCCCCACCCCCCCTTCTTTCCTTTTTTCCTTCACCTTCCTTCTGATGTAAGGGAAAACAGAGTGGAGAATAAACAGCTCACTCAATTTTTAGAGCCCCCCTCTCAAAGAGTCAACCTTATCTGGTTGCACTTTCTTTCCCTTGATGCTGAAAAGCGAGCGTGTGTTCTTTCAGCACCCGACACGGGCCAGGGAAAGGGCTGGGTTGGTCTTCAAGGGCTTTCTCCCTGACTTGCCCACAGCAGGATCCAGCCTCCATCTCCAGGGAACCCTGGGGGACAAACCATGTCCCCCAGGACATGTGTTGGGCTGAACTCACCCCGACCCACCTCGGCTTGGGGCTGAAGGGTGGCCAAGAGCTCCTCGGAGACATCTCTAACCATGGCAAGATGTTTCCCATCTCTGTGAGCAGGGCGATAGTGGGTATTTAAAGATCTGAAGTGCCCTGCATCATATCAAGAGCAGGAGCATCCAGACAAACCAGAGCTGGTTTTGTGGCTGTTTTCAAATTAGAAAACCAGTTCAAGGGCTTTCCGATAAGATGTTGCATGTCAAAAGGCAATAAAGAAAACAACTGCTCTTAAAAGCTAATCGCCATGCACCGTAGTGATTGGGACCGAAAAATGTTAGCTAATATTTTAAATGTGAGTGAAGGGTCAACAGATGAACCGTATTGTAAACATACATGTCAGCAGGAGGGCAGGGTTGAAGATAAAATTAGAACCATGTGCTTCTCCATTTCTCATAAGGCACAGAGGTCGTGACCCCAACGGCTTAAAAGTCTCTCAACAGGGAAAAATATAATAATGTCATATGTCACGCAGGGAGATGCTGTGCTTATTAATTTTGTAAGGTACATACAATTGCTAAGAATAATGTTTTGTACTGTGAAGGAGAGAGTCTCTTTTAAGAACATCTGGTTTTTATCAAATAAAACTACTCTTGAGTCAGGTCTTAACACAATACATGGAAATACAGTTAGAACTTACAATGAACTGTAACTAATCCCGCAAACTGAAGAATCAGCACAAATCACTAAATATGATATTTAGAGCAAATGAATACAATCATCTGATAAACATTGGAACTGCCTCGTTACTGCTATTTATTCTGTCATTAAAGAGCTGGACCCATGTCAGCATCTACCCCATTCCCACCCTCATACCTGAGGAATCCTTTTTCTTTCTCCACTGATAAATTCTAAACATTTCTTTCCACGGTGCAATTCTGTGGTCATTGTGATGGTTTTTAAGCTAGAAAAGGGAGCACAGAGGAAGGACTCACCACTGCACCCAACCCAGTCCCACTCCACTGAAGACCAGGATGGCAAGGAGGTGCTTGGAGGAGAAGGCACCATTGTATATATGGTGGCTCCATGGATGGCAATGGCAGTGTATTGTAACAAAGGTGAACCCTTGGATCACCTACCCAGAGCTCCAGCAAGTTCTCGTGTCCAAGGAACATACACGGGCACTCAGAAATCATCCAGGAGTGATACTTTCCTGGAATACCAGATATTTATGGGTCTTGTCTCTTAAAAGAAAAAAAGAAAAGGTGTTTTTTAGCATTTACTGTGCATCTGCTCTTATACAACAGTGTCCTCTAGAGGAGTAAATATGGGACGGAGAGAAAAAGGTCCTGAGTTCCGATCTTCGCTTTGGGTGATTTTTCATGTTGTGGTGGGAAAATCTCTCTGTTGCTTCCTCCTAACACTAAAAAGAAACGTACCTGTTTCAAAGCATAGCTCTGAATATAAACTAGCTGCAGCTTCTCTGGTTCTTGGAAGATCCAGAAGGTGTATTGTGGTAGAGGCACATCATAAAATGCCAGGGTCCTCCTTGGCCTTTCCATTCCTCAAAGGACTGCTGTTCCAACCTCATTGTCTTCTCCTCCCAAGCCAGACTTCTCTTCCCTTTTTCTACTTCCTATCACTGTTCCACTTGTATTTCTTGCCTGCCAGAGAGCTGTCTGCTTTATCTCCCTTTGTGTGCACTTCAAAGCTGAGGCCCTGAAACGTCCGGGATGGAAATTGCCCTCAGAGGGGCCAAGGTGAGGAAGGAACTGGATGTTCTACTGAATTCAGCTGAATCTATGCTCAACCTGCTTTCAGTTCTTTTCTCAAATTCAATTACTGAATGCCACCCAAGCTAAAAAGACTTGTCTGCTGACTTTTTTCCAATCCCTGTGTTCATGGACATGCAGGTCTTTTATAATAGTTTGTAATGGTATTCAGGAACATTGGGCTGGAAAGAGCCACCTTCTGCCTTTGAGGTTCATCTCCCACAGTTGCAACCATGAGAGATGCCCAGTTCAGGAGTGCACAGACCTTCCATTTTTATAGTCATAGCATGCAAAATACTTATTAGCCTCTAAAAATGCAGATTCATAGTGGAAGGTTGAAAGCCATGCCATAGGAATGTAACGTGAGAGATCAAGGGCATTGCAAAAGGACAACTCCCATTGCAAAATACAACTCCCAGGTGACAAAGGAAGCTGACTAATAACCTTTGCTTCTGAGGAAAGAGGGAAACCCAGTAGGGTACCTGCCAGTATGACCTGAAGGAAAAGTCTGTGCAGTTTGGTGAGTGCCAATGGGATGTGCCAAGTAGGCACGGAAGGGAATGTGATGGTGTGAAGAGTGAGTGTGTCTCTGTCTCTTCCTGCCAGTCTCCAGTGGCTCAGTGGAGGGAGGAGAATACCACAGACAAGGGCAGGAGGGCAAATAATTCTTCCTGGCCACCATAAGGTATGAAAGCTAAAGTTAGTTTGGTATAAATACACTATAAACAGAGATGCATTTCCCTTTCAAACTCCCTTGTATGTACCAGTACACTGGGTGCCAACAGATGTGCATCAGAAACATGTTTTCTGGGAATTTTTCTCTATAAATTAACCAATCCTTTCCCAAATCCCCTCAAAATCCATCTGAAAGCCATTTAGGCATCCTGTCACCACGAGCCTAGTGTGAAAGCAGCTTACAGAATTTCACTCTTCGGCTAAACCCCTTTTTTTAGCTTTAGCTGCATTTATTCATGATGAGCTTATGGCGATTTGATCTTGCACTCTATAGACATAGTTATGTTGGGCCATGATATCCTTTCCCTACCTTTCTTTTATGAGGCTAAACTTCTATTTTCCTATCACAAGATGTGTTCTCTCTCCCTTAATCATCTCTGTGATCCTTCATTGAAACATGGTTCCTTCTAAAATGCTTGGTTGTCTTTAAGATATTTAGAAAAATGGTATCTGGGAAGCTCGATGACCATGAATGTTCAGTAAGTTGTGTGTGTGCACATGTTAAAACATATAAATGATGATATCTCATATACCTACATGTATATTTTAAAATGAAAGAAAAGGTATCAGGGTTCAGGGTCTTGCCAAGCTCTTACCCTGTGCTTGGGCCAGACAGATCTCCTGGAGTCCACATTTTCTGTTTTAAGTAGGGAAATGGAAGGTCCAGCACAAAAGCAATGAAAGCAGATCTAACTACAATAAACAATACCCACCTCTTCTCTTCAGAGAATTGTGTAACCTGACCTAGTTACATTTTTAGAAAGTTGGTATGTGCCCCTACATGTATGGCTTCCAGCATAAAGAAACCCTAGAACCAGGCAAGTTGTTATCATGTCACTTCTCATACTCCACTCATCTTGAGGGATTTCATAAATCATAAGGATCTTATTAATATTTTAAACATTGCCCATAACACTAAATGCTATCTGTAACACCATTCTAGTTTTAATTTTCTTTATTTAAGCTTCTTATAAACGTGTATGGCTTAAATGCTCATATAGCTGTCAGTACTTTGCCCTGGTTTCATGACCTGCAAATTCTTGACAGAAAGCTGGGCACTGAAGCTACTGTGGTGTGGAAGAGTTGAAATGATGGTATTTTGGATGACTCCTCCTGGGTCACCTTGTTAAGGCAGCCAGAACTTCCTTAAGCTCCCAGTCTTGTATTTTAGTGAATATCACCATATTCTTCTCTGTATATACTTAAAGACTATCCAGATTCTGGGCCTGGTTCTGCAGTCACATCTGCACGAGCCTGGATCTATGCATATGCAGAGCATCATTAACTCTAGCAGCACTTTGAGCAACCAACAGTTCTATAATCTTGATTAAATTTAATAGCCAAAAGAGGAGGCTAACCACGAATCAGTGAGGGTGAAATATAAACCTTGCCCACCACACAGAAATAAGGGGGCCCTGTGTTCTCGTACCCTGCCCCAATCAGCCTTAGATCTGTTTGGAAGCCAAACCAAATTGTAAATGAATCCAAAACCAAACCGCAAATTGGCTTCTGGCACATTAGATGCTTTTATTTAGGTGCCACCCAGTTATGGAGGCTCCACAAAACCAAACTGATGTTATTATCATCATTTATTCTACTTCTGAGACAGCTTCTGGCACTGTCTAGGGCAATTTGAAGCATAATTAACAGAGTAAAAGGCAATGAAATTTTGTTTGAAAATGGTCTATTATTGTGGTCCCATAGCTTCACTTTCCTGAATAATGCATCAAAACTTTTTCATTAGAAAACCATTTTTCTCTTCTTCTGACTTTCTTTAAGTTTTTTCCTTAGGCACAAGTCTTCAAAAATTTTTTACGTTCAAGCCACATAGGCTTTGGTAATGAAATTTGGGGAGCATAAGAGAAGGTATTTTTGATTTGAGAAAGATGAGTATGTCGTCAGAGTTTTCTATAAGGCTCTGAAAGTCCACATTTGTTTCTTTCACTGCTGGGTTTAAGATGCTTCAGTTAGAGAACTACCAACAGCCAGATTCTTGTAGATATTAGAAAATTGTGCCGGTGAATGTTCCTGTAATGGGGAAGGACAAGAATGAGCTTTGCAAGCTTCTTGAGTGTGCAGTTCCAGCTGATGTGTAGAGGTTTGGATTGTTGCTGTTGGGAGTCATGATGCTTTAACCTAGAGGCGACTCCCTGTTCTTGCCTCTCTTTGAGCTCCAGGTCTGTAGGAACCACTGCCTTGGCTGAGGCAAGGTATTACTGCTAGCAGCTTATCCCTGTTCCCATCAGGTTTTGGACAACATGCTTAGCTTCTAAACTAGGAGAGGCTACACTCACAACCTCAAAAGCTTGTTGGTTGTTGGCCTGTTGGCTGTGACATGGCAAGGTACAGCAGTGCTGCTGGATGGAGACAGAGCAATGATGAGTGAGATCCTGGTTCCATCAGAGCCTATGGCAGAACCTTATTCATTGCAGCATAGCAAAGGTTTCAACCCCAGAGGGAGGGTGATTCATCTTGGCTCTTCGGGTATTTTACTCTGAGTGTTGACCTCTGATCTCTAAGTCTAGACTCCATGGTCAGGGGAGGGGAAGAGGCATATCTGGAGCATGATGCATCTTCTCCTAAAATAGACATTTAAATAAATGGTGTGAACTACAACCTAGCTGCCCATTTCTGTCCGCTGTGAAAGCATCAGTATGACGAGCTCCAAAACACACGTCTGTGGTGAGACTACAGAAGGAACATTTGCTAGAGAGGCCTGAGATGACATGAAAAACAGTTCCACCATGGTATTTAGGTGGAAAGCCACCTTATCAATGTTGCTGCATTATGGACAGCAACAGTGTGTATAGAGATACTTGGCAACATTCCTCTATGGGAGACTCAGGAGTGACTCAAGGATCAGGATTGTTTCTTTGTGGTTCCTCACCCCTCCATTTGCACGCTCCCCTGTGCCTGTGAGGAGGAGGAGGTGGGAAGGAGGAAGGCCTGTTGACTTGATCTTTATGCTTCTTCCTTTGGTTCCAGCTGTTTGTTTTCATTTAACACTTATCTAATTTTGTATTTCCCCATTTTCAAATGTTTGCAAGTTAACATTTCTGCTTCTACTGCAGAGTGCAGTTCCCTCCCTCAATTCCAAATAAAGGAATGAAAAATACCCAAAAATCTACATATAATGTGCAGGAAGGCTGTAAAGTTGTACTAGAACATCTATTTCAACATTCACTTTCCACAGTTTTTAAGGAACTGCTTCTAAGTGCTGTGGTTTGACAGAGACAGGCTTTTGTGTAAAATCTCATGACTCATGAAAAGACTGTTTCTCACATTTCTAATTCTGTCTTGTTCAACTTTATAGAGACTTTATTTTTTTTTCTGTGTGTGAGATGAAAGGTTGATACTAGTTTACCATCCCCAAGGCTTTAGAAGAGCTCAGGATATTTCAGTGATGTGGGTGCAGAGAGACACTTTGTTGTTCTCTAGCTGTCCCCAGCTCCTGAGACCTTCTGGTTCACCAGAAGTGCTTCTCACAGCACCATCAGGTGCCCTGCAAGCGTTACCTCTCATTCCTCTGATGTCTCATTATGTGAGGCAACTCCACTAGAAAAAAAAAAAGAACTTTCAATGCTGAGATCTCTTATGGCATGAGGAAGATGCCTCTTGTTCTGTCAGCTCTGCACGGCAGCTTTAGGGGAACAGTGCCAAGTTCAGCCTGTGCACAGCAGTTGTGCTGCTAAAATTTGCTCTTCGTTTCGAGGGAGAATATCTGCAAAAGCAGGCAGACATAGGAGAAATTTTTAAAGTAAATAAAGGAGCGTTTTATTTTTTACTGTGCATATGAAGCTGTAGTTTGTAACAGGGTTTTTGGCTGCTCTGTGCATTTCCAAAAGCTCAAGGCTGCTGTATTTCTAGTGCTCTGCACTCAGGCTTTGCTGCTGTGAAGCACAGAGATTATTTTCTGGCTTTCATTGTCAAACCAGAGTGAAACTGAAAAAGCAACGAAGGCTGGATGTGAGAGCAAATTATGAAGACCAGCAAATTGTGAAGACCCAGTAGATAGAGCTGTGTATGGCAGAACTGATGGTTCACATCACTTGGTAAATACTTAGTACTACTACTACAAAACAAACACTGGGATTAATCATAAGAGAAGTCGTCAGGTTGAAAACCCTGAATGAGCAACTGTAGGAGGATTTTTCAGAACCGCTCCGGTCTGATGTATCTCACCATAAAATCTTTCCATATTCATATTTGTTTTTTGGCTGAAGAAGTTAAACAGTGGTCTGGCTGCTAGTACAAAGTGTTCTGTCTCCCTTCCCTCCTGCCTTCCTGCGTCGCCTCGGCTCCAAAGTGAGGGAGGAGTCCGGAGACTGAGCAGAATCAAATGCAGGTGGGGATCGTGTGCTCACCAGCCAAGACAAACACTGCTCATGCTGTCTTCTATCTTTTTTCCTCTTTTTTTTCCCTGAACTGTCCTACATCTGAAGCGTATCAGCCTGTTTGGAGCTGCTGGTGCGTGCAGTGGTACCGATGGCTGCAGCCCTGCGTCTCCCTGCCGCAGGCAAACACACGCTCTGCTTTCTTTTACGTTCTCTCCTCCCCCCCAACCTTTTTCTCCCAATGGTTCAGTTTTAAAACAAACAAACAACAAAAAACCCAAAGCCACAAACAATTCAGTGAATAATAGATCTTGCAAAAAGCCTGGTAACAAAGCCAGGAGAAACTTGGCCGGCTTTCAGCTTTGTTACAGACTCAAAGCTCGGTCCAGGTGTGTGGAAAATTTTGCGACTGCTCTCCAGACTGCTCAGCAAAACTGGGCCCTCCTGCACTCAGGCTGGAGCTGATTGCTGGTTTCACATGGCAACATGAGGAAAACCCAGCTCCCACGTGGTTTGTGGGTCAAAACCTCATGCTGAAACCGAGGGACACCTAAACCTCAGCCCACAAACCCAACTGAGGCAAAAGGTTTGCACAAGGGCTGGGTTCCACAGTGCTGAATTTGAGTGTTTCCCCTCTAAGCCTCAATTTTTAGTTATAAAAATCTGATTATTAAATTTTCGGTCAGAAAATTATCCTGAAATTTTGCACCTGAGATACAGTTAATCTCTCTTACCTCATCCAAAGACATCTGGTGAAAAAGTTATACTGCACTAGAAGAAACTAAAACTAATCTCATCTTCTGGTGGCTAATTTGTTCCTTTAGGCAGCATTTTGCCACCTGATCTTCCTCTTGGGCCCAGCTCTGCCCCTCCAAGGCCTGTCTGTCCGCTTATTGAGTATAACCACACACTGCAGAAAGTGGTTTCCCTGGGTCCCAGCAGCAGTGGCCACAGAAGCACAGCTCCTGGAGAGGAATGTGTGCATGTAACAAATACACCCCTGCAGTCACTTTTTATATGCTCTCATGTAAATGTCAGCCAGTCTCCCAGGCATTCGCTAAGGCAGCACACAGTGACTGCTGCTGGAGGGACTTGACGTGCTTTATCACCAAGGATGGTCACTCTTTATTTCTTTGTTGCACCCTTCAATTTAAAATGCAAGTCCTACATTCTGGAAGTATCACATCCATACTGGCAGCTTCTTTGTTTCAGTGGCACAGGGTGGAAACAGAGTCATTTGGACATGGGCTGTGAGTGGGATCTCCCATCTGACACCCTGCCCATCCATCCTCACACTTCCCTCCCAGCTCACCATGGCATCTCCTTCACTCCCCAAACAAGATTACATGAAGCTGAGGATCACCTTAGAGAAACAGAAGGTATTATCAGGTTGTAGGTTTTTCTTTTTTCCTGTGATCCTCAAAAAGCCTCACAGGCTTCCTTGTCATCAGCTAGGAAAAAAAGCCTTCTGCCATCCTTATGTATTTGTTGAGAAATGATAGAGGATTTGACTTCTGTGGGTGCAGAGGAAAGCTTTTGCCAGCACTGAATCAACACCCAGCTCCCGTGCCAGCAAGAAACCACTCCCCAAAGCCAGCACCCACAATCCACTCAACATTTCTTGCTAGGACTCAACTCCCAGCTGCCTTTAGGGCTGCAGGCAGTTATGGAACAGGGTAGTTCATTCCTCCCCGTTTTCTCTTAGTTGCTTGGCGATTTGTAGATCAAAATCTGTATCTTTAACATTTTGGTCCATGAAACCCTGCTCGATGCACAACTAATGGTTTTCTGCATTACTAGAGGTGCCCAGGTGCTGTCAAAGTGAACCCAAGGGGAGCAGAGGGCTGGAAGCCTGGGAAGGCAGCAGTTGCACGTGTGGCAACGTCCTCACAAAGAGGAGGGTCTTGCTGCCTTCCAGCCAAGTGCCAACAACAGTCCTGTTTGATCCTCCTGCTGCAGGAATGTCTGGTGATAGCCTAACATGCTGCAAGGATTGCAACACTAACTACCAAAGAGTAGAAGGAAAAAAAATATGCTGTTAAGTGAGAAAGCCAAAGATTCTTCTGTGGAATTATGCTATTGCTTTCACCACACTCAATGGGGCATTAGGATGTATGGTGACGTGGAGACTGGAGACATAAATTTCCCAACAAGATCTGCTACAAGCACCCATCACTGTTTACTCCAATAATTTTTAAGAACGGTTATCAGTATTTTTTAAGTGCTTTCTTTTTTTTTCTAGCATATCCTGGGTTAAAACAGTTGTTCTAAATCTTGTTTAACTTTGTTCTGCTTGCTCAATTTGGGAGAATTTAACTTGTCAGACTTTATTACAGTGAAGATCCTCTTTCCTGCCTCACAATTTAGTGCAGTGGGATTGCAAGAGCTCTAGGGGGAAAGTCAGTTAACTGAGTGATGAAAACACTCCGAAGGATATTAAGAATTTGGATTTTGTTTGCTTTTTGTTTTTAACAAAACCTAATGTCAAATTGAATTCTAAATTGGTTGATTTTGTTTGGGTTTGAAAAATCAATGGTGTAGTGTAGGTCTCACTGGTTGCCTTGGTGCTTTAGCTCAGAGCAGGAATCACTTTTGAAGCAATCATCTGACAATCCCCACTTATTATGGTTTTGGTTTTGTTGAGAGCAGTCTCAGAAGATGAGTGAGTTATGAATGAAATCGAACTGTACACATGCTCCAGGAGTACACTTAGAGTGCTTCCACCCCTCCTTGGCTCTGAACTAGGGCTAGTCTGGATAAATTCTTTACTGTGGGGATGGTGAGGCACTGGCACAGGCTGCCCAGGGAAGATGTGGATGCTCCATCCCTGGAGGTGTTCAAGGCCAGGTTGGATGGGGCTTTGAGCAACCTGGTCTAGTTGAAGATGTCCCTGCCCGTGGCAAGGGGGATTTTTAAGGTCTCTTCCAACCCAGCCATTCTACGAAACGTATCTCCAGAGATGTGTGGTGGTGATGATGGTGATGATGGCTCTGCCACACCAGCTGCTCTGCTGCAGAGACCTCCCTCCCTCCCTTCCACTGTCTTGTTTGCTAATGCAGGGACAGCTGCTGGCTCCAGAACACAGAAAACTCTCTCCCCTTAACTTTTATTCTTCACCAAATGGGAATGCTCAGTTTGAAGGGTGAGAGGGAGAGGGGACGTGTATCCATGTCTTTTTTGTGATTATGCTTTATTTAGTTATTATGCTTAGCTAACAAATATAGCTGTGTGGTTAGAGAACTCCTTGGGCTCAGCTGGCCTAGATTCACTTTCTAATCTTATATATTTTCCTGCATTATTTTAGCAAAGCTATACAGTCAAACAGCCTGGACTCCTTGCTGTCACCTAAATTTCTTCAGAAATAGAGACCTCCAGAGTGTGTCACATTGGCCACACTGGGAATCTAAACCAATTTCACTTCTGACATGAAGCATTTCTGGATAGGATGAGTCCAGACCTTGGTGCCGTCACACCTCAGGTCCTTATTTATCATGACACACAAGAGGGGATGTGTTGATCAGAGGGGGAATCCATCTAGCTGACTGTCCTCCTGCAGCAGTGAACTGCATGGGACAGAACAAGCCAACAGTGAAACAGTTTAACTACATTTGAACTTATTAGAATGCATGTAATTATTCATGAGGTTCTGGGAAAGCAGTTGTTAATTGACCCCTACTAAAATTCTTGTGAAAATTCATGGATTTTGACAGCCTGAGTAAAAAGTGTATCATGGAGTACAATGGACATCCTTGCAATTTGGTAGGTGTGGCTTCCCATCAGATTATATTTCAGTTATTCCATGTAAATAATGATGCCTTCATTGTAAGACAGTTCTTGTAACCTTGAAAAGATGGAAACTTCATGCACATGGTCCTGCATCTGCTGAGTGTTTTTGTGAATGTGTGATAGATGAGGGCTTAAAGTGCTCTTGGCCTCTCCATCAAACCTGGTATAAGAGCAAAACACCAGAGGGCAAAGGGTGCCTGAGCCCTTGGCCAGCTGAGGTTTTATGGTATTTGGGGTCTACTCAAAGCTGGTGTTTTCTCTAGCCCTCAGTGTCGCTGTATTTTAATGCACCTTTCTGCATAAAGCTGCTCTGATGTGAACCCCCTGTCTTGCACAGCACTTTGCTGCTGCACACCTTGTGTTGTGGGGTGGATGGTGTCCTTGGGGAGCACATCAACAATGATGCCCATCTTTGCTGTGCTGGTGAGCTTCTCCTGATAGCTTTGTAGGAAAAAACACACAGGGTAGTGATGGAGTGGTGAGTTGGGTTAAAGTTCTTGGAGGCTCAGTGAGTGATTTAATGGTCACAGCTGTTTGTTTGCAGAGGAGGTTTGGACAAGTGGAAATATACTGACCTGCACTGGAGACCTACTCCTAGCTCTGCAAGCTCTTCCTATGTGACCTTGGGCAAATCACTTCTCTGCTTTTCCTCCCTGCTTTATCTGTCTTGTCTATTTAGTCTCTCAGGAAGCTCTTAGGAGCAGAGCCTGTATCTTACTCTCTGTTTGTACAGTGCCTAACATAACGGGGCCCCAGGCTTCCTGAAGTCCCCAAGATGCTGTTGCAATACAAGCCATAAATGTTAAAGAGGTGTAAGAATCTGGCCCCGCTCACCACCATCACCATCTGTTTTTCTCTGACAAATTAGGGGTATGAAAGCAGGCAGCTGAGTGATTAGAGCTGTGACCGGTCGCTGCATTCCCTCGTTCAGCTCCTGCCTTTGGCACCGTCGCGCTTTGTAACTGGAGCCCTTTAAAAATTTTCCAGCAACACGCTGTTGGTTTTTCTTCCTTAGAGAGTGTCAAATTAGTAAAAAGTGAGAAGAAGGAGGGAAAAAAAAAAAAAATCAAGAGCATGCCAGTTTCAACAAAGCTTCAGTGAGAAGATGATTCAGGGGCCCAGGTTGGAATTCCTGGAAAACCAGAAAGCAAGTGACCTTGTCCTCTCGTCCCTGCTGAGGAGCTGGTAGTGCTCACAGGCACTGGAGGAGGCTGTGGGTGAAATCTCTGCTCCAGCAACTGTTTGGCATAAAGAGGAGGTTGTAGGGCTTGGTGTCTGGGTATGAAAGGGTGTCTCTTGGTTTGAATTGCACAGAGCATCAAGGTGGGTCTGGCTTTGCCCCCTTCCCGATAACTCCCTCACCACTAGACTCCACTGCCCCAGGGAGGAAGGAGTTGAGGTCATCTCTGTGGCTTTACACTTGCAGATTTGCAAGGTTTTGAGGTTGTCTCCAGTGGAAAAGGAAAAATAAGAATATTTTATATTTTGAACGGGTAGAGAAGCCGGTTTCTACCCAGCTCCTTGTGAAAGCAACTTAATTTCTGATTGCCTTCCTGTATCCTCTAGTAAGTGCTCACTCTGGTGCTTTTAAATAACTTTTGTAGTGTGCTTTGTCGTGTCTGACCAGCATTATCAGTTCTCCTTTGGGGCTGGTACTTCATCTCATCCAGCAGAAGTATGGAAAGATGGCTTTAAATAGCTGGTCTGTGCCCTAGACCTTGGGCATCACATGGAGCAGCCTTCAGGCACTGTCCTCTCACCTCAGCTGCAGCATCAGTGAAGGAGCTTTTTGCTCCACAAATAATCATTAGCTTTTGGTCGTGCTTCCTCCACACAGCACTTCCCTGTAGTGATATAATCAGCTCTGCCAACTGTCTCCACCACCCAGGACTCCCCTGGAGAGAGGGAATCCTCCAGCTGGACAGGGAATGCAAGCACCGCTGCTCCAAGGCTTAACTCTGTCAGGATGAAATAGTCTTAAATCTTATGAATTTGATTAATTCTTTGCACTGGAAAACTTAAAATATATCCTACTTTAAGTCAAATTGTTCTTGGCTTCTTTTTTAGTAATTCCCTGTTATTTGTCGGAAATTATGTCATGCAAAGGACTTAAACAAATAGATCATGGGGAGTCTACTTTTAGCCATAAAACTACCATGCTTGAGCTTCTCTCTGACATATGGGATGAGGCAAAGCCTAGTGATGATGCTTGCTGTGTTAATCAAGCCGTTGAATTACTAAATTATTTCTCTGTTTTCATTCTACTTTTCTTGGAAGAGGCTCCCTTGACAAGCAGGTGTTTCTTTCCAAGATCATAATCAGTGCAGCAACATAAGGTAGCTTGGAGCTGCCACATTTCCACCAAAAGTATTTAATTACTATTATGTTTATGTCTACATCCACTTAATGAGATTTCTATAGATCACGAGGCTCAGTTTGTATGTCCTTAACCCCATAAGGATATGAAATGGCACTGGAGGCTGCCAGGCTGATTTCCCTCGTGAGGGTTATAACGTTAAAGTTTCCTTTCCAAGACTTAAGAGCCATATGTTGCCACATGGATCTGCCATCGGTTGCTGGAATGAGTCAATGCCCTGAATTTTATGACAACTGGAATGACTACTGGGGTTGGAATGGAACTTCTGGAGTTCAGGTGCCGCAGTCACAAAGGAGGTCAGTGTCTGGAGGGAAGTGGAGCATGCTGGTACAGGAGTGAGCTCATTTCCTAGCTTGGATCTCTCATTTCTTCAGAAGCAAAAGGAAGAGGATTTTGCATCTGTTCCTTCTTGCCTGGAGGCAAAAAAGCACTTATTAACTGTTTGACAAAAGACATAGAAACCTTGAGCTCCAGTGATGCCCAAGTCACTGAATCTTGCAAGATGCAGTTTAATAAAACCTGCCTCTACTGCAAAGAGTTGCAGGGAGAGGAAAGAAAAAACTTATTAATGGGAGAGATATATCTCCCTTTATTTGCATTGTTATCAAACAGATATTTCACGACGAGGCAAAGATGGGGGAGTTGTTTGTTTTGGTTTTTAGCTTGATTTTTATCAAGGCAATTTTGTGAGCCTGTAGCTGTGACTCCAGAAAGAAACAGGTGAAATTAAAAGGAACTTGTTGAATAATGTGAAGTTAACAGAGCAACACTTCTGCAGCCTCAGAGCAGGAACCTTGAGAGACAGCTAAGCAGGAAAGAAATTCTCCAAAATAAGTTATAGTGCCTGTCTGTTGTGGTCTAATTGCTTGTTGTTGTATATTCATATGAGGTGTAGGAAAGTATGTGGTATGTTTTTGCCAGTGGAGGAATTAATGAGGTAGATCTCCATTTTCCAGTAGTTAATTGCAACTATTTCTGCCCTGGTATGTTTATAAGGCTTAACTGAGCTTCCAAGCAAGGAGAAATGTAGCACAAAACCTGACTGAAGGAAAGTCAGTTTTATCCAAGGGTTTGCTTTGGCTTTTGGTTTGTGACATCTAAGAGGATGGGTTTGGTAGTGGGTTTGTTACATAAAGATGATTCAGTACTGACAGGGGCTGTTTGACATCAGAAACTCAATTCACTTGTAGTGATTGGTTGATTGATTGCCAAGTCTAACTTTCTGCAGATTCCAAAAATAAAGCATGAGAAGGTAATGCATGTTTTAAAATCCCTGTAAATGCATAACACTAAGACTTTTGCACAAGGGGTAGACACTAACTTGCGGAGCCCACTCTCAAAATTGTATTTTTTCATGTATTTCAGGCCACTGGAGGTTTTTTGTGTTCCTTCCCCTCTCCCATCCCCCAGTCTCTCCCATAGTCTAATATTCAAGGTGTCCACAATACCAAAAATAAGTATATGGTTGGTTTGTGCATGTCATAGCACTTAGTTGGAGGTCCATGAACTCAGCAAGTTCTTCTCTTCCAACATAAGAGGATGGAAAGAGGTAAGAACTTGTACAGACTCTGAAGTGAGCTTTGTGGAGCCATGCCAGTGTTCTGTAAGCAGAGGTCTGTGCTGCAAAAATGTGTTCCTGCAGGTAATTTTGTGATTAGGGGGAAGACCAGAGTTTGATAGAATACTCAAAGTTCATTGAAGTCAAAGGAGAGATCTTCAATGCTTCAATGATTTTAATAAATGCTATTTTAAAAGCATGAATTGGTGATAAGCCAATACTTGGGTTTGAACTCTCTCAGAAGAGATGTGTAGTTAAGAGCTATGAGTAAAGTTTGACTTTAGAGCCATAACTTCAAGAAACTCCTGTGTTTCCCAGCTCCAGAGTTAGCTTTAGTCTCTGGTGTGAAAATCTGAGAGATTTTACAGAGCCAAGTCTAATTTTACAGTAGGAATTTGAAGGGTGCATCACAATCAGTTTCTTTCAGCTGAAAAAGGGATAGAAGCACAGACTGTAGGTTGGATTTCTGGGTGAACATGGTATATAATTATGCAGGTTGTCCATATGAATGGCCAACTATTGTTACATAAAGCACATAACATTAGTAGAGCCCATTCAAACTATGGTATGTTTCCCACTGGTGGTCTTACCACGTCAGTGGTCATGCAGAGTTTCAAAGCCTCATCTGCTGTTGCAGTGCTAATTCTCCATGTGAGCCATAGAAGCTGATGTGGGAGGAAAGGCAATCTGGTAAAGGGAACAAAGGTTACTTCAGGGTCATCTCCATTTTAAAACAAGTTCCACCCAGCAAAAACTTGCATAGCTTTTATTAGAAGTGATAATGTTCCCTTGTTAAGTTTTGTTTGGGTTTATTGATGACACAGCTTTGCAGTCTTGCAAGCTGAATCATTGAGAAATAGGTTGTTCTTCAATTTCTCTTGCCAAATCATTCACTTTCCTTTATAGACCTTTGCCAGTGACCCAGACCACTCGTATGCCATTGCTCCAGAGGTGCTGGATTGTTTCTACCCAGAACAAATTCATACTGCATCAAGTAGAAGCCACCTCATTTTTGATGGATGAGTCTTTCAGTGTCCTCAGTAGTACAAAGACAAAATAATTTCCCCAAAGCATGGACTGTGCAATGTTTGGAAGTGTAGATTTGTTAATGTGTGTTTAACATATGTAATATTAATTCATATAACAAGAAGATACACGAGATCTCTGTGGAAGTTTTTGTTAAGCTTTTGAGTATGTTGAACAGCAAGTGTTTCTTAGAAATGGAAAGGAATGCTTTATGGGATGGGTGAGTCTCCCTAACTTACTGGTTTGTAAAATTTGGATGGCTGAAGTTTGTTCTATGTCTCAAAAGCACCATGGTTTGGGTTTTTAAGAGCTATTGAATCTGTGCAGCTGTCTCAAGCAATTGGATTTGATTATTGGGGTTTTCTAAGTATGAAAATGATACGTTTGGTCATTTCTGAATGTAAAATAGATATCTCTCAAAACATATATTTGTATGCTGGCACAAATCTTTGTTAAAACATGCCTTTAAAAGCTAATCCTACATCACTGTCATGCCTTACATCCAGTCTTTCTTATGGAATATGCTGTGCTGAGACACAAGTACAGATGATTCCAAGGTCTGTACTTAACCTGACACAAAGCACAAACCATGAAGAAGCTGGTGAAATCTTCCTCAGAGTTCCAAATCTTTTTCAACCAAGCTTCTAAGTTGCCAGAGAGCACTTAAGCCATTTCCTATTAAAATCCAATTCACTGTGAAGAGTTTGTAGGTGATTCTTTCATAGATCATAGAAAGGTTTGGGTGGGAAGGGACCTTTCAAGGTCATGCTTTTGTCTGTCTTTGCAATAGCCATCACAGACTGGATAAAGTAAAGATGATGAAAATTTTATTTTTCTTCCTACTTCTTATTGTCAGTGCTGACATAAATCAGCTCCACTGTAAGGAAAAGAAAAAAAAAAGAAAACAGAAGAAAAAAATAGAGCTCTAATTGTAAACATTTGTAACATGAGTTATGAACATGGGATGCCAGAATTTGTAATCTTTAAAGGATATGTTTTTATAGAACAGAACTGAATAACAGCAAAGAAACTCATGTGACTTCTCTTCAGTGATGTTAAAAGCATCTCAGCCTGACCCTTTCCAAGCAAGGCTGAGTAACTTCTTCAAAAACTTGATGCATTTTTTTAAATGTTTTGATTCTGTTGACTTGTGAGGACATAGGTATTTATCTGGTGTCAGCTGCTTGTAACACCATTAACTCAGTGGAAATTGTGATTTATCCCAGATGAAAATCCAGCCTAAATCTCTAGCATTTTGTTTTCAGTCAGGTCACACCATATTAATTATTGTTGTTAATTAAGATTAAGACTTGTTTAGGTTGTTGCCATGGAAATTTCAGTTATTGCAACATTACTTTATCTGACGTTAAAAGAAACAAGTTTCACCCAGTCTTAATTCATGAAAGCATCTGTTGCTGTTTCCAGGTCCACGGCTTTGAGGTTTCACCCTTCTCTTTGCATCCTTCTAACTCCTTCACCATCACACTGAGCAAATGCACCTAGATTCATTTTGAAGACCTTTCATGGTCTGTCTCCTTTCTGGCTGTCACCTTACCCTTGGTTCATCACTCATCATCTGCTTCCTAGGTCATCAGAGAAACCCATTTGTACTTTATCCCATACATATATATATATCTCTCTCTACTCAGAATCTGTCTCCATAAATACCTTAAAGGTATTCTGATTTTTCAGATCCTTCTGTAAAACTCATCCCAGTATAAACTGCCTATCGTGCTGCCTGTTTTGTCCTTCTTGTCTCCCATCTATTTGTTGTCACTGTCACTATGTGACACTTGGACTAGAAGACATATGAAGCAGGAACTGTCTTTCCCCTTGTTCTCTATTTTTTGAGGACCTGAAGTCCTGATCAGATTATTCTTTCCTGCAATGATGACAATAAATACATAATACCAGTGGTCATAATGGTTGTTACTGTTCGTGCATGTGATGTAGGTGTGTAAAGGACTCCCCCAGTACACATTCACTCCACGTTTCCACAAAGACCTTTTCCTGTGGCTTCTTAAGCTTCTCCAGGTTTACTATGGGTGGGAAGAGACCTGCTAACTCCCAAGGAAGATTGTAGGAAAGGTTCAAAAGAGGGCTAGGTGAGACATTGACACACAGGCTTCATACTTGTGAAATTAACTTTTAAGAAAGGATTTGAAATGGAAAATGTTTGTCACTGCAAGCATCTTGTAATTACTCACTTATGATTGAGAAGGGATTTTCCTCTGTGTCTTTTAACTGAGATGAAAGTAAATCTACCTTTGGTTTGAGCTATCATGTAGAACCAGAACAATTTCTGAACTTGCCCCTGCATCCTTTAGAAATTCTAAACACTGCTGTACGTGCCTGTGACCGTGCCTAATGTATGTGCTCACTGCAACGTTTCCTGCCTACGTAGAGGTTGCAAATAGTTTTCATTTTCTTCCCTAAGTATTTTAAGGACACCATTCAATTGCCATTGACTTCATTGGAAGCTGGCGCAGACTCTATAAAATGGTCAGTTAAGGGTTCTTTGATAAAAGGAAAAATAAATTTACCATCAGGCAAGTTAGAGATGTAAGTGGAAAGGACAGCTGGCTCGGGCTTGTATGAGGTTATTGCCTTCTGTATGATTTCAGCACAAGATTAGCTGGAGGCTATTATTTATCTGAATCACTCCCTTCATAAAGTCTAGCCATTAGCTACGTGAGCAGGGAACATACAGAGTTATTTCCCCCTGGTTTGTTCAGTTAATGCAAGAATTTACACTCTCTTACTGCTGGTTTGCAAAGTGGCTTATTTGTGACCTGTAAGTATGTCAAAGTTAGTACTTGGTGTGAACTACGTGAGCGTTGTTGGATGAGCCTTGGGACTCAGTCCCTGCATCAGCCACTTCTCTGCTCCTGGAGTAACAGGATTTTCTGACCCTCTTGTCTTATGCCATGAATAAACAGGAATCTGTTTACTGAAGGGTTTCTACAGCTGTAAAACTAAGCAGAACACATGTCCAGAGAAGTGGACAGCACGTCATAAATAACCAACAGTTTATTCACCATCTCTCCAGCAGCTGAGGAACCTGTCAGGCACGGGAGGGCTCCCAGAACAGGCACTTCTGTGAAGGACAGAAGCTGGTTTGGGATCAGTGATTTATCATTGCACGTTGTGTGAAAACAGCAGTCTGCTGACACATCTGCAGAGCTCGAGGTATGAGGCTGTTGTACAGCTTGCCCCAGAAAACTTAAGAATAAAAAAAATATATTGATCTCTAGTTGAGTTCTGCTGGCCTCTGCATCACATCTAGGTAAGAGAGATGGCCCAAGAGGTGTCACAGGAAGGAGGTCTGGTCTGAAGCCAGGACCCTGGGCTGTGTGGGGAAACAAAAGCAATCCACCAGGCCCTCAAGAAGCGTTTGTCAGCTGCACACTGTCTGACCTGCTCACTGGATCAGCACAGAGGGAAGGGGACATTATTTCCCTCCCATGCCCTTCACAGGAGTTGTGAGGAGGAAGCTGGTATCAGCAGCAGAACAAACTTTTGCATTCCTTTGGCTCCATCAATGCCAAAGGTTCATGTTATCGTCGCCATCTGTGTCTGTGGAGAAAGGTCTGTGTGCACCAAATGTCCAGAAAAACCCCCCTGAAGTTGTTTGTGGCTATTCCTTAGAGCCCTGAAAATTTTTCTGGGTTTTCAGTGGGGGTTTTCCTGAGTTGGAAAAAAAAAAGCATATTAAAATTATTAGTAACTTTGAAGAAAATGAAAGCAAAACCTTTCCAAAAGGAGTGTGTGAGTTTCCAGATGTCCCCAGACTATGGAGACATACTTTGTAAAGGAGGAATGCATTGAGTTCTTCATGATGTGGTAGATGCTTTCATCTGCATGAGCCTCTATCTCAGCCTACCTATTTTTCCTTAAGTTACTAATCCATAGAAGTAATTGATTAATTTGATTAGGACTGGTGATAGAAGTATCCTTTAGGCATTCTTTCCTCCCTACCACACGAGGAAAGCTGAAAACTGCCTCATATTTGTTTCTAACCATAGACAAAACTCAGTATTTGAGGTAGAGGGGAGGGAAAATCTAAACATTTTCTTTTTCTTTCCGAAGTTAGTAGAGGTTTGACTGCACTGAAGATAAACTCCAGTCAATTCAAACCTCTCCCATATATTTTAGCAGAGGATGTCAGTCCAGAGCCATGTGTCCAAGGTTCAGCTGAACATAAGCTCTGCTGCTCACACCTGAGCCAGGGAGAACTGCACTGAGACTCCCAACTCCTGTCTGTGTTAAGGGAAGAAGACTTGGGTCAATACTGCTGGTGTTGGGTTCTCTGAAGGTGGAAAGGTTTCCACAGCCCATGGGTAACGAGCCATCCTGCTTTTCTGAAGGCCAGAGAGACAGAGGAGCACATATGCAGTGAATTTTCATTTGAAACAGTGAGACAGTGCAATCTGGCAGAGCCTTGGTAAAATGAGGATGCTCCTTGCATAAATAGCTTATGCTTATTATTAGCTGCACATCCATTTAAAACAAAATACCCTTTCCCCAAGCTAGATGCAATTTTTCCTCTTATTGCTCATTCCTGTTTGTTTCTTCTGGTATGTTCTTAAAGAGAACAAATTAACCTAGCATAGCAGGATCCAGATCAGCAGCATGGGTGCCTTGGAGTTTAGGTATGTATTTTTTTTCCTCTGAAAAACAGCTAAAGTAGTGTATGAACAGATTCAGGGCTTGTTATGAAAGGATTAGGTCCAGCTCTTTTCTAGAACAAACTTGAACAAAACCCAATCTATTCTGTTCATCTTTCATAAAAAGATTAAGCAGACTGATTTATTATGTATTACAGTAGTCACACACTAGAAAATTCTTTCCGAAGCAAAGGAGCTTTTTTAATTGAATTAGAAAAAAAGAAATTTGTAAACAGGAATGGACAGGAACTGCTACGTTCCTGGGCTGATCCAGTGTGAACACGTTACTCTTCAGTTTGAAGGTGGTTGGCAACTTTTTGGCAGGAATATTATTTATTTAATTAATTGGGGTGGAAAGAACACTCTCTTTTCCCGCTCTTCTTACAGTCAAGAGCTTTTGCCTGTTGGATGCTCCATCACTTCTTACATGTATCCCTTTTGCAACCTTACATATATCCCTTTTGCAACCTGCTCCACTTTCACTTGTGCCTGATGCTTTTCCTTCAAGTTTGTGAACCAAGTGGAACCAGCAGCAGCAACCTAACTGTCCCTGACTCTCAGATGCTCCAGCAGATCCCATGGTTCTATTGCTAAGCCATTAAGAGATTTTTTAATTATTTTTTTTTCAATTAAAACTTCTCTGAGCTGGTTTCTGGCCAGCAGCAATTTCCTCAGCTCATAAGTGTTGGACTCTGGATGGAAGAGAGCCTCCAAATAAGCACTGGAAGCTCCACAGTCCACCAGTCCTGAACACAACAGCCTGGGCACCAGAGATTGACAGATCTGTTGGGACAATCCATCAATTGAATGTGGAAACAGAATCTTCTTGGGAAGTACCTGGTGGTGGTGTGGGGGAGAATTACAGGGAGAAGATTTTTGTCAAACGTTAGAAAACCTAAAAAAATGAAGAGTGTAGTGAGTGTATTCATCTTCACTGAGGTATGGGAGGGTCTTTTCTTCAAGAGTTGTCTCGTTCCTAATGGGCACCAGGAGCAGAGGAGAGAGCTGGGAGGGTAGGCACAGCAAGCAGAAGGAAATCATTATGTTGGGTTTTTTCTTATCAGTTCTGCAACTTAAAACTACCCTGAAGAGACGTGTTTCAACAGAGCTCTTCACACTTCCAAACAAAAGAGCTTTTCTCTCTTCCTTCCCCCTCGCCCTCCCCCCAGTTTGGATGTTTGGCTGGAGAAAAATGATTGCAGGCATTGTCTGGCAACAGCCACCGCAGCGGCTCTTCTGGAAACAAGTTGGGTCAGGTTCATGAGTGCGCACAGAGAGAAAGAGAGAAAGGAGAGGAAAAAAAAAAACCCCAGCAAGCTCCCTGGCCAGATAAATAATTCACTTTTGGAAGATGCTTCCCCAGTGTTCCTGCTGTTATATAACAGCCTCAGCCAAGATCCAGCTATTTCATATTTGCTTAAGCAAGAGAGTCATACAGGGAAAACATTGCCGGGCTCTGCGAGTTGTTTAGTCACTGGTGCTGGGAGAGGTGATATGCTAACAAAGTATGCAGTAACAAGCGTTTAAAATGTGGGGGTTTATTAGCTTTGCAATAAATACGGGGAAGATACTAACGACTAATTTCTGCTCTTAATTGAATTCATGTTGTGAACATGAAAATGAGGAGAGAATTAATTTCTCGGTGGCTGGATCCTCTCACTGACCCTGTGCATGTTTGCATTTAAACAAAAGAATCTGAATTTCTGCCTGTGCGTTGCTGGAGACAAAAAACGCCTGTAGTTTTGTCTGAGTATTGTGGCAAAGGGATTTAATATAATTTAAAGAAATAATTTGAGTATAAAACGGGGAGCTGATGAGAGCAGTAAAATAATCAGACGTTAAAAGGAGCAAATACAGTGTAACGGCTGCAAGGCTGGGAGTGGGAATCAGGCCAGCTGGGGTTCTGCTTCCATCCGAGCATGCTGTGCAACTCGCCATAAGTCAATAAACCTTGCAGGGCTTCACTTCGACCAGCTGGAGAAGGGGAATAATAAAAATATTATTCCCTGTCTCCCCAAACTGCGGTGAGCCGTGGAGATGAGTATCGAGTCAGAGTGCTGGAGTTGAGAAAAGACAGATTTAAACTTTCCCAAAGTTCAGGGGTTTTGCTTCCAGTTTGTTTCTATCTGGGAGGCCCGACGCCACCTTTGCAATTGTAATTCTGTTCTCCTCCCACCTCTGTAGCTGGTGGGTGTCCGTTGGCCTAATCTTGTCAACAGATAAGGTGTATTTCTGCCCAGGACAGGGTCCTCGTGAGTCAAAGAAGCACCTTGTACTTTGGGAGCTGCAGCAACAGGGAAAAGTGTCAGCAGCTGAGGATGAAAAATTGAAGTGAAACCATGGGACTGGTAGTTGAATTCTTTGCATACTTGAGAGCTCTTTCTCTAAAACAATCCACTCAAGATCCTACTCACCCAAACCTTAGGAGCCTAGGTTGTATACTTTTTATTATGGTAGCATCTTTCTTCTTCAGGTTGTTTGGCAGCTCTCAGGAGGAGTGTGCTCCTAAGCCCAGGCATCTCCAAGATGTACCTTTGTGTTTGTATCTGCACCCTCAGAAATATCATTGAAGTTCCTCATTGAGGAATATTCTTAATGCACATGGTTGTTCACATCCACAAGTCTCGGTTAGGGCTTAAGCCTACACAGCAAAGGGACAGCTGGGACACATGAAATACTACACAGTTTAGCTTTGCTAAATTATCTTTGAATTATTTCTAGCTATAAATTGTTTCTCCTGGTAATTTTCATCTCTAGCTTTGGGTTGCAGTTAGAAACAGAAGTGCTGAAATACAAATCCAAGCTTCCTGGTGTATTTAGCTGAATGTTGGAGTCTCCAGAGGTTGAGATAAGTTCCAGAGATGATCCCAATGGCTTGTTTGCTCGTTGAAAGTAATTTCCAAATAGTTCAGAAGGTGAAACAGTGACTTAAATACACTCATGTGCATACACATATGCACAGAATATCCCTGAGGTGGTTAATGGGGCAGAATGGTTAAAAGGCACCAGGAGCCCAGTTCAGTAGAGCTGCAAAGATCTCAGTAGTTTGGACATCCAATCTGTTCAGAAAACAACTGAAATTTCTCACTCCTTTCCTATGTAATGTGCAAGTCAATAAACAAGCTAGAGAGCAGCACAATTATTTTATCTGAGTAACAAGTACATTTTCTCAGAATATAAATTCTTTTCATTTTGCACTCAAAAGTAATTGTAAAAAGAAATATACACGTGCAACATGTTTTGCTCTCTCCTGGTTTGGGTTAGCAGTGAGGGGTTTTTAACACAGCCCTCACTCTAAGTCAGCCCTATGGGAAGGGCTTTCAGTGTGTTGTAAACAGCAGGTTCAAATCAAGGCTAAACCAGACCTCTCAGTCCAGCCAAAGCCACAGGGTGCTCCAAACTCCAACCCAGTGCAGTGCTGGAATCAAACTACCGTGCAGTAAATTGCAAAGACTATTTTTTCATGTCACTGCTCATATATGAATTCATTTTCTTTCAGCTACAAAACAGGGTGAAAAATCTGAGACGGAACAAAAGGAGGAAGAAAAAAAATCTTTTGAGCTACAGAATGACCTTTTTCGGGGTCTTAAGTTCATGATGCTGCAAAATAGTGAAGTGAAACCATTTTTAAAGCAACTACTAAGTTGAAAAGATTGTTTCTTTACATGCCCTAAAATCCTTTACTTCTTGACACACATTTTATTTCACATTTGTCAAGATGGCAGGCTGAGCCCTGAAAATCATCTTGTTTTAGCTACCTTGAAGCAATTTTGGAGTCCTGAAGTGACTTTAAAAAGATCTGTCTTTTCTGATCTAACGTTACGAGATTTCATCCTGGTCTGTACATGCACTTTCTGTAACACTCAGTAAAATCTTTGGGAATTCTCCACGTACTAAGTTTCCCATGAATTTCTGAAAGCAGAGCTTTGCCTTCCTTATCTTATTGTCAAATGATTAAATATCTTTTAAAGAAAAAAAAATTAAAATTAAAGCAATAGGAGTTTGACACCCAGTCATCTGTGTGCCACTGAAGTGAGGAAATATTAAGGCTCACGGTTTACTCAAAGACATCATCTTTTCTATTTAAGATTGACAAGACCTAACTGTCACCTGGTTGACCATTTGTTTTTCAGTGTGCACCCTGGTCAGCAGCAGAGCTCCCTGTGTCCTGTGTATTACAGTGGCAGGACTCCAAGGCAGTGTTTGGCTATCAGTTTATTCACTAGATTTTTCATTCAAAATCCCTCTTGAGCTTTTCAGTATGGCTCACATAAATTATTAGTTGGCTTAGAGTCCTGGCTGTAAATGTTTGGGCCTTTATTTGAGCATTAAAAAAAGGCCTGGGAACTATTTCAGGGAAAGTATTATTAACAAATTCTATGTGATAAAAATCTACTATTTGTTTTGGTTTTTAACCAGGATTTTTTATTTTGGGGGAAAGGCAGGGAGGAGGTTGGTGACAAGGAGAACCTCTCGGATCAGAAACAAAGTTGTAATTACACAGAGAGGGACCCTGTCTAGAAAAAAGGATTTTAAACATTATATAGAAACCTCTAGAGCCAAAGAGGGAGATCCCTATGGATGGCAGAGGAGGGTCTCCGGCAGCCAAGAGGGTGACCTGGTCCTCTCAGAAGCAGAGGTGAAGATTTCATGAAGAAAGCATTTCAGACAGTCAGGAGGCACACCCTGATTTCCAGGAAATAAGTGTTATCCTTATTAGCTCCTTGAATACAAACCAAGGTACAAACATTCCTGGGAAGTGGACAGAACATGCTGGAGTCCTGAGCAAGGTTCCTTCAAAGGGCAATGCCCTCCATGCCCCCCAGAATTGCCCTGTGCAGATGGATTTTCCATGCAGTCATCCTCAGCATCTTCCTTTTCTATGGGAAATTCTCCCTGCAGGTGTTTCTGGTGGTGCATTAGTCTCAGCAGGTGTGGTTGGGAGTCTCTACGGGTGTTGCTGGTTGCGTTGGTGCAGCTTAAAGATCTCAACATGTTTCTTCTTGAGTGGGGATGTTCTTGGTAAACCCGAGTTTGATACAGTCCTCGGGGGACAATCAGGGCTAAGATTTTTGACCCGTGTCTCATAAAACCACATGACCAGCTCTTACTGTTTTCTTTCCCCTCTGTATTCTCCTTGGTAATCAGATCAATGTGTACAAGACTGGCTTAACAAATGGGGCTATAGGATCAAGATGGTTTCTTGTATCACCAAAACTAAACAACAGCACAGTAATGGAAAATTTTCACCTCTAATAAATAGATGGATTTATATTTTTTAATCCATTTCCACAATGAAAATTCCCGGAGAGAATTTTTTATCAAAACTTGAAAAAGTAGAGTAGCATTGACACTAATTGACTGTTCAGATCGAAACTGCTCCAGGGCCAGCCCTGACCTAAATGCTCCTGGGATTAATCCTAAAGTAAATATGTTGTTAATATAAAATAATTATTCTTGACTGTGCTTCTGCTCCTTTTAAAGTCAGTGGCAAAGGTCTCACTAGCTTTAGAGGACACCCATCCTGTTGTATTTGGTGGTTTAGCGGTGACCTGGCAGCGCTGGGTAATGGTTGGACTTGATGATTTCAAAGTTCTCTTATAATGAAAATGATTCTATGATTCTATTTTTGTGCAATTACCCCAAAGCACAGTCTGCTTTCGAAGGCTCCCAGGCAGAACTTGCTACCTGCTCCCCTTGGGCAAAGCTCAAGGTGGAAAGGAGCACTTCAACTACCCGAGGACCAGACAGAGGTTTTTGGCAGTCCTGTCACTTTGCAGCATTAGTAGTTGCAGATCTGTACAGGGAAAAACAATTTGCCTCTCTGGGGATTTCTGCTGGAAAGAGCTAGTTAGAGCCACTTACAGCAACAGGAAATTCTGCAGTTTTGTAAATGGTTTTAGGACTGATAGCCCCCATGAAAGGCTCCAAAGCGCTTCCCCAATGAGCAGGCACTTGTGTCAACATCTCAGGAGGGTGAACTAATGGCAAGGGAGGACTGCAGAAATGTCATTCAAAAAGTAAGAAGTCCTAAATGCTTTATTTTAGAGCTGGCAAAAATGAGCCTTTTGGAAAATAATAGAAATCCTGTGAGAAACCTCATTGTTGTCACATGTGAACAAGACTATTGGATGACATTTTCAGTTAAACCTTCTTGGAGTCACTGCTTTAGACTTTTACATGGTGATCAGCATTTGAATCCGAGGATGTTGAAATGCTCCACTTAATCTGTTTTATTGTCTTTTGATTCCTTTTAGGCACTTCAGGGTAGTGATAAGGTTTTTACTTTTTTAATGAAATAGTTCAGTCCTGTCAACAGTCATTATGAAGCTAAAGCCATTTATGTGTTTCCAAGTTAAATAGTTTGCAATTTCCCCTCCTTGAAATATCTCAGTATTCTGAAAGCTTATAAAGACTGTGATGTGCCATAATTTCCCATGCAACAGAAACTCAATTTAGTGACCAAGTTCTCTTTTCTGTAAAATTAACTGAAGCCAAGCAATGAAGCACAATCTGTCTCCCATGTAAATGTATTTTGGGATTTATTACGTGTACTCACCTGCTTGTTCTTGGGCACTGGAAGTGCTTTGGAGCCTTACCAAAGCTTTATAAGACATTTCCCACTATAAGATTTTCAGTTGTGTGCAACTTCAACCATCTGACCTGAAGTTTTCCATTTGGGGCATCTCTGACTAAAATTTTTGGGAATGTTTCAGCTGAAAAGCTTCAGCCATTCCAAGAAAATTAGGAAGAGACGTGTAATTTTCCCTGCCTTACAGTGATTATTTTTAAATCTTGTAAGTGTATTGAGTTGCTCTCCTACATCCATACTTTGGAATGAAGACTTGAAATTTGTCTGGACATTGTCCTAATTTCAGGTACATTTATTCTTTCTCTTAAAAAAAAAGCACCAAACCAACCAACCTGTGAGAAGAAGCAGGGAGTTGGGCTCGATGATCTTTACAGGTCCCTTCCAACTTCAATTCAATGATTCCATGATTCTATATATAACAATTTTAAAAATAAATAAAACTACTTGATTTTCAGAAAGAAATTAATTCTGAAGTAGAAAAGTACTTGGGTTTTTTTAGAAGAAAAAATCTTTGGAAGACAAAGTAATATAATAATATAATATAATAATAGTTCTTTACTAAACATGCATATCTACTTGTTTTTTTCCTTTTTTTAAGTAAGAATGTGTGAACTGCAGGTCAGATGTTTAGAGAAACCCATTAAGTGATTATTTACTTTTTTCCTGGAGCATGGCACAGTTTGTTGTTCCTGTGGCTGCTTGCACGGAAGGCTCCACAGAGAACTAGCAGAACCCAGACTTCCCTTATCAAATGGGAAATCAAAATATGGGACTTTATTTCCTAGGTTCGATTTTTCTAAAGCTTCAAGAAGCAAACCCACAAGTAACTATTGCTGTGTGAAAACTCATTTGCTTGCAAGAGGTTAGAGGGATGTTGTTCCCCTCCTGTGTCTAGGCCCTGTAGGACAAAGGCTGAACCTGGCTCTGATGTCTCGCCTGATCAATACAGATTTGAGTATGTAGTTGGTCAACACAGGGTTAATGAAGGAAAACAAAATTGTTGTGAACTTGAAAACTTCAGTTCAATTCCTAGCTTTTGCCCCAGATATTTCTTGTGTGAGCACAGGCAAGACATTTAATCCCTCCCTATCTCAGTTCCATATGTATAAAAGAGGAATGAAAATACGATCTTTGTCCCACCCCTTTTTTTTAGGCTCATCTATTTAGATCGTGCTTTTTTCAAGGCATTTTTCTCTCTGTGTGTGCAGACAACTCGTAGCCCATCAGGGTTCTGATCTCAGAGGAGGCCACTAAGTGCTATTAGTGTGTAGTAGTAGTAATAACAACAACAACAANTATAACAATTTTAAAAATAAATAAAACTACTTGATTTTCAGAAAGAAATTAATTCTGAAGTAGAAAAGTACTTGGGTTTTTTTAGAAGAAAAAATCTTTGGAAGACAAAGTAATATAATAATATAATATAATAATAGTTCTTTACTAAACATGCATATCTACTTGTTTTTTTCCTTTTTTTAAGTAAGAATGTGTGAACTGCAGGTCAGATGTTTAGAGAAACCCATTAAGTGATTATTTACNGATGGAGTTCAAGTCCTGACAGACAGCCCCGAGCCGTTACACAGCCGAGCCCAAGGCAGCTATTTTCATCAGAGACAAAAGTTAACAGTTTGGCAGGGCAGCTGAATTTGGCGTTATGTAAACTGGGCTTTGCAACTTCAAACTGTGGGTTTATTTATATTATTTTTTTTTTCTACTTCTCCATACGGTTCAGTCTGCAACTGGCACTGCTTTAGAGCTGGCACATTGTTGGATCTACCCTGCTGCAAACAACATTTGGAAATGTGAAAAGGAGGTTTCTTTAATTAACTGAAAACCAGAGCCCATAGTCTACTCGATATGAAAAATAGACCAAATTACAGTGGTATTCATAGCCTGCTGGAATGGTTGGTTGTTTTGGAAAAAAACTGTTTTTAGAGGAGGCTTGCCAAGAAACTGTTCTCTCAGGAAATGATAAATGGCAGCTTGGAGACTGGAGTGGCCCGTGCTGGATGGATGTGTCTTGGTAACTGCTGACTCAATCGTGTGTGCTCCTGATGGCTCCCACATTCGCAGCACGGGGAATTTACAGCCCTGATTCACAAGCTCATTACTGTCCTGCAGCCCGGGGCTTTTACACATGGCCTCGGGATTGTTTTATCTGAAAACAATGCAAACACGTTTCTTTAAATTACGCTTCAGATAACCTCTTGGTTTTCATTACTTTTACAGCGTGTGCTAAAAACCTTGTCATTTCTTTTCCAAAACTATGGTTTTTCTGAATGCACCCTGCCAGGTTTGGTGTTTTCTGTTTGTTTGGTTTGGGGTTTTTGTGTAGTATGTTTTCTATGAAGCTGTGAAGTGTCAGGAAATTTAAATAACAGGAGAATGAAGACATGACTAGAATTTGCATGACAGGGTTGGGTTTTTAAAAAGTAAAAGAAAACACAGTCTCTTTGTGCAGTGAAGAAAGATCTGCTTTAAACAATGCACCTTATGCATTCTTTGCAGTGGTGTCTGCTATTTACTATATACTATCACTATATATATATATACACACACTATATATGTCATGTGCAAGTGGTTGAGCCTTTGCAGTGCACTCTTCTGAGTGCTAACAGTGATCCATGTTTTCAGGCCATTTATATTACCTTAATCCCATTGACATCAATAAGTTTACTCCTCATTTACTCCGGGGTGAAAGAGAAGTGAATTGGGACTATTGTATATTTAGCAGACATTGTTGCAAAACACGTCCTGTTCCTGAGTGGAGGGAGAGAAGAAGGTTCATGGGGTACACAGAGTGCAAGGGATTTTTTTTTTTTTTCTTGTGTTGCCTGATGAATCTGACTGAAAAGGGTCATACAAATGGTAGAAAAAATCTGCATCTACATACCCATGAAAATTTATACTGTGTGCTTGTAAACTGCAAGGTGAAGTACAGGTTAAAGAGTTCAGAAATAATTTAATAGAAACTGAAACGGTTCATTGCCTTTAACTGGTATATTAGAGTTCCTAGGTGCCCCAGGAAGAATTTGTGTATTTGGTCATTTGCATCCTTTAAAACCTTTTCAGTATTCACATAGGAGGCAGTTGTGAAAATATTGAATGCTTCAAAGATCCCTTTTGTGGCCTTATTCTATTATTTTTCTGCCCTTACTCCCTGTTCTTTGCTATTTCTGAACAAATTCTTCTCCCACTCCCTTTTTACGTTCCCCGCTGTATGGTGCTGGGGTGCAGAGCAGCTGCAAACAGCTGGATGGAGAGCCCTGCACGGGCTGCCAGTGCTCCTCACCTTTGGTCAGAATGATGGCACTTTTATACTGAGACCAGTGTGACACCATGGAGTGTATTTAAAGTTACCTAAAGTAACTTCACCCTGTGATTTCCCAGTGAGAAATCTGCTGGTGGGTTTTATGTGCAGCCTGGTGGATTAGGAGGAGTGTGACCTGCAGGTGTATTTGCCCCCTCTGACCAGGTAGATGCTGCTTTTTAGATCATATGCCATTGATTTGTCAAGTTTTGCATACTGAGCTAAGGGAAACACCAGCACTGATTAGCATCAGTGTGAACAGGGACTGTCCAGGGCGAACTGCAGATGACTTCAACTGAGCAACTACATCAGTGAAAAAAATAAGTGCTGACCCTGGCATTTGATTCAGGCGTAATTTTAGGTACATAAATAGCACCTATAAATAGCAAAGTGAATAAAATGAAATTATTGGACATTTCTTACGTGCTCTACAAGTTTTGCTGAGTCGGATATTAGTTTACAACGAGAGATGGAAAAAAATGTTGTTTACATGAGAGAAGAGTGTATGCTTAAATCTAAAAATAATGCTAAACTTCACATTTCAACACAGTATCTGATTGCTCTCTTCATTTTCTCTATTCATGCAAACATCATGGACTGTCTTGTGCCCAGCAATGGAGTATCACAGTCTTTCTCCAGACACTTCAGGGTGGATTTCCCCAGTTGCCTTGTGACTGCTCTAGGAATACAATGATGGCTGTCTGCTGGGGTGGCTGATTTAAAACCTTTGCCATGAGCAGTGACCCCGAGTGAGTGAAGTGTGTAATTAGTACAGGTGTTCACTGTACTAACACAGGCATTTTGAGGCTCTGGGACTCTCTGCAAAGATTGAGTTTGTGTCATTTTCTACACGAGGCAAACTGCTTTATCCAGCCCTAAATTACTGTAGAATTATAAATAGACCTTACTTACAATATGTAAGGTGAGAAACCTCACTTTGACTTCTGTTGTACAATCACTCTTATGGAAAGTTATAGACTACGTGTTTCACGTACAGTTCTTCCCAAATACGTGGATTTTCCTCACCCAAAAGCTTGCTGGGGGCCCAGGGCACTTGGTGTGGGGGGGTAAGGGTAGTGCTGGGCACCTCACAGCTCTGCACCACAAATGGGTTTGACAAAGTTTGACCTGTGTGAAATATTCATATAGAAATGTTTCCCTGGATAGTGACACTTATTCCTACATGTCCATTTTATCTGGAGAAATGCTGTGATTTAAACAGCTACTTCTCTAGCTACATGCTGATTTTGCTATTGCACTAGATGCTCTGTTGTGCAGCAGCAGGGAGAAGAAAAAAAAAAGACCAAGAATCAAGATAAAGTGATATTTGTGATGATGTGTCTGTATGTCTGCACATCATCTGCAGGCTGTGGATTTATTAGTTTTTCAGTCAGTGGAACTGTTATATAAATAATGCCTATCAGAGCTGGTCACATATGGGCTCCTCACTTGCACATGTGCCCTGTGAATGCTGCCTGAGCCAGCCAGGAGTAAGTGCAACCAGACCTCCTCTGCCTGCCCTGGAAATCAGCTTTTGAAAGGCAGTGTCAGGCACTTGTGTCATCACAACAGTCCATGTCCCATCTAGAAAGATGCATCGACGTGGTTGTTGGGCATTTTCAGGTGGTGTGGGTGCTGTTCCTGACTCAGCCATCATTTTCTGCAGGACTTGAGGCCAGTCGTTTCACCTTCTGTTGCTTCCATTTCCTCAGCCATGAGTACTGGGTATCATAAAGCATCCTGAGGCTTGGAGGTCAAAAATGAAATCAGAAGCACTTTGCGTTTTTATTATTTTTATTATTCTCACTGTTGTTCAGCATCTGTCTTAAGGCCTAGATATAATTAGAGAAGATTATTTCTTGATCTGATGCTCAAATATATAAATCAACAATGCAGTTTCTATAAAGTAAAAGGAGCAATTTACACCTGAAAAGAATTGTGATGCTTGAGACTGAATTAAACTCCTTTCACGTTTCACAGTAGATGTGTCAGAGCTAAAATTGTTACCCAAATCACATAAAGCCACCCATGAAAATGGATCTTCATTAATTCAGAATAATGTTAGCATTTAAATCTGTCAAATCCTTAGTAGGTGCTATCTTACAACCTGTTTTCCAAGGGTTGCATGATTAGAGATGAATGAATTTCCTCAGAGTAGCTGATTACTCTGTTGGATGGGGGAAAAGATATTGCTTAACCAAAGAAACTAGCAGAAGAAAGAAAATAAATAACTCCATAGTAACCTCTTTTACTCTTTCAAGGAAAATATGCAAAGGGAAAATAAGAAATGCCTGCAGCTAAACTGGTTTGTGTGGCGATGCTCAGATCTTCCAAGCAAAGCATGGTCTGGCTTCTGTGAACAGATGCTCACTCTCCAGGAGGAGCAGGCTGCAGCTTGCTGCAGCTTGTAGGGTGCTGATTCTCTGCTGATCCCTTCCCAGAGAGCCACTGTCAATGAGGTCCTTCCTGACTGGTGCCCAGGACAGACTTGGTCCATCTATGGACCACCCTTCAGATGACAATTGAATTGTCTCTCATCACCTGCAGCCACTGAGGATCCTGTAGCACTCTTTGTCTCTCTTAGACAGGGTTGGGTAGCTTCTTTCTACCTCCCTGACATTCTCCTGTGCTTCTGCCATATCACTAGTCTTTGTCCCTGTCTGTAAATGCTGGGGAGTGTTACCATGTGCTGTGAAATAGATGCTGTGTCCCATCGCAGAGAAGCTCCACTTTGTTGTTGATTTAACAGGGGCTAGCGCAGCCTTTAGTGGCAGGGGCTTGAGGGGAGAGATCCAGCTACATATTCATGGTCCTCCTCTGAGCAGTTGATAACAGTTCTGGTAGGAGGTGGGAGTGGAAAAGGGAAATGTCACAAAGCTGTGTGCAGGACTGTCACCACCTCCGCCTGAAGGATCTTCCGGTATTTCATCATGTCTAACTACATGTGCTGTGTTATCTTGTGTAGAAGCCTCCTCTGTCACGGGATAAAATTACAAAGCCCAAATCCTTTTTGTTTTGAACAGTTGGGGCCGGTCTGTTCTCCAAGTAACAAGTGATAGGACAAGAGGAAACAGCCTCAAGTTGTGCTGGGGAGGTTTAAGTTGGACATGAGAAACAATTTCTTCCCCAAAAGGGTTGTTAAGGCCTGGCCCAGGCTGCCCAGGGCAGTGGTGGAGTCCCCATCCCTGGAGGGGTTTCAAAGCTCTGGAGATGTGGTGCTGAGGGACAGGGTTTAGTGGTGCCCTGGCGGTGCTGGGTTAACAGTTGGACCTGATGATCTTAAAGGCCTTTTCCAACCAAAATTCTGTGATTATCTTTAGAATGAACAATCGGGGCTACTGCGTATGAACCAGAAGAATAGCAATCTAACATCTGGAGCTGGGCAGATCATTTAGTCTTCAAGCCTGTCATGATGATTAATCAGCTAGGAAAGCCTGTGAGCCTTTTGCTTCCACCACGGAGCCCTTGTTTACGCTGCCAATAGATCCACTTCTTGAGTCATGGTTTACCAGTCCAAATAAATGCCCAGCCTGGCTGTATTCCTGGAAGAAGTTACTGACAAAGAAAAGCACTAAGGATTTTCTTGTTATCTTTGTCATCCATTAAATTTTTCAAACGCATTATTTTATCAGAAACATTTGTTTACTTTTGAAGTCATTATAGCTTAAAATGTTATGGAGAAGAGCCTTGATATTTTAACTGACTCAAAACCAGAGGGAAACCTGCAATGGAACCAATTTGGAAAGTTAACCCATGCAGAACTTGTGACCAGCAGCAGCCAAATGATCTGTCTTTTAGTTTTCAAAATGAGTCAAGACCCCAAAGTGTTAGGAAATTGACTTAAAGCCATAAGGTTGTATTTAAGAAAAAAAAAAAAAAAAGAAAGGGCTATCAATGTCTTTAAAATCTAATTTCTGAGACCTTGGTGTACACAGAAGACCTGTTGTCAAGGTCTCCTCTGCAATAATGTTGGTTAGAAGCTAACTCTGGAAGTTGAAGCTGGTATTGTCACATAGCTGGTTGGCTTCAGAACTTGGCATTTAAAGAGAAATGTCTAAAACTACAAAATGCATAACAAAATAATCACTTCATTTCCCCCAAATTCAACTGGCAGAGCCGTTGAACTCCTGCAGGCGTGGTAATGACTTTGTATGACCCATGAAATTTGACTGAAAACCCTTCTTCATTAGCAGTTGGTTGCCTTTGTTGTAGTTTTGCTCCTGGTATCCATAAGATCTACTAGCTTGCCTTTATGAATAACACCATGACAGCCAACAAGTGGTTTCTTTTCCTCTTAAGTATGGGTTTCTACTGGTAAATATATTACGTTCTCGTTGACTCGTTGGTTATTTGCTGGCTTGTGATTGATGGTATCTGCCTCCAGTCTTTGAAGCAGTCAGAAAATGAATGAAATGCGGTTTTGGGGTGTCCAAGGCAACTGGATTTTAGAGGGAGCAGAGCACTTGCATCTTCTCTGGATTTCAGTGGTTTTGCTGGGTGCTTACATTTCTACAAAATGAAAGCATTTTTATTTTTAGAGTATTCTGAAGGAGATGTTTCCAAGGATATGATTTCAGCAGAATCTCATGGCGGTTGGAAAGGCTGGGGGAGTAGAGTGGGCTCGCAGACTTTTTATCACCAATAAATTTCACCTCTGATCTCTGTGCAGCCCCTGGGAATGAGAAGTGCCTTTGGAATTGTGTGTGGTTTTCTTTCGTTCCACTGAGCTTTCCCACTGAAATTTTCTGTCTTGCATCTGTGTCTTTGTAAAGCTTAATGTGATGGCAAAACAAGAGGCTGCCTCTTTCTGAGGAGCAGACTCAAGCTCAGAAGAATACAGCCCTGGTTTTGTGTGCTCAGAATGGGTGCAAACTTGCCACCTTATTTATCACCAGGATTTCTAACCTTCAAATGCCATAGCCCATAAATGACTTCTCCATAATAATATTTATCAAAGTATTTCTGGCCTAATTATTCATGCTGAGCTTGTTCTCTAAAAATTTCTCTTGAAAGAATCTTTTTAAAGATTTTTCTTTTGAAAACAAATTCATGACCACATCAAACAGAGATTCATGTCGCCGTTGGTTTAATTACCAGCAGCCCTCAGGGAATCTCAAAACTCACTGTTGTTGTAATTGCTTCTCTCCCTTTCTCTCCCCCACTCCTTTTCCCCTTCCATTTTTGGTTGCCACAGAAGTCATTGTATGGTTATTAATTTTTTGAGCTCATTTTAGTTGCAAAGGAGTTTATGTGCTTTTTTTGCCCATGTAGTAGCTATCAAATCATAAATAGTAGATGATGGATGCTAAAAAGAGTAGATTATGGATGCTAAAAAAAATACTGGCCAGAAATCTTTTTTAAAAACCCCACAACATTGAAATAATGTTGTTTTTAAACATTTTAAGCAAAAAGCAGATAGCAGTGCCCTTACTCGTGCCATGCTGTAAGATCAGGTCTGTAACCTGTGGATGTGCCTCGCTCTCTATTCCAACCAGAAAGCCCAGCGCACCCAGTCTGGCTTCCTCCCCTAGGGAAAGCAGTATGGATGCCTCCTTTGGGTGAAGTGTGAAGCATAACAAGAGCAATGCTGACCTAACTCGATGGGATACATGGCACATTTCCTTGAAAAAGAGCAGCAGTCTCCAATCTGTTTTGAATTAGGAAAAATGTTTGAGAGAAAGAAAGGAAAAAAGGAACCGTTTCGTAGCAGGCATCTGAGAAGTAACAGTTTGGAGGAAGGAGGGAAAATTGTCAGGCAAAACCTAACAGTTAAAGCTGAAAAATGTATTTCTAACACTGGGGATTATGAATGTATATCTTAGTCTTTGTTTTTTTAAAAATAAAATCTTGGCAACTGAAGTGCATACCCTGATGATCCAGAAGGAGCACAGCTACTCAATGGTGAAATTATCAGCAGTGCTCTGGTGAGAGGTTATTAGTCATAGTCCCAGTATCATACGAGACCCAGAGCCAAGGATTCAAGAAGCAAAACATTCCCCTTTGGAGAGAGGTCAAGATTAGTCACTTTTGTTTTCTTTAATTGGTGAGGGTGGTAGGGGGGGGTGGGTTGGGTTAGAGTTGATATTGTTGTAGAGGAGAGTTTGGGACATATTTTTACACTAGTTGGGTCTTTTAGGGGTTTTTTTAACCCTAAAGTGTTGTAAATATGCCACCGTTGCACACTGGAAAGGGGAATCTACAGCTAGGAGAAAGCTGTTGTCCAATAGCCAAACTTCTGACAACAAAAATATGGAGTGATGTTCAGAGGCTGTACTGCTGTGATTAAACCAGCAGAAAGAGTCCTCCAGAGGCAAGTACCATGGGGAATTTTCTTCCACATCTGTGGAACTGAAGCATCAGAAATATAAGTGCCTGTTTGCAACAGAGAGTCTTTCCTCTGCAGATAGGTAGCAGGGTGCTCAACCAGAAGGACCCAAGGTAGGAGTGTTTTGCTGGACAAGAATGTGATTGAGAATGAGGAAGAAATCAGTTTTCCAATCTCCTGTCTCATTAAAAGACAGAAAAGTGCTTTTGAAGTTTTCGTTGAGATCTGAAGGTGTGCCCAGGACAGAGGAAATGATTGTTAAGGTTTTGTTAGAGCTTCTCCTTCCAAGTTGAAGTTAAAGATGTTGAGGGTTGTGGGCCATTAACTATACTGCCTGAGATTTCCCCACTTTGTCCTGACAGTACAGCCTGGGCTGTAAGATGCACTAATGACCACCATTTATTCTATAACTAGATCCAAATTATTTCATGAAGATAAGAGGCTTTTTTTCCTGGTTTCTTTGATCAATACTTCCCTTAAATTCCTTGTTATCTCAAGCCTGTTTGACATCCTCCTTAAGACTGGATTTCAATGTAGACATAATTTGAGGAACTCTTTATGATGATGGTGCTAGGGGGATGTCCAGTGATTTTTGTGGATACATAAACTTCTCATGCTTTTGATATCATTGATTCACTTGTAAGGAAAGAATCCCTCTCTTCTTGTCAGCTGGTGTCTTACTTTTAAATGGAGATGGAAGACAGTTGTGTCTGGTCAAAGAGATACTCCTTCCTGAAGGTGAGGCTATAGTAAATGAAGATAAGCAAATTCTTGAAAAATTCAAAGTATTCATTTAATAGGATAGGGGTATTTTGTCTTCTATCTTTTCTGATAAAAGTTGTATTTAGAAACAAGACCCTAAACTTCACTTTCCTGGCTTCATGCAAGGAGAGAAAAACATTCCAAGCTCCCTTGTTCATCTTCAGAGACACTGTTAGTTTAGAGGAAAGGGTTAAAAAAAATAAATATCTGACCTTTGTAATATTTTAAAGGAAAAAAAACCCACTGTATCCTGAGGCAGCACTGGGCCAAAGACTGTAGATTTTGGACACTGTCCTAACTTGAAAATTTCCATGTGTTTTAAGTCTTGTCTCATTTATCTACAACAAGAGTCAACCACAAATTTTAATTGCTTGGCAATAGCCCCCTGGATGCCAGATAGATCTGGGAGCTCGGGCAGCGCTGCACACGCAGAGGGGCTTCATGGCCCACGTCCACACCTAGAGCTGAAGAAAGATTCTCAGGAAGAGCTGATTTCCAATGGTCTGGCTGTTTTAAATAAGCCAAATGTTTTTTCAAGAAGTTGTTAATAGCACCAAAAGCACTGACCTGAGGCCACCATTCTCTGCTCTCTTCTCAAGTCATAGCCATATCCAGTCTCTGCTTCTTACCATCTCCTCCAGCCACATCCACCATGGTCCTTATTTCTGTCTTGACCAACATCACTTTAGGTCATCCCTTTCCAACTTTTGGGCCTTTCTGAATCCTCTTCAGTTCTAAAACAAGCATTGGCCAAAAAGTTCTCCACCTTTTGAGGTGTTGTACTCTACAACAGTCCATGGCCACGTGTATTTCACTGTCCCATAACTTAATTCTTCTCTTTGCCACTGTCCTGATTACCTCCTTGTTAGAAGGAGAGGGATATATTCATCTCACCTTGCTTCCTTTAGTCAAGCAGCAGGTTATAGCCAGATAATTTTATGAAGGTGACATGTAACTTGCATGCTTGTAATTTTTGATTTCTATTTATTTCTCATAATTTTTAAGATCTTAAAGGAATTGCTCTCTTATATAGGCACAGCATCTGTCATTGCCACTTGTTTCTTTGTAGGTCTCATTTAATATTTTCTCTTGTACCTGAAATTTTGCCTGCTGCTGATCTGCAGCATTTATTCATGTAAGGATTACATACAGGAGTTGTGTTTAAGTAGCTGGAAACAGCCAAAGACAGGTGTGAAGGTTTCTGTTTTACTGCATAGCATCTTCAGCTATTGCTGTTCCTGAAGGCTTTATCTTCATTTACATTTGGGGGAAAATGGCAGTATCATAAAAGAGGTAGTTATAAAAACATGCTGCAAATATTCTGTGTTTGGGAGCATATCTGCTTGTATTTTACATTATTTATTTAATCACATGTTACTGAACTGGCTTTTTCATAACAGTTTTTCAGGTTTTGACCTGTCAGAGCATGTCTCTTACTGTTGTCAGTTTGAAATAGAATTCAAGGGAGATGTCTGATCTGAAAAATGGCATTGTGCTTGTAATCTACACTCTTCTAAGAATTGTGAAAATCCACATGAAAGAAATGGAGCTGAGGGACTAGTTCACCAGAGATGTTGTATTTCCAGAAACTCTGAGGAAGCTTTTAGAAAAAGATGTTTTTCTTTGGGGAAAAGGACATTTTGAAAGGAAAACTAATTCTCTGTGGTATAATTACTTGCTTATCAAAATTGCTTTTTCAATTCTAATGGACAGAAAGAATGCATAAATCAACCCTGTCATTTCTCCCATTTCCTATAGCTTGAGCATCTGGCTCCCTAGAGCTTGGGCTGCACAATCAGGACAAAATTCTCCAAACAAACAAAAATTACTTCAAAATGCCACAAGTCAGTACTCAAATGGCCACATGCTGGGGTTCCCAGTTTGTTTTCCTTCCCAACATAATTAAGAAAAATGTGTGACAAAACAGTTTCTATTTGGTGCATTAGGAATTTACTGTGCCAAGTCAAGCCCTTATTAGTGGAAGTTCACTGATGTCAAGGTAACTTCTGGAGAATTGGAGCCAGGGACTGGCTTGTAGGTCCTGGTTGTTTCTGAGCTCTGACCTGGCTCAGCGACTCAGAAGTTTCTTCCCAGTCCCAGGTCATCACCCTCTGTTGAAAGCACAAGTGGCACACCCTGATTAGTGGTGAATTAACATCAGACATTTAAGGGTTACTACTACAAAAAATAAGGGATTTTTTTTTACACTTTTGAGAAGCATAGGAGAAATATCTTGCTATAGAAATACAGAGTAAGATGAGACCAGCAACAGTCTCAGTTTACTGAAAAAACAGAACAATTTTAAGTATCTCAAAGCAAAGCAGAGATTGGCACTGATAGCTTTATACATGCGAGCTGATTTTGGGACACAGTGTATAGCCAGTGCCTTTCTTTCCAAAGAGGCTTTTTATCCATTTTATTTGTCAGTTAAGACAGTGGCTACCGTGTTCACAGAATATTTTCATTGACTTGTGACTTGTCACATGCAACCCTCAAAACCTGTTAATTCTCTTCCTCAGAAGCTCAGCCTTCATATTTTTCTAGCGATGAGTAATCTTGTAGTAGAGTGTTTTCTCACTGGCTCCACTTCCTCTGTCCTTCCCCCAGACACTGCACACATACTCCCTTCTTTGGCCAACTCTCAAGAGAAAGTGCAGACAGTCTGGAGAACAAATCTTCCTTCATGCAGATTGCATTCTCCTATAAACACCTCTGTGACGGGTATATCACCTCCAGCAAGACGGCTGCCTAATCTCTGGCAACAAAATAAACACATCCAAGCCAGAAGCTCTGATAAGGGGATTCACAAGAATCTAGGATCTTGGATACTGTAAATGGAAGGAAGACTCTTCCCATGAGTTTTGGAGAATCATTTACCCAAAGAAAGAAACTCTCTTTAATAATACTGAAATTGTTGGTTTCTCCTGCCACTATTCAGTTACAGAGAAATGTTTAAAATAAATCCTCTATGAAGATGCCCTTATCTATCCCTGAGCTTCTCTAGAAAGCCACTTCTAACATCATATTTATTCAGTCCACAGGGCCCTCAAAGCTAAAGCATTAACATTTAGAAATATTGAGATACCAAAACATGTAGGGACTTAGCAAGAAGAGGAGACAAGGAAGCTGCTCTCTGAAGCTTCCTCAAATATTCTCAAGAACTTAAATAGAATGGTTCCCACCAGAGAAAAATGTGATTTATAACCACACCTTCACTTGCAGAACACATTCTTCTTTTAAGTACTCTCTTTTTCTTAAGTACTGCTTGAGACCGATACCTTCCTTCATATCATGGCCATTAACAGGTATCATAACTTCTGGAATATTTCTTGCCTCTTATCTTTCCTTCAACTCAGTCATTATTGTGTCTGGTGATGATTTCATTAACAGAAAGAACATTTTTGTATGTTTTTCTGAAATGAAAAGCTAGCTTATTACTGAGCATAGTATTGAATAGCAAACACATTAAGGGTTCTATACAACACCTCTTAGAAGGATGCAAAGGTGAAGAAAGCATCACTTTCTTTCTCAGAGGTTGGCCACACTGCAGAGCAATAGGATCCTCCTTATTAACAGGCCACCAGGAGGGACAAATACATGAAGATCTCCCCAGTCATCCTCAGTTACTTTGAAAAAGTACCTTAAAGAGCTGGTTCACTTTGAGCTAAAAAGCTGCGCCCTCAGGAATGAATGCCACTCAAGATAAGTCAGGGTAGCAGACTTGAGAGTCTGATGTTGAGTAGCTGAGATTTTCCTTTATCACATTTTTGTTCAGCCAAGCGTTGCTTGTGTTCTGGTTTTCCTCTTCTCCTTTAGCAGCTTCACACTCAGCTTTCTGTGTTAAGAACAAGCACGGTCCCCCTCAAACCACCGGGTGAGCACTGTGCTGATGAAACATCTCTTGATTAAGCACAAATGATTTGTTTAATCAGTTAGCTGTGTTAAGAACATAGTTCTAAACCACCATTCTCTCCAAAGGGACTGTGATTTTTGCCCTTTAGTAATAGTTACTTTTGAAATCTCAGAATGAGAACAAAGGGCAGATGAGACAGCTTCAATCGACAGTGTTAATCAACCTTGATCCCTTCAGATCACAGAGCAGTGCTTGGCATCACGTATTGGTAATTTGTGGTCTTTGTGGCCTAAATGATGCCAAACTCCAAATGTTGTCCTTCAGCTTTCCCACTATCCTGAATGTCCATGGCTGAAAACACCATTCCCCTCAGCTCCATAATTCCATCTATCTTTGACCCTTCCTGGTAAATCCCTATAATTAGTTTTGGGAGTGGGTCCCCAGAGTGCTGCTCTTTGGTTCTCCATTACAGGGGTGCACAGAGGAGACTCCTCCAGATGGCCCTGGAGCCACTCAGGCTTTTTTGTTGGTTTTTCTTTTTTTTTAAAAAAAAAGCAAGGAAAGAAATTCATTGTTACATTATATGTTCTGGATCACACCATGAATTTTTGCAAATGCTTAAAATTACAGGGCATTTAAAATTAATATAATGTGAAGATCTGAAGAATTTTTAATAGTTCTTTGTGAAGAACTACTTGGTTGTGGTTTTTTTTCTCATTGCCCTGCATGGATGGTTGCTTTATTCATTTCTGAGAGCTAGGTTCAAAACTTGCTTAAATCTGCTTCTCTCCATCTGTGCTCAATCTATGATCCTTGGATCTTTTTAAAAAAAAAAAAAATTTATCTCAGAGGATGGAAAAATCTTGTTTTCATACAATATTTCAACAAGACTTAGGAATTATTGTGGTGTGTAATTTCTGAAGAGTTTCAATTACTGCTTCCTCTCCCCAACAACTATAAAATACAAAGGAAATTATTTGCATATAAAGAATTTGATAATCCAAGCATCGTACTTCTAGTGTAACATAAATCAGCTAGAAAGAGCTTACTTAGTTTTTCCTAAAAGAAACAAATCAGCCTGAGTTATTTTTCTATGCAATTAACACTGTTTGCTGTTTTAAGTAGAGGGATCAGAGTTGTCCAAGGCAGTTAAGACTAGAGCAGCATCAGCAGTTTTTCTGTTTGCTTTGCTTTTATTCATTCTGGCATCATAGCTAATTTCTAATCAAGGAAATGTGTTTGAAAGTACGATTCAGGGCAGATGATACCCTTCTCCACCCTCAGCTTGTTTAACAAAAAGGGTATTGCACATGATGACATTTTCCTAGTGGGTATCATCATCTCTGCAGCAGACAAGTGGACGGTCTATTTCAGGATGTTTGGATGACACCAGGCAGATTGACCACGCCAACAAGCAATGCCATTCACCAGCAAGCTTTGCACATCAGATGACAGTAGCAGTTGCCTTCTGGTGGCTTCTCCTTCTCTCTTTAAAAGGTCTCACACTTTAAGCAGACATCCCTTTGGCAGAACTGAGGTCAAGGCCCATCATCCCATTGCCGCTTCGTTTGCAAATGTTGTCTTTTCGTATCCAGCCCCAAGAGGCATGAGCAGAGCAACTTACAGAAACCCAGGCTTCTCCTTCTTTTGTAATATCCAAAGAATAAGTTACTATTTGGGACTGGCGATTCAGTCCAAGATTACTCCAGAGCCCACTGAAGTCACTGGAGGTCTGTGATTGCCAAAAACTACCACTGACTTCAGCGTGTCTTGGAGCAAGCCCTTCACGGGCGCAGAACTCCCTGGGAAATAGCTTGCTGTATTGGAAAGCAAAGTTGATTAAACAATAATTAAACACAACCAGCTATCTGGACTTCCCTCTGCAAAAGCTTTGTGGCTTCAGGGCCCTACCCCAGTAAGCAGGAACATGGAAGATGCAGGTCTTTACTTTTTATCTCACATGGCTCGGCTCAATAGCAATTAGCTTCTGCTTCTGTGGGCCTCCTGCACTCCACGGCTGCAGCAGCCAAACCTTGTTGCCTAGAAAAAATTAGACAATTATCTCTGGGAATTTATTTCCTAGCAAGAATATTCACATCTTGCTTCTCTCCAGTACTTCATCACCAAGATGCACAGCTGTTGAAGGACTATCCAGATCTCAGTCCAATCTACTGTCATGTTCAATAGCTCATCACTGCAAGAGTTACATAAACACACATTTTCCAGATATATCTTCAGTCTGTGCTTCCTCTGGTAATCCCTGCCTGGAATCACAAATTAAGACATATATATATATATAAAAATCCTCTGGTTAGTTTAAAATAATTAGCAAAAAGACATTTCTTGTTAGAGGAGAAGTTGTCCCTTGGACTCTGAAGTTAGCTGTTTGTCTGCAGGCCTCCCAGTGCAGCTGTCCCAGAACACCAGTGATAGCTGGGCAGTGGGGGATGGAGCAATGTGAGATTTTTGCAGGCTACACCAGCACTGACTTGTACCATCACTCTTGGAGCATCATGAGTTTTCCATCTGTGATGGGCACCATTTGGGCAAGGCGTGCCTTTTTTTAAGAGAGTGAACAAACAGTGATTAAATGAAAACCTCATGATCTCGATTTTCCATCTGTATTTCCTTCTAGAAATCTTGAACTTATGTGTTCTTCAGCTTCCTCATTTGAAGAATCTCTTCTTTCAGCAGCTGTTCCCATCCAGAATTACTAGTCTTTCATGTACCATCTAGGGTGCTTTGCCTAATGTTTTCAAAACCAGCTGCAAAGTATAAATCTCTGGCACCTCATATTTTTAAATCACTGTATCTGCTTCCCTACCAGTCATACAAAGTGTTTGAAAAAACCAGCATTTGCTCTACGGTGGAAAAACATTTTAGTTTCTGCTGAAATCCTCCAGGTTTGTTGATGTTCTGCTCAGCCTTACTGTCTTTTACTATCCTGTGTGATACTTGGATGATAGCCAGGCACATATAAATTGCTCCCACTCATGCTCTCTCTGGCGGTTTTATGTGCCTTTCACTACTTTCTAGCAGATATTTTAGGCAGCCATTTATTCCTATCACGTTTGGGTTTTTCTGCTTACTTTCTTTTCCCTTTTTAAAATGTATTACATCTTTTTGCCTAGAATTTACTTAGTGTTTTAGGATCCCTGTGGATCGATGGGTCAGAGACAGAAATGGCAAAACTGAGGCTCTCTCATGATGCTTGTAGAAGGGAGTTGGAGGCCATAAAGCAGACTCTTGCTTCCCGATTTCAGTGCTTGCCATGCTAAGGGGCAGAGTGAGGGCAGGACTTTAAGCTGGAAGTGCCCATCTTACCCTCAGGACATGTTACTGAGTACATTGGAGTCAGCACAGAGAGGAGGCTTCCCATGCCAGATAAAAGGGGCTATAGAGATTACTTCTTGACTGGAAAATGCAAGAAACCAGAGACTGAACCTGTGGTGCTCCTGGAAACATTTCATTCTTGGCTTTTCTTTGAGTACCACAAATGTACACCAAACAGAGTCTAAATTTTGGACAAATTCATAACCTAGCCTCTATTAGGTATCCTGATTTGTCATTAAATTTTCTCCTAAAGATTAGAAGAAAGAGCAGAAAAAGAAAAAAAAAAAAAAGAATTAAATAGTTTAAGGAGCTTCTGGTTAGGGGCCCTCAGCATGAGATATGATGAACAGAGAAGGCCACAAAGATGACCCAAGGGCTGGAACCCCTCTGCTGGGAGGCCAGGCTGAGAGAGTTGGGCTTGTTCAGCCTGGAGAAGAGAAGGCTCTGGGGAGATCTTATTGAAACTTTTAAGTATTTAAAGGGGCCTACAGAAAGGCTGAGGAGGGACTCTTTGTTAGGGAGTGTAGTGATAGGACAAGGGGCAACGGTTTTATACTGAAAGAGGGGAGATTTAGATGATATATACCCTTTACTGTGAGGGTGGTGAGACATTGGCACAGGTTGCTTAGAGAAGCTGTGGATGCTCCATCCCTGGACGTGTTCCAGACCAGGTTGGATGGGGCTTTTGAGCAGCCTGGTCTAGTGGGAAGTGTCCCTGCCCATGGCAGGGGGGCTGGAACTATCTTTAAGGTCCCTTCCAACCCAAACCATTCTATGATTCTGTCTAAAGGCAGAAGAAAACGAGCATTATGGATTCAGGCTGAACCTTCCCATGCAGCCTCCTAGCTGAAAAATTAGCTTTCACCCCTTTTATGAGTTTCTGGCTCGCTGTGAGTCATGTCATTCAAACAGCAATCCTGGTGAATGCTGTCAGTGAGGTGGTGAGAGGGTAAAACTGCCTCCTGCCCCTCTCTCAGCAGACCCCAGCTGCTCTGCACTGGCAGCAGCACAAATACCTGTGGGCGTTTTGTGGCCTGAGCTGGTAATTGGGCCCAAATGTAACAAACAGCATCAGTCAGTCCTCGCTTGGAGCTGATGAGATCACTGCAAGTAGAGCAGATACTTACTAGAGCATATTGATATTATTAAGGCATATAAGCATGATAGAAGTTTATCATGTTTTCCAAAAAATACGGATACAATAATAACAAAAACCCACAGCAATTCTGTTCTGGGACTCAGTTCTCTATCCCAGCACATCTCTTTAAAAGCCTGTTTGCCATGTCTTCATCCAGGTATAAAATTAATGTCAAAGCACGTACCAGAGGTGAGTATTAACAGGCCTGTCCTCATCCAGCTCTGAACCATTGTACTATCTAATGCTCTGATGAACTGTGAATCTGTGGTGTCTTCACAGAGGTTGTTGTGATCCTAATTAAGAAAACTGCCATTTTAGTATTGCATTTGTATCACGTGCTTTGGTGCAAGTTTCTCTCGTGCTACTACTAAACAAAACCTTCCTTTGCCTTTGTAGGTTACACAGATGGACCAGAAACTGAACCTCATTACAGACATGCTGCATCATCTGGTTTCCCGGCAGCAAGGGGATCAAGGGAACAACAGATCAGCTCAGAGAGGCAACAGTGTCAATTCAGAGCTTTTCCTCCCTAACAACACCCTGCCGACCTACGAGCAACTGACAGTACCCAGAATAAATGAAGATGATGTATCCTGATGTGGTATAACTCTGGGTTGGGTTCTTCCCACCTTTCTCCTCTGGGTTGGGTTCTTCCCAACTTTCTCCTTTAAATGGGACTGAACATTGAGAACCTGGAAGGAATTAAGTCCATCATCCATCTAAGAAAACATGTGCCTTCTGTAGCTATACCACTAGTCTCAAATACACTCTTCTAAAGCCACACAGAACAGCCCAAGAATTGCCAGCCTGTCTCCACCAGGCAAAATTTACCAAAGCTCCCCATTTATTTTATTCAAGAACAAATGATCATAACTCATTCTTCCTCAGAAAGACCAAAATTATGTAAAGACAGGCAAAATGGCAAGGATTTAGAGCTCCTTTAATAATAATAATAGTAATAATAATATTCTAATAATACTTGAACTTAGATGGATAAAGTGCACTCTGTTTATGAATCTGCAGATAGCAATATATTTCTACTACTAAGGATTTTAAAACAAACTGGGGTAACTTATGTTGTTTTTATTGTATAAACGTACACTAACATTCTAGAGAATGACAAACCACATAGTGAATGATTTTCTGTTATATTTTAACTTTGCTGCATAAACAGTTATCAGATAATGAGCAGATTTTTTTAAATCTGTTTTTCTTCAGGGAGGAACTAATCCTTACTCTGGAGCAAGACTATTTATGGTGGAAAGCACTATCGATTTTTTTAAGATATCAGTTTTTCACAGGGAGACAATAAAGTATTACATAGAAAAAAAATGATTCTGCTTTCTAGAAAAGTGTTGCCAAAGAATTTATATATAAATAGAGAACACAGTGGTCTGAATGTACTTGTCCTGAAATAGCTTTTTAAAAAGAAGGCCCACTACTTCTTAAATCTACTGGGGTTTAGCTTGCAGTTGCCAAGAACTGTACAAGAGGCTGAAGAGCCTGGACTTGCTGGTCGAGTGCTTGAGCTGGCCACTGGCTGAGCATCCATAACCCTCTCAGGAATCGAGGCCCCAGCTCAGGAAGGCATCTCTCATCCAGACAGCATATATGACAATTTGAACAGCTTCCTGAATGATGTCTTGATAAATTCAACTCCCTGCAAGAGTCATTTGATATTGAAATGTGCCAGCTCTAATCTAGGGGACTGAGATACAACCACGGAGCTGGGCCACGCTGCCCCACGTGCTCACTGCAATAAAGCCAGCAGAGTTTGGCTCAGTGTGATTTTTCACATTCACAACGTGAGCAGGATTTGGGCTTTGATTCCTAAGGCTGCAATTCAGCCCTTTAGTCAGCACCTACATGTACCATATCAGCCCTGATTCCAACATGGAACAGCTTTAAAGCTGGCACCGTGTCAGGGAAAAGCTGTTTAGTCCAGGGTGGTGGTGGTGGTAGCCCACACAGCTGGCAAAAGAGGGAGATGTAGAGAGATTTATCAGCTCTTGCACTTTGAGCACCACTCACACCCAGTGCACCCCAATAACCTCACTCCAGAGTCCGTACCCACATTGAGGTCTCTCCCTCTCTTGGAAAACTGATACCCTAAAGCCCCGTAACTTTGCACAGCACTTAACATCACCAGTCTGTAAGAGCTTTGAGCAGCCTGAAATACTGATGTGTAATGAACTGGGATCACAGGGAACCTTCTCCTGGTGCTGCTCATATTCTGGGCTTTCTTTTCAACATTTCATCTCTTTCACTTGGACCGTAGAGAAAAGTATACTGTATTTAACTTTACAGATATGTTACAATTATCCAGCCTTGCTGCTGTACAGTAGATAAATGTTAAGGGTGTAGAAACTCACAGGCATAAACAGGAATTGTACCTGGGCATTATGTTTTATAGAAATCAAAATGACTGTCATGATTTTGAGCGTTTTTTAAATGAGATTCACTATGTAATTTAAGGTTATCAATCAGCCTGTTAATTTCCTAATAAAATACAGGACAAGAGTGCCATGTCTCTTGGTTATTCTAAAATCCAGACACTTGATACAAACAGGAAAGCTGTTGCCTTTGCTTTTCTTTTTTCTCTTAGCCCACTGTACAGCGTACAGGGGCCTTATTGGCAATGCAGGACTGGAAACCTCCTGCTGTTTGGCAGCTTATTGTGGTAATAACAGTCTGGCATAGCAAATATTTCATGCAAAAGATAATTTCCTTTTCTTGAGATGTCAGTTGGTCAATATCCATCCAAAAATCACTATTACCAGAATCCTGGGAATACCAGGTTTTACAGATTCTCAAAGCTGATAGCAAGTCACCATGAAGTCAGGGCTTCCTCACCTGCTTCCAGCTAATTCTTTCAAGAAAAGCACCAGCTCTGAGACCTGCTACTTCAGGTACCTCACCCTAAGGAAAAGAAGATGACCCATTTTCCTGGCCGAAGAGGGATGTTACAAAATGATCCATCCAATCACCCCCTTGCAGCTGGCCACCCCCAGGTGCTCACTGAGACAGGTCTGACCTCTCTGCTTGAAGAACCAGACTGGGTTTATCTTGCCTGATGGGGCTTCAACGACTTCTTCTGGAAGTAGGTACCTCAGCATCTTTCTTTCACAGAGCATTGTGGAACGGCAGCAGCAGGAGGAGGAGCTGAATGAACAGTTCAACGCTGGACCAGCCTGAAGTAACCAGCATGCAGTGAGTATGTGTTTCTGCTGAAACCTTGTCTGCTCGTGTCTGCTGCTCATCCAAACTGTCCAGAGGGGTTTTTTTAAGTGGGCAGGAAATGTTTGTAAATAGCTTGGAGGGGAGTAAAGAAAACTGTAAGGTAGCTAGAACCTTGACTTTCTAATTTTCTACCCTGTTTTGGTAAACTGTGTTAAAATCAAAGCATCTGAGGCTGCAGAAAGGAGTCTCTTAGAGCAGCTCAATAGCAGTTTGCATTTCAAGTGGTGTAAGCTGGGCCTAGACCCCCATCCCTGCCTAAAAAAATAAAGGTTAGCTAAAAAAAAATCATCTAAAATAGTACGAGCTGGCTCAGCTTCCCCAGGCTGCACGGCTCTGGATGCTCTGCCAGATGTGGAAGGTAGGAAGCCAGTGAATAGGAGAGGAGGAGGAGAAACATGGGGCTGCCCAGCTGAAGGTGATGACAAAAGCTCACCCTGTCTCAGTCCCCAGCAGAGGCAAGTCTGCAAAAAGAAAGATTAGCGGGAGGAGAAGGGGGATGTGTGCAAGGGAGGAGGTTTAAGAGATGAGCAAAAGCAGGTCTCCTGGTTAGAGGACTGCGCTGGGATTCAAGAGACAGAAGCACTGTGCCTGGCATCAGCATTAATCCACAGTGTGACCTCAGGGTGAGTCATTTCACCTGTCTGGCCACATCTGTTGCCCCCTCTCCTCTGCTCAGCCCCCTTGTCTATTTAGAGCACAAATTCCTCGGGTCAGGGACGGCCCCTTTCTGTATGTTTGCTCAGCTCCTAGCACAAAGGGACCTGCACTCCGGGGGCTTGAGGTACCACTCTCATATAAATAATTACTGAGGAGGTAAAAGCCACCCTGGAGCCCTGCTATATGCAAAGCCTTTATTATTCTGAGCCCGAGGGGTTTCAGAGTTGGAGGCGCCTGCTGCCAAACTGACAATTAGAGGATGTTGGGGTTTAGATCCCCCTTGACATAGTATCTTACAAAAGCAGAAGTCCAGCCATCGCTCACTTTCACTCTTGTGTTTTAAAGTGGGTTCATTTCAAATAACACAATGCTCCAGCACTATGCTCAGATACTAGTCGAGGCAGAGATCTGTGGATGTCAACGGATTAAATAGCCATTTTACTGCAGCAAGTTAAGGGCTGTTGTTGCTAGCAGACACCTCTGGGCTGATTTATCACCCATCAGCTCTGTGGAAGGTGGAAATATTCCAGGGCACTGAGCTGAAAAGATCTGGGCAAGAAACAAATTGCTTTGTGAAATACAGAAAGATTTTCTTTTCTGGGAGTTTAAAGGAGAAGAGGTAAAAACAGTTTTAAGCTAATCCTCATGAACTCTGCTGAGATGGGTATTACTGTTTTCATTTTACTGATGGGGTGGTTGTTTGGGAAGAGGAGGGGTGTTGAGAAGAGAAGGGAAAAGATTAAAGGTCTGATACAACTCCCATTTTTGTCCTACTCCCGTGAAAATGTACTTGTGTGTATCATTTATGCACAGGAGTTGGGCTGTTGCCTGTGGTGGGACTACCCAGTCCCTGCGGGTCGATGAAAGCCTTGGCAAGTTCAAGACGTGTAGCAAAGACACCTCTCCATGGTCTTTCAGTGGAAGCTGGGCCGGGCTGTGCATGCAGCATTGCCTTCCTTGTGGTCACAGAGCCATGTGAATCCACAAGTTTCTGCTTCCCATTTCTGTTTTCAAATCATTGGTTTATAATACTCTTGCATGTCACTTGCTTTTTCAAGCCTCAACAATTGGAGGTATTTCTTTCCACTTCACCCATATGAATTTCTTTCCCTACCACACTCCAAGAGATGCAATGCAGTGTTTCTGCACATGGAGCAAAGGCTTTTAAAATGCCTTCTGATTTCATTTCAGACCACTTGTGTAGCAGTGTGCATCCTGGGCTCCCTGAGCATGGCAGCTGGGATGGAGGAGCATGAAAGGCAGCGAGTCGTTACACCAGGTCGGTGTGGAGGTGACACTTAGCCATGTCCCAAGAAGGATTCATTCCCATGCAATAACCAGAAGTTGTTGAGTTCAAATTGAAAATAGGAAGTAATTCTACGAACGCTGGCTTTTTTCTGTCTTGTCCGTGGTGTCTAAGAAGGGCAAATTTCAGCTGAAACTTTTTTTTTTTTTGCAGTTGCAATATAGATCAGGTTTGTTTTCTGTCATTCCCCTGGTGCCCAATGGGACGTGCATTTGTGCTCAGCCTTTCCTCGGTGAGGACCTTGATACCAGGCCCCTCTCTCTTCTACCTCAATGCCTATTTTCACAAAACTTATTAGAACTTAATTACTTTGTAGACCTCTACCCTTCTGTCAAGTTGAGTTGAACAAGGCTGACGGGTTCAAAAGTTATTATGGGGAGGCAAAACAAACACAGCGTGCGTGCATTAACCTTGTTTCCACAGGAACTAGGCTAAAAGTCCTCTCTCCTCCCTCAAACCCAGAGGCCTGGAAGAGATGTAACCCCTCACTTTGGAGCAGAAGACAATCTCTAACTCCCAGGGTGAGGAGAAGACTTGCAGAAGACATGTCCTTGGGAGCTGGTGGCTCCTGCAAGGCTTGGTGCACCTTGCCTTTGGATCAGCTATTGAAGATGCTGGAAAACAGCATTTTTCTTATATTGCTCCCAATGACAGCGACCTAAAAGCTAATACAACAAAATGCTTGGCACTGCCACAAAGAGAGCACAGGTGCTGGTGAGGTGTGTTATGGAAGAGGTCCATGAGAGTTACTGTAAAACCTTGTGTGTCCAGTGAGGAGATGTCCTCTCACTGCCGAGGGGGCAGGGGATGGCATTGTCCAAGTTCACCTCATTCCTGCATGGGCTGGCAACTGCTGCCCGTGGAGAGGGGCTTCCCAGGGGCCTGACATGAGGCATTATGTTCCCTGCCCGAGGATTTGTGCCTAAGAACTGATCTATAAAGCCAGTTTTGAAACCATCTTGGAGTTGCGTTTGCTTCAGAGCTAGTATTGCCCTGGCGAGCTGCCCAGGGATTTAGGCTCAGCTAATCCAGGTTTGGCTCTCCATGGCAGACACCCGTGGAACAAAGGAAATAAAGCTTCCACGACCCCGTCGAGCTGCTGGTCAATCACTGGGCCAGGTGCAGCAAGTGGGCTCAGCAGCCTCCAGCGAGCTCTCTGGACTCAGAGAGGGGCAAACCCCTGGTGGGAGTGAGCAGACAAATCTTTAGAGATTTTTCTTGCCATCATTTCCCAAGTCTGGGAGCGTCATGCTCCAAGCCCCCAGTGCCTGTGTGTTTCACACAACGTTTAAAGCCAGCTGAAATGCATCGCTGCTGCTTTCTGTGCTGGCACTCCCGTAGGAAAATAAAAAATAAGGAGCCAAGGAGGAAAATAAATTCAATTTTTGGTTCTGCTTTTTGTTATGTCCTTAGGAGTATACTGATCATTAATTCGTAAAGATTAATGTGTTGGAGTTGTTATGAGCACTACCAGTGCTGTAAGGATGATGAAGTATTAGGATTACAAGCAGCTTGTGAGATGCTATCGTCTGCAACTGGTTTTTAAGAGTCGCCTAATAATTTGTTCGTCCTAATGATTGCCTAATGGGGTTATTAACTGAGCTGTCTATAAATAGAACCTAAATGTAAATGTGATTCAGATTTTGCTGTTCCTTGGCCCTTACTCTGCATGTATATCTGATTTGATTCCATCCCTTTTCCTGGTTTCCCTAGGGATTTCCTTCTAAGTGCTAATGGAAACACTGGATGTGGGTTTGATGTGCAGGGGGATACATGCCCTCCAGTCACTTCTGGGAACCATCAGGTAAGAGCTCCCCACAAGGACTGATCACAACTGCACGAGGGAGTTTTCTGCCAACTGCAACATCTTTTTAATTGTAGTTTGTCTTTTAAAATCTCTCTTGCAACCTGAGCATCACTTTTACTACCCAGTCTTGATTTTCTTGCACCCAAGGGCTAAGCCTTAATACACCTTTAAAGTACCCTGAAGAGTCCTGAACCTTAATTTCTGTCTGGTTCTCCCACTCCCAAGAGCTGATTCAGAGCTCAACCCGAAGCCCATGGAAGGCAGCAAGGCTTTGGGCTGGCTCCAGTGGCACCTGGGATGGGCCCCCAGGATGTTTCCTGGTGCCTGCACCTCGCAGGCGTGTTAGTCACTGCTCCTTGGCATCACACAGCCTGTGATTAACATTTCCTTCCTCCCCCAGTCCTTCAGACCAAAGCTTCAACTCTGACTTTTTGTTTTCCTCCTTCCCCCCTTCCCAGCCGAAGGGGAGAACAATTCCTGGAAAAGAAAAACACTCTTTCCCCTGCGCTGCCGAAACCTTTGCAGGGAGATTCGGGGAGGAGAGAGGAGACTTTGGAGAACATATGGCTAAAAGCGTTTGGGGGTTTTCAGATGGTAAATGACTGATGAGGTCTCAAAGGGGTTTTATTTATAAATGATAGACTCCTGAGAGAGAAATAATTGCTGCTCTCCCAGGCGTAAAAAAGCAATTCACCTGACATAAAACCCAGGGATAAAATTAGCTAAATGAAAGCTAGATATGGCAACTGTATTAAGCTTTTTTTTCTTTTTTTTTTTTTTTTTTCCCCCTTACTGAATGGCGAATCATTTTAATTTTGTTTTCCCCTCCTTTCTTGGAAGGAAGAAAAAAAAAAAGAAGCCAAAGCCAAAGCAGTGCCTTGGGTCTGAAAGAACAGATGGTGCCCTGGGCGGCCCTCCGGAGCACTCTGCGGCGTGCATTCCTCCACTCCGCCGCTCAGATAACTGAGTTATACAGCACACGACCATCTGGTGTATGACACATCTTGTGTCCCCCGGACAATGCCCCAGCAAACCTCTTCAGGGGAGAGGTTAGTTTCTAGGGTAACAGCAGCATGTGCAGCTCCAGGCCTTATTGAGATTCAGGGCTCCTCACTTGTCCCTATTCTTCTCCTCCCTATTGTTGTCACTTGAGCTTTTGCTGCTTGGTTACTCCGAGACTGACAATATCCATCAGTATTTTGTCCCCGGCCCAGAAACCATTGTCTCCAAATTTTGTTTCATTATTTATGTTTTCAATATCCAATGGTTGGCTGAAGCATCTGCTGTAGAGTGATAAGGCAAGTGCCTATTGAGGAGGACTGCACTGCTGCCTGACAACGATGGTTTGAATTATTTAGGTTGTGGTTGGACAAGTCTTTGCAAAAGCCAGGGTAGCCGTGAAGCACCGAGGTGACTTTATTTATTTGTCTGCTTCAGTTTTTTTAGGTGCTTGCGTCTTTTAATCCAGACCAAAGAAAAGCTTAAAGCCTCCATAGATATGTCAGCTCTTGAAGAGGTAGGTCTGCACATTGACTGGAGGTCTTTGGATTTTTTCCTTGCTGGGAACTATTTGGAAAAAAATGGGGTTTTCCTTCCTTTTGGATTTCTAAGGGGTTTCTTCTGAAGTGACTTTGTTTTTTGAGTGCTGATATTCTCTGCTTATTTAAAGAGCCATGGTCTGAAGTACAACCATAATCAAGCACAGGGACTATGCATCATACTCTCAAATTCAGTTTTAGCACCCAAAGTTGGAAGGTATAATCAGCAAACAGAAGTGGTAGGTAGATGTTTTCTCCACCAGTAAAAGGCATGTGTCCCACTGAATCCTTTACCCTGTTGCAGAACAATTATATTAGCAGTGTTACCTTTCTCAGGGATCTGTAATAGTCTCAGCCAGCCAAAATTATTCTTATACCTGCATGAAGTAGACTGCTCATTCAATGGAGTTGAAAATACTTGTTTAAAAAATTAAAACATCGAGCGTGAGGTCTAAATAGGTGTTAAAACCACACAGCCAAGGAAATACCAGTGATGTCAAAGCACAAAGGTGCTGAACTGCAGGTCTCAGTCGAGGTATGACTGACCTTAAAATATTGCATCATATCTCAGGTTAAGGTCAAGTATAGAGAACCAGCAATAACAGTTAAGAGAGGTTCTGTATCTATGTATCAAATAATATTAATAGTAGCAATATATATATCTACTGGTATTGTGGTAAATCTGCTACAATGTCAAGTCCAATTCATTATTTTCACTCATTTATAACTTTCTGGAGATTTTACTTTCAAAGTGACACTTGTAAAATATAGATATATGACCTAAATGCAATTTTGAGAAAGATCTGCCTAAAATGTTTCAGATCTACTATAAGGAAAAGAGGAAAAACAATTTTCTGCTTTTCCCAGCATGAAACAATCTTTTGTTTTGTAGACCTCAGAGCTGGTGGCAGAAAATGGCAATGAGATGTAGCCCTGAGCCAGGAGAGTGGTTCTAAATATTCTAAGAAATCCCAGTTCTGAGTTGCAGCACGTTTTTCCCCTGAACTGTTTGTTAGGTGTGCCGTGGTAATAAGTGTATTTACTTCATCACATGCTTGAGATGTTATGTGATCACAAAAGGAGAGACCAGGCTAGAGTGCATACGCAGGAGGAGATAGAGCTGATCGTGGGCAGACCTTGCTGAGCTGTGTTTCTCTTGGCAGCTTTCAACAGCGAGGAGGAGGGGCTGCCAATACCCTGGCTTTGTTATAGATTTGGGCAGAGTTCCTATTTTTCTGTTGAATTATTGACAGTTATCAGCACTTTGCTCCCCCAGAGCCTCAGAGGTATCTTTGTAGGTGCAAAGCCCTCTGTGCTGGCCAGCAGAGTGGGACCAGCTGGGAAGGCACAGGCAAAGCACCTGGGCTTGTGGTGTTCATGAGTGTACAAGTGACATCACACACTGGAAAGTGAGTCTCAGTCGTGCAGCCCTTCTCCCTACCCCACAACCCTCCCTGCCTCCCAGAGATGGGGGGCTGCAGCCCTGGGGTCCATTAGCATCTCTCCAGCTTCAGGGTGTGAGAACAACTGGAAGTGAACCAGGGCAGACAGTCCCCTCCTGCAAAAGGCACTCTTGGTTTCAGAATACCTCAAGTGAAGTATTTCTTTAGAAATCGTGGAATCTGCCCACAGTATTAAGCTGGAGTGTTGTGTAGTAGCCTGGTCACCTGAGTTGGATGAGTCTTTCCTGAAGTGGAACAGAGCAGAAGACGTGTGTGTTCAGAGGAATTGAGAGCCTGTATGAGGAGTTTCTCTGTCTAACTTTGTTTATGGTTATGGAGGTTAGGGAGAGCAAAAGGTTGCAACCTTGCAACCTTTTGCTCTCCATAAATGCATACAGGAAGGAGAAGTGCTGTTTCACCCAAAGAGCAGTGTTACCACAAGAACAAATAAGTAAGTTGTCCATGAATACACTCCTGAAGGCTTCTAAACATCAGAGAAGGAGCTTTCTGCAACAGCATCCCAGTGTAAATATGGGACACCAAAGCTCCCAGCTTTAAGATGTCACTTGATTAGTTTGTGGAAGAGATCTTAGGCTAGGATTGCCTGCAAAGGCAGGGAACTGGTCCAAGTAACTCAGGACATCCCTGATGCTCCATTATTTTGTAGGTTTAAAGGCAGAAGAGCCCATTAGACCATCTGGTCTGAACTTCTGTATAACACAGGCCATAGATCTCACCCAGATGCTCTTTCCTGAGCCCAGCAATTTGTCTGACTTAAGTGTTATCTCCCAAAAAGCCATTCAGTCTTTACATGAAGACACCTAGATCTGCTTCTTTCCCTGAGGTTTGTCACAGCCTTAATCCCCCCGCTATTAAAATGGACAGCTTTTCTTGGTTTAATCTGAATTGTTCACCAGTATCTTTGATTCTCGTTAGACTTTCCACAGGCAAATTAAAAAGCCTTCTAGCATAGGAAATGATCCTACCTTAGCAAAGACTGCAGTAAGCCTGGTCTGTGGGCAAAGATTAGGGTAAATACCCTGACTCAGAAAAGTTGAGAGTTTCAGCCATTCCTTCTGTGTGGTACCTTCCACGTTTAGTCATCCTTCTGACATCATACTTTGGTATTTGAGAACATTCTTTGAAAGTGATGAAATTGCCTCAGTGCTTTGTTACAGCAGAATCACCCAGGTTTGCCTTGGTGACTGTGGGGTTTTACACAATTCAGGGGTAAAACTTTGGGATCCTTAAACTTTATTCATGTGCGTTGTGGGGGCAGAGGAAAGGGAGGTGCTGCAGTATCTCCAGACATGCCAGCTGCCCAGGTTATCTTCAGGCAGTGACCAGAGGACCTCAGTTACAATGCCTGTAAGTCTGTACATACAACAGCACTGAGTGCATTTGAAATTATTTTTTAAATACTTAGGAAAATATACAGGACAATAAGACATAGAGTTGGTACTCCTGAATGAGGATAAGTATGCCTACATCTTTTTACAGAAAAATAAAATGGGATCTGTGCTTTCTTTTTTTTTTAGGAAGAAGTTTTTCACTCCAAGGGTGGTGAGACATTGGCACTGGTTGCCCAGGGAAGTTGTGGATGCTCCATCAGTGGATACTGGTATTCAAGGCCAGGTTGGATGGGGCTTTGCACAACCTGGTCTAGTGGGAGGTGGGATTGGAACTATCTTTAAGGTCCTTTCCAACCCAAACCATTCTATCATTCTATGACTATTGTTGATCATTATTTAGAGAAATGTGGAGCCACGCAGGCAGGGGTACAAGTGATACGTGCAGTATGGAAAGACATTACAGAACTCATTTCATTTCTAGAAGAAATTGTTGCCTGTAGACTCAGCCTAGAAGGGTTTGTACAAAGGAGCTGTTTTTATTTGTCTTGTGGAAAAAAGGAGCTGCTATTTTCTTGCCTCTGATAAATCCAGATTGAGGAAGGCAAACCAGGCAGACAGTGCCTCTAGCAACAGCCTTGCCTTTACTGCCCTGTCACTTCAGGACAGCTAATTAGGAGTAAATAGGAGCAAAAATAATTGTCATCTTAAGGCTGAGTGCAAGGAGTGTCCATCTGTGAAAGCAAAGCCTGATTACAGGAAAAATCTTAACTAAATCAGGAGGGAATCACCACTATCCCATTTCACAGAGAGGAAGAGCAAGCCAAAGAGAATACAGCTTTGCTCATTACATGAAGAGATGATCATTTTGCTGGGTTTGTGCTAAGAATTCTCTGTAGCTTTTTGAGGGCCACACTGGACCATGCTGCTATACCTTTGTCCAGACCTCCACCGCCCAGAGGAAGACAACCAGTTGTTCATAACATCTGCTTCTGTTGAGAGCACAGCAAATGGCTTCTTAGCAAAGAGGTTTCTCTTTGGAAAGGATCACTGAGGAGGCAGAAAGACAAATTAAATTAGGAAGCATAAAGCAGAGTGCCATGAGCAGAAGGCAGAAGAGTATATGTGTTCACATGCAAAGCAGATCCCTTGCTAGGAAGTCAAATGCACTCCGTTTTTTCAGGAATATCTGAATATTTTTGTACTTAGAAAAAAATAATGGCATAGTCTGTTTAGAGGAAAAAGCAAAACAAAACAAGTGGGGCCATGAGACATGGTGCAATTTGCATCTAAATACGTTTTAGAGATAAGAACGTGTTCAGAGGAAAACACAGTATTGCCAGTTCACGAGACTTAGTTTCTGGTATCTTTGTGGGAACCAAATGAATTGCAAAACATCTGCAAGGTCCGAAGTGTCAATTATGCCTTTATGTACGTGGAGGAAATGTCACATGATGGAGGCAGTCATTGGACATGGTCAATTGTAGGGTTTTATCCTCCGCTTAGCCTTAAAGCCTCGCTCAACAGTCAGGTTAGACAATGGCACTGTCAGAGCGGGAGATGGATCAGTTTGGCCACTCAGAGGAGTTGCTTATCAGCACAGAAAGTGTCCCCAGCCTTGGACAGCGCTGACATTTTGTTTGCAAAGCCCAGCTCAGGGCTGCTTCAAGCAAGTCTGCTTCCAGATTTGCACTTCTAGAAACAGCCCAACGAAAACCCGAACACAAAGCCCAGATATCAGCTAGGATTATGCAAAAACAACCATGCAAATGAAGGAGGTTTCCAAAGTTTCCCTCAGACCAGATCGGTGTTTCTTAATCAGATTTCTTCTCCACATGTTTTTTTAAAAGTGCCTACTTTGCAGAAGCATCTTACAGGAATAAAAGGAGGCTGTGCATCATTCAAGGACTGTAGGAGCTGCCAAACCAGAAGAATGGTTTTGAAAGGCCCATATGTGTGACTGCAAATGCCAGATATCTTCCTTTTAATGGCTTGCGTGTTGCAGTTTATATTGAGCACTTCAACAAGTCCCAACAATATTCTTTCTGGATTTGCAAACTTGCATTGCTTCTCCAGGAAACTTTTAAACCCAGCAACGTTTGTAATATACAATTTGTGTGTGTTTTACTGCAGTCAACGTCTGCAGCAAACCAGCATCTAGAGTCTGTAAAAATGCACAGAAATGCCACTGGCACCGTTTCCAGCTGCGCTCTGGGCTGGGGACCCATCTCCAGTCTCCACCATCTTTCATCGCTCTAGCCAGCACTAGCAGTGTGCCAGACAACATGCTCAGGTCCTTCAAAGCCCACCCACATGCTCTCAGAACCCATGTGCCACTCTAATCTGTAAGAGGGGAGCTGTAGGTGACATTTTTGTGGCAGATAATCAAGGACATTTCTGCAGCACTATCAGAGAATGCTGCAAAACTTGGTAGTATCTCCAAAGTCCCATTTCTAGGTCTGCGGAAAGAAAACCAACAGCCTGAACTGCATCAGCCTTGTCACCTCCACAGCTGCAACCAGCATCCTCTTACTCCTTAATTACACATCATCTCATACAGATTATTGGCATTGGCAAGTGCTGTTGGACTTCATACAGCTCCCCTTACATCAAGGGAGGGTTGGATTGGGCTTGTAATCATTATTACAGTTAATTATTGTATTATTGCATCACTATGGATGCTCTTGTAAAGTCTGACATCTGCGTGACTGGGTGAACGTGTCTGGATCCACTCCGAGCGGGTGTCCCACCAAATGAGATGCCATTTGCAAGATCCAAGCCAGGCTGGATAAGAAAATGAGCAGCAAAGGGGGAAAGGAGAGACAGGGGGAGGAAATTTTTGATAATTAGTAACTAACTCTCAATGACTGTGTGTGCTTCTGCTGTCGGGCTATGGGATTGGTGGTGTTGACACTGCATAACACAGCCTTATAAGCTAGAGGGGAAAAACAGGAGCTCGAATGACATCATTTGTAAACAGTCTGGTGCCTCCTTTGGGTTTGATTTTTCCTCATTAGGCGCTGGGCAATCTCCACATCATACCAATCCAAGTGCTCATACATAGCAACTCCCAGAGGTACTGTGAGCCCACGATAATACCAACATTAACAATTCTGAGGCAAATTATATTACCCAACTAACATGCTCATGACACAAGCCCTGGGCTTCACCACCTTCTGCATGCCCCAACAGTCCCTGCTGCATCACCTGGACCTCCTCCTGCTGCATGTCCAGCTGCTGACACTGCAAAACCATGCAGCCCTCTGGGGAACTGGAGGAGAGTTTGTAGAGTAAGTCATTGAATTTTGTATCAAAGCCACTGGCAGAAATTGTAAATTATGATATTCTTTCTTCTCATCTCGAGCTTACAGAAATCCTCTTGCAGAGTTTTGTTGTTGCCAGACCAAAAGAAATCCAGGAAGCCCAGGACAGGATTTGAGACTGACTTGCTGCAGCGTAAGCAGAGCTGTGATTACAACACGTCCGGAAACAGCCGCTGGCTGGTGTGGAAATGGACCCAAGGCAGCAGGGCATTCCCTTAAAAATAACTCTTCATGGTCACAGTAGAAGTGTGGGTCACAGTGTTCTGGATCTGAATGGTCCAGGGAGGGAGGCAAATGAGTGGAAAGTGAGATGTGCAGAACAAGTGTCTTCAATCACTTTAGAAAGCATGCGGCCAAACTTGTGCATTATACATGAAGAATAAAATCTGTTCTCAATTGTAAAAGTCTTCACACTGTTTTAACTTAGATTTCTCTACTTTATGTAGCTCTGTTTACCATTGCAGTTTAGGAGAGCTTTTACCTGCAGGAATGGTTCAGATGCCCACCAACCAGCAGCAGATGTCCTCTCCTGCTGCCTGCTCCACACACCCTTCCACTCTCCTCCTGCAAAGGCTGTTCAGTGCTTGTTCTGTCTAAAATACTGCTCAAAAGCCTGGCTTTAATTAATAGACCTCAAAAAGGAGAAGGAGTTTTGCTCTGGTTGTGGCTAGCTGTCATAAGCAAGTTATGACAAGGTAACCCAGACACCTAAAGAAGAAAAACAGCTTGAAAAAAGGGGTTTGCTCTGTCGTGGAGGAGTAAGTTGCCTAGTAACCAAAATGAAGGTATTTATTTATTTAAAGTTGTTGAATAAGCCTCCCAATACAGCTATTCCAGGAAAGGATGGAGTTTGTTTCACAGTTCCAGGAATAGAAAGGAGGTTTATGAAGTGATCAGACACGCAGCATGTGCACTGTGAGATAAACCCACCAGACAGTTGTGAAATGCAGCGTGGATTGGGATGGCTCACACCAACAGGAGTGTGGCTCCGTGTTTTGTAGGAGAGCACGAGGGAAGAGAGCTCTACAAGATCCTTCTAGCAGCAAAATTACTTGAAGAGATGATTCCTGGAAACTGGTTTTAGTCTGAATTTTAGGGCAGAAGTTTTCACTGTGCCAGTGAAGCTTGTGTATGTAATAGCTCTGCAAAAGAGAACATTTAATACAGTGTAAAATCCCACAGCTGGTGGTGACTGGATCAGGCTCCAGCCTGCAAAACCTCTCCATAGAAAAACAATAATTGCCAGGAGGGGTCAAACCGTTGTCCCATCATCTCTGTGGTAGACATTGGCTTATATTTAGGAAAAAAAATTAATATAAACCCCTAGTTTCTAACTGGAGCATAAGCTATCCGTAGGAATGTCTCACTTCTGTGTTGGTTAATGTCCTTTCATGTATTTAGAAGAATTTTCTGCCTACTGAACTGTAATTTGAAATAGAAGTGTCCAGTCCCTTCTCTTCCAAGCTCTTGTCATCAGAAAAAGAGCACAAGAAAGTGTTTTATGGGCTAATACTGTTTCGGGTTCTTGAGAAGTTGCTGAGTAACCAACTGCTAGAGGTAGGATTCCTCCAAAGCCATTTGTGCAGGGGAAAATGCAGGTTTATCAGGAGAATTATTTGTGTCTCTTCAAAGCGTTATGCAGCTGTTAGCTAGTGCATCGTTCCTGTCCTCCACACAGGGGGAAAGGGGGTGATGCTGATGACTCCTCTCAGCAGTTTCTGTCATTTTATTCCCCTGAAAAGTATTTACTTCACATATTTTATAAATCCAAACACAAAACTGCTTTCTGACACACACTTATCTTGAATGCTGGGCCCTAACTATAGCAAAATACATCATGTTTTACTGAGCATACTGAGAAAATTCCAGATGTGAGGACTATTCAGGTGGTAGTTTCCTCTGGACTTATTTTGAGAGTATTGGCAGCACTTCCAGCTTTACCCTGACTTGAAGGTTAGGATAGAAAGCTACAAACGTGACACACTCACTGCTCACAGGTAAAATAAAAAGGTGTTTTCTGTCGTTGTCATGAGGATTCATTGTGGTTGCATAAATGCACTGTTCCTCCAGGCTGCTGGAGGTGGTGAAAATATTGTGAGGGGATGCAGGGAAGCTGAGCCAGGCTTAGAGTTCTTCTGGTTACACACATAGGAGGATGAAGGTTGATGTCTCCCAGGAAACCATCCTGCCACACCAATTCACTGCTAGATAATCACACTGTGGCTTGACATGAATGTTATTTAGGCTATGAACAGGGAAGACATCACTGCTTAAAATGGCAGCATGGCCATTACTTGTGACCAGTGACCATCTGGTGATTTGTGTTCTGAGAGTCACAGCTTCTGAACCCATAGGAGTACATGAAGGTCTTAGAGGTTTTGTTATGGAAAGGAGCTTCTTATCTCTCTATTTTGGGGGGAGAAAAAAGCAAGCTAGGTAGTGTGGTCATGTCGCAGAGCATCCTGAAAGCCTGATTTGTACCTGGCACCTAATTGCCTTCAACTTGCAGCCTTTGATAGGTCCAGGGTGCTCCCAGGTGTAGGATGGTCAGCAATTTGAGGAGGAGGACTAGACCCCTGAATAAAGCTCCTCTTTTCCCTGCTGGTCCTTTGCTGCCCCTGCTTACCTAATTCCCTCTGGAAGGAGCTTGGAAAAGACCACGTCCTGGGTGAGTAGCACCACTGAGCTGTTCCTGAGGAGGGCCACCTGCCTAAGGGATGCTTTGATCTTTCTGTATTTACCTATTTGGAGTCTACAAAACACCTTATCTGCTCTTTTTTTTCTGTTAAGTGCAAGTAAGGAAAGTTTAGGATGGTGTTTTCCTGGTGTATTTTGGAGTTGTTAACTAGTTGAAAAAGGAAAATTTAGGGTGATGTTTTTCTGGTGTGCTTTGGAGTTGTTAGCTAGTTGAAAAAGGAAAGTTTAGGATGGTGTTTTCCTGGTGTACTTTGGAGTCGTTAGCTAGTAGTTTGGTTTGCCCCTAGTCGAGAAACCTACTCTGTGCTGTTCATCAGGCAAAGCTGAGAGCAGAAGTGCACTGAGCTGTTTAAAAAAGCCCCACCAGCTCTGTGGTTGTCCTCAGACACACAGCTGGGGTTTAACCAGGTATGTTCTACAGGGGAATCACACCCCGTGCCGTTTGGCAGGGATACAAATACCGATGGAGGGATATTTCAGGTATTAGTGTCTCGGCAGTTGCTGGGCTGAGGGTGGCTGTCCTCTAGCAGAAAGCCAAGGCAGAGCAGGTTGGGCCAGTTTTTTAAAGCCTCCTTCTTCACAAAGCAATGACCTGATCTCAGATCTATCCGTTCATAACCTGTGTGCTCCTTCTCCAGCTCAGGGCTCCCCACTTACCCTGGGGCTGCTGCCTTTGCCACAGCCCTGTTTGCCACAATCCCAGCTGCTTGGTTTTCCTCCTTTTCTGTATTCAACAGCACAAAACTAAATTCAGGCAAGTTTTCCATCCCTAATGACTAATGTTAGGCCCCAGCGTTTCAAGGAACCTGGCCTGAACCCCCTGAAAATGGATTTTGGCAAGAACAAAGCATCAGGCAGTTGAAAATTGGGACCAGTTGAGATCCCTGCCATGAGGCACCCAAATTTTCCCAACACAGTCTTTAATTTACTTTGATTAAACCTTTTTTCCTAACATTCCTAATGTTGGCCTCACTAGTTCTCTAGTGATTTCCAATATGTTTATTCAAGCAGCTTTTGTTACAATTTGAGCTTTATCTCCCCTGTTTGAATGCTCCCCCCATCCCTTTTTTTCTCAATTTGCTGATCTGAGATCCTGTATGTTTGGTTACCTCTTTCTTTTACTAAATAATCCTCTTAAAAATACTGCATTTTATTTTGTTTAGTGGTAGATTTTGCTCCTGGAACAACTCTGCCACCTTTCTTTGGCCAAATTACATGTGCATCCATCCTTATTAATGAAACATTCTCCAACATGACACAGTATTTAAAATCTATCCAAAAAAATCAACATTTAAATGCTTTAATTTTACCATCACTCACCTGGCTATTGTGAAAAAAGCATTATCCTCATTTTAAAATCACTTCAGGTGTTTTCTTTGTGTGATAAAATTAAAACTACATAGTAGTCTTGAAAAAAAAATCATCAAGGTTACTCATTGTGTTCTCTGTGTTATCACTAGAGATTTAAACGTGCCACATACTCTGAGGCCAATTAAAACACTGGCTGCTGTGTGATTTCTGTTCTAATTGCAGCAGTCGGATTGGAGCCTGGGTTTGGAGGGGTTTTGGGTGGGTGGAGCAGGTAGGAAGGGGGATGGCAAGAAGGGCAAAAATTTCCCTGGTTATTCCCACATGAAATACACGAATATGTTTCAGTGAAACTGAAATAAAACTTTAAGAAACTGAAGCTTCTAGCCTAGCCACATGGATAAACATCTTAAATACCAAATGAGTCAGAACTTCCTTGGTCTGAGAAGACAGACAAAGCTATCAAGGTTTTGAAAGTGTACCTGGGGATCTCAGCTGGTCTTCTTAAAGTTGGTGCAATTTGCTCCTTTTATCTCAAAGGCAGGGTAATTCTGAAGTGCTGTGATGAAAAGGTGATATTAGGTACACAAAACATCTTGGTTGGAAAGCCCAACTATCATGAGAGCAGGAGCAGTGCAAGTACTTACATTTTCCCACTCCAGAATCATTAGCATCTTGTAGATGTTACTAAAATTTGATGTGTTTAAGCTTAGCATTGATGCTGGGCTTGAGCAAGCGACTTTAACTCCTGGTGGGTGGCTTTGGACAGGTCTCTCAGCCCCAAGAACTTGTTTCCTTGCCCTTTTTCCCTGTTACTCTCTCGTGTTCCTTGTAACCAGGGACAGCCAGCACAGGTTGTCTCTGCAGCCCAGCTTAGCTGGCCTGGAGCTGTAGCTTTTTCTTACTCAACGTTAAGGCCCTGATGACAGGAGCAAAAGTGGGGCTCTGCACACCCCCAAAAGTGGGGTCCCTTCACCCCAAAACATGACAGCACGTGGGAGAAGGGACCGTAGCACCTCTGCTTGTGTTCCCCCCTGCTCCCTTTGGGCCTCTCCACCCAAGGTGTGAGGTGAGGTTGTGGTGGGACATGGTGTGACATTGATGTGGTGTTTTCCTCCGCTCTCCTGTTTGAGGTGGACGCTCTGCACTCGGAGGGATGCGTTTGCGCCAGTTTATTTCAGCGTAGAGTTCAGAAAACGCCTCAAACTCCTTTTTCTCTATGACGCTCAGTTGCGGGAGGGGGGTGCGCCGAGGCTCAGGTCCTCTCCGACCTTTGGGTGTCACCTCCCAGCCCCAGAGAGGGGTTGCGCCGAGGCTCCCGTCCCGTCCCGCTCCCAGCAGCACCCCAGCGGGGCCGGGGTCGCTGCTTGCCCAGCAGCAGCTTTCTTGGTGCTCCGGGCGGGGGTTGGGAGGCCTCGGGGGAGGTCGTTCCTCTCCTTCCTCCCGCCTTGAGCTGCACAGAGGGGGCGCGAAGGAGCGCGCGGGGGAAGGCGCGAGGCGCGGAAGGGCGCGAAGGAGCGCGCGGGGGAGCGCGCGGCAGGGTGAATAGAAGGGCGCGGAGGAGCGCGCGCTGGAAGGGGCGCGCGGAATGGCGCGCGGAGGGGCGCGGTGCCGCGCGGGGCCAGCAGAGGGAGAGCGCGCGACGCGGTGCTGCCCCGGCCCCGGCGGGGTTCGGGGAGTTCGGGGCTGCTCGGGCGGTTTGAGGGTGTTCGGGGTTGTTCCCGCAGCCGTCGCCGTTTGCCCGCTCCCCGCCCCGCCCGCAGCCCGCGCCAAGGGGTTTGTCCCCTCGCTCCGCGTTGCCGCCCGGTCGGGTCCGTTCCCGCTGAGTGTTGGGAGGCTTCGCTTCGTCCTTCGGAGCGTCTCCTCTTTAACCGTACCCCAGAGCCCACCCGCGGCCGCTTGCCTCGCAGGCAGACACCGTTCCTGGGAACGCCACCGCCGCGGCACCTCCGCAATCACTGCGACCGTCCCTGGTGACCAGCGCTGGAGCTGCGGCGGGACACAGCGCCCAGAGAGTGCCAGCAGCTGCCCACAACTCGGGAGTCCCGAACTCCAGTGGCCCTTGATACAGGGGGCCATGGGATCAATGTATAAATGATCAAATTTTCAAAAGAAAAACAGGTGATACAAAGAAAAAACTTGGCAGAAGACAGGCATCGAAAAAAATAGATTTCTGCATCTACCGCTCAGAAAGGACCAGATGTTTTATAGACAAAACCCACCCCGAAGAGCCTGGGACCTCCGAGCCCAGGCTCACACACCAGTGCTTGCTGGGAGCTCCTCCACCTGCACAGAAATCCACCACTTCAAGGGAATTGATGATCCTAGAGGTCCTTTCCAACCATAATGATTTTACAAGTCCAACCTTCATCCCAACATCTCTCTAACCACTAGACCATAGCCTCAAGTGCTACATCTACTCATTTTTTGAACCCCTCCAGGGATGGTGACTCCACCACCTCCCTGGGCAGCCTGTTCCAGTGCCTGACCACACTCAGTAAAGAATTTCTTCCTAATATCCCATCTAAACGTCCCATGATGCAACTTGAGGCCATTTCCTCTCATCTCATTTAGTAATTTGGGAGAAGAGACCAACACCAGCCTCACTACAACCTCCTTTTAGGAGGTTGCACAAAGCATTTTGCAGTAGACCTGAAGTTGGTGACACAGATCAGCAACATGACATCAGTTCATCCATCATCTTTTATATTCTCAGCCCATCCTCGTGCCCCAGCTAATCCTTATTTTCTGTGTACAGTGGTGGAAAATGACTGCTCCAGATGTCTCTAAGCTCCTCTCCAAAGCCATTACCTGGGAGGTCTCTCCAGCGGGCTGTGCTAACTGGGGGAGTGGTGGCATCTAAACTCTATTCTGATGCTTCTGCCACTGAAAGATGGTCTGATATACTTTCAAGCAAATCACCAAGACAAGCAATAACAAGGATGATGGGGAAGGGAAAAAGCAAATGTTGGGACGACCTGGATATTTTTGAGGAGGATTAAGAGTAATCAAGCCTGGATCTGCAGTGGGGTTTTTTTCTTTCCTCTCCTGACAAGCCCAAAACACTCCCTTACCCATGAGTGCTTCCTGCTCGCTGCTTTGGTGTTCTTACTGCCTTTCTCTGACCTCTCTAAGACTTGGCTGGCAGCTGCCTGGGTCCCCTTCTATCCAGGCTCTAAGGCCCTGGGTTGTTCCATTCCCAAGTGATCTCCACCTGCACATTCTGAATTTGGAGGGAGAAGGCAACTGAAAGCAGGCAAGAAGAACAGTTTCTGAACCACAGAAACTCAAGATGGTTTTTGAGGTGAAAATGGCTTCTAACATATATTTCTTCTGCCACTTCTGAGTTTGGTCCTATCAGGAGATTGAAGGAAGCCCCATGGAGGGGAAAGGAGAGAGCTTGTGTTGCTGTTTCCCCTCCTGCACACTCCCAGAAACCTGGGACTCTCTGGGGGCTGACACAAGGCAAACCTGAAATAGGCTTATCCTGGAGGAGTCTGTGATCACCAGTACAGGTCCTGCTCTCCCACCCTGGGTTAGAGTCTCCTGGTGTAGCTGAAGCATTCCATACACCCAGCCAGGAGTCACTGGTGGTCCAAGCTTCACTCCATGTCGTGACTGGGGCCAGCAACACAAGAGGAACTGCAGCAGTGATGGAAAATTGTTCCACCAAGCTATGTATTAATCTGCTTTCTCCCAAGCTTGTCCCACTCCCCAGCAGAGAGCAGCCAATGTGGGCACATTTGTGCACCAGCCATGGAGCAGCAAAATCCAGTCCCACCTGCACCAACCAAGATCTTCCAGCTGGCTCTGCCTGTTGCTAAGCCCAGGTAGAACAGTGAACCCCATAGAAATACACACATGTAGAGATAAATATATACCAGCTATGCACCAAACAAAACAGCCTCCTCTTGTTTCTATCTGAGCACTTCTGCTTTGGTTATTGGCCAACCAAACATCTTTGTTGGAAAACTTCTCAGCCTTTTTTTTCTTTTTACTACAGAGGACACAGATTTACCTCTGCCTAAGCTTCCAAACACCACAAATGTCAGATTTACCCCCTGCTAAGTATCCCACTATTTAATAAGATGTAGGTATTTGGTTCTATTGGGTGGCTTGGAGACATTACAAACTTATTGTAGGCTGTAGTATTGGCACCATACCTAAGGGATGGGTCTGTGGCAGCTCAGGCAGCTTGTATTTTCTCATTGCTTATACAGGATTTTTTTAATCTTACTCATATCTGACATAAATTATGCTAATGGCTGCAGCACTCTGATCCATGTTTGATACCAAGGTTTGAAGTGGTTGGTGCTAGTACATCAATCGTGAGGGTAGCCAGAGGAGACAACCCATTGCCATCAGTTAGGTGGCCCACTTGGCCAAGGGTGCTGCTGTTGTGTCCAGTAACCCTTACACTGGTTTTCCTAGTAGCTATATGCTTTTTCCCTGCTTCTTCAGAGCTCTGTCATGAACCCAAACTTTTCTTTTCAGGCATCCTATTGTGTGCCCTTGCTATTGTACCTAGCTTTTCTCTCCCTCAAGAATGAAACTCAACCTTTAACAGCTAATAAAGTCATTTTTGGGGCTACAGAACATTAACACGAGGCAAAGATGCAAAGTTAGTTTTGACCAGGATCTATCCAGCTGTGGAGCACCCTTATTTTACAGAAAGTAGCATCTGCTTTGCTTAAAATACACTGTGAGGGTACAGCAGGGACTGTGGCACGTCTGTACCCGGTGCTGAACCTCGTGCCAGCCCCAGACGCTGCAGAGAGGGGTGGTTGCTGCTAACAGCTTCAAGTGCGGTGCAGAAAGGACCTAAGAAAGAAGGGAAAAAAGCAGGAAAGAGCTTATGCTTGGATGTCTAGGGCCATCTGCCACCGCAAAAGTACAATACTGGATTCTTGAAATGTAAAAATAGATCTCAAAAGAGACATGTTTTAATGAACTGAGCACAAAGAAACATGGTCGAAATAAACTGAAAACAGAAGCAAGGTTCAAGGATCTGTTTGTTAAATGAACACCCAAAGCCAGAATATGTTTTTAGTGCTGGAGAATGCTGGCTGTCTGGTTTCTGCTAAAGCCTCCGGTCTCTCTTTGGGATGCATGTGGGAGAAGGAGGGGGTGAATGGCAGCCCTTGTTTGTCCTCTCTTGAGGAATCTAATTATGTATCAATTGATTTCAAAGCCTGGAATAGTAACTCTCTAGAAAACACTCGCTCGGAGACATTGTTCCAATTTTCGCCTGTTCATAATTTATTCACCTCCGGTTTCAATGAGAAGGGCACTCCCTCGTACTGACTCGCCCCCCCGCAAGTTGCACAGAAAATGGCAAGTTTGTGGACTTTTGAAAAAAAAACAACAAAACCCAAACAAAACAGAGCAGCACTGCGAGGAGAGGGGAAGGCGCCCGGGCAAGCGGGAAGGAACAAAACGCGGCTCCTCCAGCGCTGGGCAGCCCCCACCATGCCCAACTGGAAGCAGAGGTTCTTCCCCTTGCCACCAGCCTGGGGGGGCAAGGAGAGCCGTGCACCCCAGAGGAGCCTTGCCCAGCCATGGCACCGCAGTGCCAACTGGGGTGTGAGGGGCAGGCTGCTGCTGGTCTCTTGTTGATCGGTGGGCAGAAAACCCCAAAATGTTTTGGTGGCCCACCCTGTAGCCCTGGTGCCACCCCAGCTGCTCAGGCAACCCAGCTCATGGCCGTCCTGGGGCTCCCTCTGCACTGTGGGTCTGTGGGCCCCCACCAGCCTCCAGCCACCTCACAGGACCCCAACCCTGGGCGCCCATGGGTCACCCACACCACAGGGTATGGGGGGGTGACCATCCAGGCCCACTGCCCTCACAGCTTACAAGCTCTGTGTGTGTGTATTTGGGGTGGGGGTCCCCTGAAGCCCCAGCTGTTGGTGTCCAGCACCCCCCGCACCCAGGGCAGGGTGACAGCCCCCAGCAAGGCAGCTCCTCCCTCAGGGGGCTGAGGGCTCCCCCCAAAAAAGCGACAGCAGCGGGTTGGGCAGCTTGAATCCATCCCTCCCCCCTCCCCGAAAGCAGCCGAGCCACGAGTCTCCTGTCATTCAGCCTTCTGCCCGGCTGATCACTGTGAAAAGAGCCGCCCCGGTGACAGAAACACATGAATATTGACTGCAAACAAACCCCGGGGGAGCGGCACCTGGGGGGTGCGAGCCCCGAACCCCCCCCCCCAGCCCCTGCCCGCAGAGCGCTCACCTGCTGCAGGGAGCGGGCACAGCCGGGGGCACACACAGCCAGAGAATCCTTTTGCTTGGAAAAGACCTTTAAGATCAAGTCCAACCATTAACCCAACACCGCCAGGTCACCACTAACCCATGTCCCTCAGCACCACATCTACATGGCTTTGAAACCCTTCCAGGGCTGAGGACTCCACCACTGCCCCGGGCAGCCTGGGACAGTCCTTGACAACCCTTTTGGGGAGGAAATTTTTCCTCATGTCCAAACTAAACCTCCCTTGGTGCAATTTGAGGCCGTTTCTTGTCCTATCACTTGTTCCTTGGAAGATGAGACCAACCCCACCTGGCTCCAGCCTCCTTCAGGGAGTTGTCGAGAGCCAGGTCTCCCCTGAGCCTCCTTTTCTCCAGGCTCAGCACCCCCAGGTCCCTCAGTTGTTCCTCACCACACTTGTTCTCTAGACCATTCCCCAGCTTCATTGCCCTTCTCCGGACACGCTCCAGCCCCTCAACGTCTTTCTTGGAGTGAGGGGCCCAAGCTGAACATGTGCACACACATGCAGGAGCCAACATGCCCCCATCCAGACATCCACTCCCCCTGGCCCCCGCCCGGGTCTGCACAGCCCAGCCGGGGGGGGTGGGCTCCGGCCGGCTGCAGCCCCCCGGCCCTGCCCTCCCCCGTGTACCTGCCGCGGGCCGGGGAAGCAGCAGCTGAGTCTATATAGCTGGTGGGTTATAATGGGGCTGTCCCCCGGGGGGGAGGACCATAAAAGAAACACGTTTCATTTACAAGTTTCCCCCAGCTGGCCCCCGACTTTAGTCCTTATTCGCTTTCTGGAGAGAGGATGGGGGGAGATGGCTCCCCCCCCCCCCTTCATGTATCACCCCCAGGCCAAAATCTTTGCTTTCACTTCAAAATCCTCAAGCTTNTATTAACCGCCTATTACAGGGGGTGGGGGCAGGGAAGGTGCAGATTTAAATGGTCTCCCCCCCACCTCCCTTCAAACGCAGACAATTTTGATGAGTGGGTTTTTGTCCGGATGGTTTGTAATGGTGCCTGTTTTGGGGTGTCCCGGGGGGTCCGGGAAGCTTTAATTCGCTCACAAAGGCTCATTTGCAGGTCAATGCCATGGCACACTCGCCTCTCCCCTTTGCCTAAATCTCCTTTTGTTCCCCATCGCCTGCTCCTCATGCCAGATGGCCGCGGAAAATGCTAATTTTCTCTCTCTCCCCCCCCTCCTCTCCTTTTTTTTTTTTTTTTTTTTTTTTTATTTAATTTCGGTCACTTCGCGCTCAGGGCGGT
>VYZX01033804.1:602067-613163 GCA_013401335.1 Brachypteracias leptosomus
TTAATTGCGGCCCTTTGCAGATGGGGGCTGCGGAGTGTGTGCTTCATTCAAATGAGGTTTGCTTTTTGGTTTCCAGGCACGTTTCTAAAAGTCCGATCTGAGTCAGGCAGGGATTAGTTTGACAGGGAAGTGATCAGATTAAAATCCGTGCATGAGCTCGGCCTCCGAGCTCCCTCCCTTTAAAGCTCTCCTCCTTCCCTGCCGCTTTCCTCCCAGGAAAAAGGAAAATCCTTCTCTTTCCTGAGCTGGGGAGTGGTTTGGGGTGGAAGGCAGGGTAGATTTTGCTTGAATCCAGGCAGGATTTGGGGGCAATAGGAAAATCATCTCCCCTTAGCTAGTATCTTGCTATCAATCAAGTCATGAAGCTGGATTTGGTGTGAAAATAAGTATTTTCTCTCTTTTTAAAATGTCTTTTTGAAAAGGCAAGTGTTGGTGCTGATGGGAAGAGGGGAGCAGGTGCCACCATAGGTCTGGGGCTCTGAGAGTGGGGATGGAAACCAGGGAGTGCAGAAGGGCCAAGGTGAGACCCGGTCACCTCCAAATGTGTGCCACAGAGGGAGAGCCACCAAAATGGGTCAGGAGGAGATACTGAGAGATGTACCCTCCTCCTCGGGGTGTCCAGGCTCTCACTCAGTTTTAGTAGGGTGAACTTGTCCCCAGATGGGGTCTGTGGCCTTTGAAATGTCTTAAAAGTGATCACACTTAAATACTTACTCTCAACAAGGAAAAAAGTGCCAGAAGAGCAAAAGTAGGGATTTTTTTCCCTCTTTAAAGGCAGGTAGATGGTGCTTGCAGCATTTACACAGGGTGAAACCCAGACTCCTTCCTGCCTCCTCGTTATTGGGGTGCAAGTTAATGTGTCTCACTGCATGTTGGCAATGGGCTGCTGCAGCTCAGCTGTGCAGGGGTAACTCAGGACAGAGCTCTGGGCTTGGGCTACCCCTTCTCCTGTGTGTTTAAGTCCCTCACTCCAGGCTTTGGAACTTGTAGGAAAGGTCCAAGCATCTGCCCCAGCTGCTGATGGGGCTGGGCATAGATTAGGGACCATCAGGGTTTTCAGCTGGACCAAGGCTGGAGTCCGTGGGGATGGGCACAGGCAGAGCTGTAGGATGGTTTTGGAAATCAGAGGTGGTACCTTCATGCAGTAGTAGTGGCTTGGCAGGGCAGAGTTGCAATCCGGGCTCACAGGGGTACACAGACCTCTTAAAAAGGCTAAAAGCCTGTTCCCATGATGGAGTAGAAGTTGGAAGAGTATATGAATGTCAGGAAACTCTTTAGAACTATTTAACAGTGCAGAGAGGCAAACTTATCAGACAGCTTATCATTTTCTGTTCAGTCACAAACCTACACTTTATTTTTCCTGTGCAGTTTGGTTTGTTAGAACAAGACACTGATGTTTCCTTGTTGACTTTGGAGCAGATTAACCAGCTGCTTTGCCTTGAGTTCTCCTGAGTTTGGTGGGTTAATTGAAGCCAGCCTGTAAATTCTGACCCAGGTGCTGTGTGTTTCTGGTTCAGGCACTTGGATGTGGGTCTGCAGGCTGGAGGAGCTGCTCTGGAGCAACACTTGACTCTCAGGTAGTGACAAATGGTTCTTTTTATATATATATATACATATGCATTTTAAACTTTTGGGTTTTGAACCATCAGTCTAGTGTGATTTTGGGGAGCTTAAGAAAAACACCCATAAACCAAATCATCATCCATTGTGATTTAATTGTGCCTAAGAGAGAACCTGCAAGGTTGAGCTTTGGGACTTGTGGATATGATGGAATTAAGCGATGCCTTTGCCTGCCAGATAGGACTGTGAACTGGGGGTCTGTGTGTGCAGTCTTAGGTAGGACTCTGAACTGGGAGGTGGGGGTGTGCACAGTCTGGTTTTGCTTTTCTCACTGCTGGGGAATCACAGCTCTGGATTGAATTGATCTGTTAAAAATGAACCATTGCATTACACTGGATATTAGGGCTTACTAACTCACTGTGAATATAGTCCAATGTGGAAACCTCTTTGGGATAACTAGCAAAAATAAAAGCAAAGTTACAGCAGACAAAGATTTAACCCTAGTATCCCTTGAATTTTTAGTAATTATTTCTCTTTCAGTCTTTAAAATTTGGGTCAGGGAGGGGCAAATCCCATATATTCTGGATTTTTGTTTAAGTTAAGTTTGTTTCTCTAAGAATTCAAGTACATTTATTTGTTTAAAGGCTTGCCAGTAAAAAGGCCTCAGGTCTAATCCCCTTTCTGCTACACACCAATGAAACTTAGGAAACTCTTTGACTATTGACTTTTTCACGTGGAAACTGATATGCTGAAAGTGAAAAGAAACCATTTCTTGGAGGGGGGAAGAAAAAACCTCTGTGAAACTCTGTTTTGAAGAAGTCGTAGTCCTTGGCCTGTGGAGTAGCAGCAGAAGCAAAGGCTTTTTGATCCTCAGATTTGTAAACTTGTAGACATAATAATGCCATTTCTCTAGTGTTAGCAGGTGTCCTGTCTGGAAGTTGCTGCCTCAGCCTCCAGCAGAGCTGGGAATTAGAAAATTGTCTGTCTTTCCTGAACCGTGAAGTGCTGCTCTTAAATAAAGGCCAGGTCAGATGTTAAAGGGACATTCTTGTCTCCTGAAGCCGAAATAATCTACAGTCACGTCGAGAAATGAAGGCATCCTCCTCCCAAAATGGTCAATCTCTTTATCTCCCATTATAGTCTGCAGGGTCAAGAAAAATCCCCTTCCGTGCTAACGTTTTGCAGTATTTCTCCTCAGCCTGTAATTATCCTGGTTCTCTATAACCAAATTTCAGGGAAATATGATAATTGGGAAAGTTTAATTCTCTTACTTTTTTTTTCCTCCCCTGTTGTCCTTCCTCTGACAGAATATTTCAGTGAACACAGATGAAAATTCAAATATAAATTATGTATTTTCTCTCTCCTTGTTAATAGCTCTCAAACGAAATCAGGATTGTTTGTTGGTTTGGTTAATATGGTTAAAAAGAATCTTTGCACCAAATCGTCAAAATCCTGCAGACAGGCACAAAACCAAAACCAAGAAGCACATCTTTTAATTTGCAGCTAATTCCATCTGATAAGGTGTCTGTGCTGCTGTGTTTTATGGGTGTTTGCTGACAGGGATTACTATGGAAATTATCCCCAAAGCTCCTGCTGTATCCATCCCCCTGCAGAGGTGGCTGCTTTGCTTGGAGCTGTGCTTGTCCTGCACACCCAACAGCAAACACAAACTGCTGCTTTTATTTTATTCAGGCTGTAGGAAGGCTGTGCCTGGACATTTCTGAGGGGAAAACGCAGTTCAGGAGTTATGCTGGTGTGGAGAAGGGTTTTGGAAGAGGTGGGTTGAGGAGAAGGGGTTCCTGCTAATGGCTGTGGGGTGTCCCCCATAACCCCCCTTGCCATGCCCCAGGTGCTGAAGAGGGAATGTGAAATTTGGCAGGTGGACTTAGTATGGAGGAGGTGTCTTTTGCCATCCCAGCTCAGATTAAACACATGTTCCTCCTGTGCTGCCAAACCCCTGTAACACCCAGTAACCCACCATGAGCACACAGCACAGTGGTGGTTTCAGGTACCACTACACCCTCTCCAGCAGCTTTCTGGGCAGAAAAGCCTCTTTATAGCAGCTCCAAAAGGTTTGGTCTTGGCACAAAGGGTGGGCTTCCCCCTTTGGAGGGATATGTATCTGGACTCCCTTGGTTAGCAGGACAAGAAACAGGTTTGGCCTAATGATGTGCAGAAGAAAATGGAGAACCAGGTGCTGGTATTTCTGGTCCTGTTCACTCATCTGAGTGAAAGCAAAACCTGGGGGGAAAAAAAAAATCCAAAGCTTTTGGGACCACCAGCAGTGAATGGGCTGTTGTACAGCCCCAGCAATACTGAAGCTATGTTAAGTAGAGCAATGTTTGAAAACATCTTGACTGAAGGTCCTAGGAAAAGCAGGCTTTGCTAAACCAATTACCCTTGGATGTATGGAAACAGCTTAATTTGTGCCCATTGTTTTCCAGAGTAAATTGTTGTAGACCTCAGGTCCCAGTATGTCTCAAGTTGCTTAATGTGACCCAAACAGGGACTTTTCCTCTGTTTTTTCCTGTAAAAATAGATGGTGTTGGTGTATTCTTGAGGAAGGGCAGTTTGGGTTTGTTCATTTGGTTTTAAGGTGGCTGGTTCGCACGTGTATGGCCACCAGCCCTTGCAGAGAGCGGCATGTGAGAGGAGCTCATGTCCCTCTAAGCCAATCTAACTCAAAAATGGACCCAATCAAGGCATCTTCCAGCTCTGAAAAACTCTTCTCCTTCCCCTCACCTCAGAGCCAGGCACAGTGGTGGTTTCTTAGGCTTGTTGTGATGACAAGGGTGGGAGAGACCATGCTCTGGGGTCGAGATGCTGTGGCCACAGGAGCTGGGGAGGTCATCCTGTCTCCCCTCTCCTGGAGATTCAGTAGGATGAGGGTGGGACCGATGGGTGATGGGCAAGGGAAGAAGATGTGGCAAGATGAAAAGACTTGTCAAAGCCCAGGCAGTGATTTCTGTTGGTGTAGGGGCTTAGAAAAAAAAATACCAAGTGTTTTAGGTTCCTGGTGTAGGTTACATCCAAGAAATACTCTGGTGCATCTGATGTGGAGCAGGCGAGGATGAGGGAAGACGGGGCCTTGGCTCTGCCCCCTTGTGTCTGTGCACGATGATAAAATCTTTTAATTAAATGATCGCATTGAATGCACAGAGTGAACGGTGCTCCCTTAATGAGCAGTTGCTCAATTTTGTTTTCTGGCCGTTCAATGGCTGATGCTGTGTCTTATTAACTGGGCACTATTCAAACCCTGCTCAAAGACTTTATTAATTTCCCCACCGGATTTATACGGTGCTGCTCACGGTAGTATCCGAGTGCTTTCCAAATGTTAATGGATTAAAATATAAATGATGAGTGTTATTATCCCTGTTTAATGGCAGGGAGCCAACATAAAAAGAGATGGGAGCTAATAATTTGGGGTGCTGGTCCAAGGTAGCCCATATCCAACCTCTTCCAAGCCCTGGTCTTCATCTGACCAACAACCTGTGCAGAGCCTGGTGCTGGGTGACCCTGGCTGCAGCTGTGGATGTTCAGTGGCTTTGCAAGTCAGACCCAAGCATCTCCTATCTGGTGCCCAACAAAGTTGGGCACAATTAGTGGCTGTTCGTGAAAACTTCAAGCACCTTGCCAGGACTGTGTGAAGCTTGGGCAGGTCAGGAGGAGCCAGCTGTCCTCTGAAGAATAAAAACCTGCATCCAGCTGTTGGCATTCAATTAAACACAAAAGCATCCTGCAGGCCCTTGCTTTGCTTTCTCAGCTTCTCTGGCAGGGGTGTACCAGCAATTCCCCCTTTGCTGCACAGCCCAGGTTCGTTCTGCAAGAGGAAGTGTTGCGTGGAGTAGGTAACATGTGTCCTGGGGCAAGAAATCGTGGGCACACCTGTGAAAAACCACAGTGAGCAAAGGATCTGGGCTGGTGTCATACAGACAGCTCAGGCACTTCCAAAATGTGAGGGTTTCCTTCCCAGTCTTCATCCTGTGTGTCATACAGGTGTAGTGTGTGTGTGAGAGGGCATCAGGTACATTACAGCAAATCTGGTAGGGGAGAATTGAGTCCTCCTGGGGTGATGTGAAGCCTAGTGACCCCTCAGCAGGGCTGGGGCATTGCAGATCCCACACTGACCTGGGCCACAGGGATGAAACCAGCAGATTATCATTAGCACCCATCTGTAGGTGAGTTGAGGGAAGGGCTGGGATGTTACTGGGTGAGTTTCACAGGTGTTTGCTGGCAGCAGAGGTGTGCTGGTGTCAGGCAGCCTCTGAAGGAATGTGCTGAATATAAATATAAAATTAGTATATAATGCAGAATATAAATGTTGTGGCCTGTTACCTTCTCTCCCTTCCCTTGTGCACACCAGCAGAACTTGGTGCCCTCTTCCTTGGTGCCCTCTTCCAGTGTCCCCCAGCCTCTGCCATGCTTCTGCTCCACCTGTGCCCTCTTACCCCTATCCTAGGTGGTTTCTGATGCTGCCCCTGGTCCTGCCTCCCATCTGCTTTCCCTGCATCTCCATCTTAGACACTGGGACCTGGTAACACCACTGATGCAGACGTGAGGCTGCACAACCACCACTGGCCATTGGTTTTCCTGCTTGGCCATGTGGATTGGGGAAAGTGTCTCCAAAACTTAGTTTGTCTTGTGTTCAAAAGAGTTTAAGCTATTTTTTAATCTCCTAGCAGGGCCTGCTTCAAGGCTTTACATTCTCTATAGCTCATCTAATTCCTTAGCATCTTTCTTTCTCTCTTTTTTCCCCTCAGAATCTGTGTCAACGAAAGTCTCCTGGTAATACATGGTTAAAAATCCCCCTTGGCTTAACAAACAAACAAACAAACAAAAACATTAAGCTCTTTTCAATGTGAATTTCACCACTGGGTCTTTAGATACTGTGTGATGTGAGAGGAAATACTCAATTCTCCTCCTTTCTCTGTAAGTCAGAATAACAGATATAATCCTATCCTTTCATCCTACCAAAAGACTTTTGGTTTGTGTTTTGTCCTGCTTTGTTCCAAAAATGCTTGTCAAGAACATTTCTGAGAGGGTTCAGGCTAGTGGAGAGGGAGGTGTTGGAAAACCATTGCGAGTTTGGTCTGTAGCAATAGGTCACAAGGTGGCTAAAATATCATCCATCTCCCAAATTAATTATTTTGTACTCCCTGATTAGTTATTTCATGTATATATGTGTGTGTTTGTATACACACATGCTCTCTTTCTCTTCCTATCTGCTTCTCTGCTTAAACATGGTCAATTCAAGTTCTGTCTCCACGTGCATCCTTTGCATGGATCTCCCTGTGTCCCCATCCTACTGTGCAATCACATCTCGTTACAAGTAAATTGGGCGTTTGGTGAATTTATTTTATTTCTGTACTCAAACATAGGAAATTATTCTTTAAAAATGATATTTTTCTCTCCCATCCTGTTACCTACACCTTCTGCTCATTAGCGACAAATATTTGCTCAAGAAGTGGAAAGGAGCTTTTTGTTTATTTTAAGTAATAATAGAACAAGTTTTGGCCCAGAAAGAAAAGTTGCGTCTAGGAAGGAGAATGATTCCCAGTCTCAACCATATGTTGCATTCATCTAACTGAAGTGGCTTAATTGCTGGTAGATGTTGCCGTGCTCATAAAGATAGGACTAACCTTTTTGGCAAGATTGTTTGCTGATAATTGCATTTCCTAAAAAAAAAAGTCTGAATGACTTTTCCCGCCAAGCTTCCCTTCCAGTCGTCCTGCAGAGCCTTTAGGTACCCTCTGCAGGATTCACACTGAGAAATGCTCGTATGGAACAGATCTCTGGAGGTCCAGCCATGTTATCACTCCCGTCTCAGTCTCTCTTGGAGCAAGGGGAATGACAATAGCCATCCCCCAAACATGCTGCTCTGCTCCTCAGGAGAGGGAGCAGCAGTGATTTGGGGTAGATTATTCCTCTAATTGCATAGCTGGCTTCTGTCTGAGATTAAGGCGGCTCAAACAAGGACCTGACTTTTTGTAGCTGTAATGAGTGGCAAGCTCAGTCCTTCAAGACCCCTGATATTTTGAATCCTTTGCAAAATATTCCTGTCACCAAATCCAAAGTGGAATTTGGGATTTACCTCTAAGGGGTAAGTGGGTTGGTGGTAACAACCGGCAGCCTCCCTCCGCTTCTGCCTATGCATTCTCATGATAAAGGGCACTTTAAAGCCCCTCTGACAATGAATGAGTCCTAGTTAAATATTTCAAGAACTTCTTTACATGGTTTCCTCTGATGCATGTACTGTTGAGACATCTGTCTTCCGTACTAATAAAGTAGTCTAGATTTAAAATGAACTTCATTGGATTGCTTTGAAACTATAGGCACATATGGTTCATAATTAGCTGGATATCTCTTATAGTTAAATGATTTTTTCTCTCTCTCCTTCTCTCTGTCGCCCATTCGCATCAATAATAGAAGCAAACAAAGTTCCAATTGTTCCCTGTTGCGGGACATTATGTGCCTGAATAAATGGATGTTGGCTGTGTCTACATGGATTTGCCATATGGCTACAAAGGCCGAAAGAATAGGGGCAGTGTGCTTTGTGCCGGGGCGAGGAGGGCCGGCCGGGCTGGGTGGGGCAGGGCGCGGGGGCCACGGGCGACGGCCGCACACCTTCCACATCCCTCGAGGTGAGCAGAGCCCACGGGGCTCCCACACAGCCCTCCCCGCCACCGGCTGGAAACCCACCGGCTCCTCTCGGGTGATGCCCAAGAGCTGGAATTATTTGTTTTCACAAAGAGCCCCGTGCCTAAAGTCTCCCTGGAGTGAGAGCTTCCCTCCCGGGCCAGGCTGGGCACACCTCGGGGCAGGCGGCGGCTCCTCCGGCCGAGGTATTCGGGAGCTCGGAGCAGGGATCTTTCATTGCAGAAAGTCCTATTATTAGTTGGGGGCTGGGACAATGGAGGTCCCAAAGGCACCTGCTTTCATGAAAGCGAGAGAAAAGCCCATAAATCCTGGAGGATCCAGCTGCCTCACTCCGGGTATTGTTGGCTTTCATAAGGAAAGGGAAAAGCTATTTTTCTTTTCAAAGGGGGGGAAAATCGTATTGAGTCAGCGGCCACTGATGCGGGCGCATAAAATAATCCCGTTCTGATTAAGCGATCACGGAGCTGGAGGTAATCAATGTTACTTTTACAGCCAGGAGCGTTTGGCGGCCGTGACGGGGGGGCAGTGAGGAGCGCTGCGGGGGCCGGGGGAGGATGATGCAGATAAACCCTGTGCCTTATTCACCCTGAGCCTTATTCTCTCGGCTCCCACCCCCCTCCATGAAAGAGCATCACTGCTGAGCTCCTAAGGCCAGGGCGTGATGCCCTCGTGTCCCACCCCACTCACTGGGTCCAGCGTGGGGGTGCAGTGCTCCACAGAGGTGATGGGCTGGGGAGCGGGGTCTGAAAACGACAAATCCAGCAGTTGCACCCCACACCTCCAGGACCCCTGTTCTCCTCTTGCATCCCTGCTCCCCATCTGCACTCTCCAGCGCCCCAATCCTTGCTTTACCTGCAGCTGGGACTAGATCTGGTCTGTCCCCCTCCTTGGGCAGCGTGGGGTTTGGAACCCCAAGCAGGGCACATGTCCTGACCCCCTCGGGCTGATTCCATGGCTTTAACTCGCATGGTGTGTGGATCCCAAGGCTAAAGCCTGCTCCGGGGCCGAGGGGAGGGAGTGCCTGGTTGTGACAGCACTGACACCAGTGTTAATGCCAAACTGCTGCGTGTTTTGTCTGCTTATTGTTTTTTTTTCCCCTTCATTCATGGCGAGCTGGAATCGCTGTCTGAGCTGGAATTACTGCTTTTCCCAGCACTGTTATGACTTTGCTCTGTAAATTATTGCTGGGCTTGGGCAAGAGGTACCAGGAAGTGTTTTCCTGCAGTAGCCACCGCTTTGAGCTTCAGGTCAGGGTTTGAGGCCCCAGGGCTAGGGGGGTAGCTTTGCACATCCCCCCCCTCCCCAAGGCAGGGGTGTCCCCCCAGTGCTGACCCCCAAAGACGCTGTGGGCTGCACCCCCGTGTTTATGTACCCAGACTGAGGGATGCTGCAACCCGAGTGCAGGGTCCTGAGGGGGTGCAAAGCCAGCTTTGGTTAAAAAAAGAGGGAAACGGTTAAAAATCTGCGCGGAAAGACCGAGTTCAGGGTGTGATCAAGGGTGTGTGTTCCCCTCCCACTCGGTTAACTCCAGCAGTACTCAAACACTTGTTTTTAAGAAGAAAAACACCTTTTATTTTTTTCCACATGCTGAATCGCAGGGCGTGTAGGTGGACCCTGCGGCAGGGTCGTGCCCTGGGCCTCTCCAAAACAGAGGAGCCACCCCCCNCGAGCCCCGGAACCGTCCCAGCCACCCCCCTCCCAGCCCCCCTGAGGGCGTCTGCACAGCACACACCGAGCAGCCTTGCAGGGGTTTCCTGGCTTTTTTTATTTATTATTGTTGAAGTTGTGGCGTTCTTTGCAACGGCAGTGGTACAGACCGGCTCAGGAACCATCGAAACAGATTTGTCTTCAAGTACAGTCTAACAAGTATTTTGATTCAGAGCTACATCTTGTGAATGCAAAAAAAAAAATTCCCACTATAAAAATAAATTTACATTTTGTAAATAACAAAAGCAAATATAGTGCCCTTTGGCTTAACCAAAAGAAAACAAAAGACTATTGGATGTCAAAGTTATCCACATTTCTGACATAAATAGAAAATATAAGTTAGTATAACTCTTTAAAAAAAAAAAGTTTTGTACAAATATACACTTGGCTTTTTTCATTTTCTCTTTTTTTTTTTCTCCTTTTTTTGTTTTGTTTGCACTGAGAGCTCAGCAGAGATTAAACATTTCATATAAATGACTTTTAAAGCTTTACACTTCTGGCCAGTGTACTCACATTAGGCATTAATACATTTCTATACAAAACGTCATTACATTGCACAGTCGAACGTTAACACTGCTCCGTGCGCGGCCGCGGCCGGCGGGCAAGCGCTTCGGCTCCGCTCCGGCTCCCGCTCCCGGTGGGCGAGGTGGGGATCCCGGCTCGCCGCTCCGCCCGCCCCGGACCCCCCGCGCCTCCGGGGCGCCGCGTCTCCGGGGGCCGCCCGCCTCTCCCGTGGGTGCTGTAGTGCAAAAGTCTGGGGAGGAACAAAAAGGAGGAAAATGAAAAAAAAGTCAGAAAAAAAAAATAAAAAGAAAGAAAGGAGGAGCGGAATTAAATAGAACAGGGACGCAGAAAGCGCCCGGATCCCCCGCCCGCCGCCGGGGCGCACCTCACCTGGCTCACCGGAGCCGCTTACGGGGGGTCTGCTCAGCCGGGACGGCGGCGGGGGGCTGCGGGCAGCTGGCGGGGAGCTCTGCCGCCGCCTTGGGCTCCGCCGGCCTTTTCCTCTTCGCGAAGAAATCTGGATGGGGGACGGGAGAGGGAGGGTCCGTCAGCCGCCGCGGCGGGACGCGGGACGCCCACCGCCCCCCGCGACCCCCGGCACCCCTCCACGCACCTGTGATGCGGGCCGGCGGGCCCCTCCGGCGGGGCCGCATGCTGCGGCTGCGGGG
>VYZX01033805.1:0-27178 GCA_013401335.1 Brachypteracias leptosomus
CCCACATCATTACATGAAAGTGGTCTGGCAGAAAGGGAATTGCTGTACAGGTCACTCTTGACATTCATGAGAAACAATCAAGAAACACTGATAATAAGGCTCTGAAGGCCCAGCAAGCAGCCAAGGAACACATAGAGGACATGTTATATAAATATGTGTTGAGCAGTATATTTCCACTGTGTTTTGCATATAACAGAGTCATCCAATCAACAAAATAAGTGTCGAAGAGAACCAACAGAGGGAGAGACAAAATGTGCAAAACTGAAGCTTTTCAGATTTCACTTTATTTGTATCTATGCTTTGATGTGGACTTCTCTCCACAGCTCTGTAAAAGTCAATTTTTGCATATTTCCCTCTTCTTCATGTGCCACTAATGTAAAGACTGCAGAATGATATATGAGTTATTTACACCACTGTCAATATGTATGTCTCTATCTGTCAATGGGAAAAGTGTGGGGATGATATGTCATTTAAAAGTGCTGATATATAATAATGTTACTGACTAGGAGAGGATAGCTGCTGCTGTACTTAGAATCATTTTAATCCTTTCTATCTTCAAAATACTTTCTAAATGTTAATTAGCTACCATAACTACCTAAAAATTTCCTGTCAAAAATGTATTTTTGACATTCAGTTGGATTATTTTCTCCTGGAAGCAGATAATTTTAGGAATAACGGATCAAACTGACACAGAAAAAAATTCAAATGAGAAAAGGTGTACTGATAAAAATAGAAAGATTTCATTAAAAAGTCTTAGTCGTGGTCTAGCAGTAATTGCAAACAGTGTTCTCATATGCATGCTCTTACTCTATGATGAAGAAGAGACTAGCTCAGCCACGACTACATGACATACTCCAAAGTAATCTCTTAATCTACTGTGAGAACAAACCAAAGTGCATGTCCAAAAGTGTGGTCTGACCATGCAGCCTGTCACTAGGTAAGACACATGCACAAATCATGTCAATACCACCACTTCTGAGGAAGTCAGGCTACAGGTAGAAAAATGGAAAATCTCCCTGCTTATGAGAGGTGAATGAGAAAAAGCAAAGTGTTTCGGAGATGCGTGGAGAATAATATGCAATGGAGTGTGTGGAAGAGAGCCCTGAAATAGATTGGAGTAACCCTGCAATGTGTGCTAGGCTTGTTGACTGCCTTAGCTTCCCCTTGCAACTCCTGAGCAGAGATACTGCCACACAAGTTTCAGGGTGACACTGGCACACTAAGTGTGATGGTGACAGAAACTGCTCACTATAGTGTGCCATGGCAACACAGATGCTCTGAGTACCTGCAGACATGTGCAGTGCCTTCAGGAGGTGCTTGGCTCAGGACATCACTGTACTTTTCTTTCCCTCCTGGTCTAATGCTGGACATTCTGGCCTGGCTTGCCCCACATCTTGGACAGATCCCTCTGATCATTTCTATGCCCCTCCTCTGGACCCGCTCCAACAGGTCCATGTTTTTACAGTGCTGAGGGCTCAACAGTTAGACACAGTACACCAGGTGGGGCCTTATCAGAGCAGGGTAGAGGAGCAGAATCACCTGCCTTGACCTGCTGTTCATACTTCTTTTGCTGCAGCCCAGGATACAATTGGCCTTCTGGGTTGCAATCACACCTGCCGGCTCACGTCTAGCTTTTCATCCACCAGTACCCCCAAGTCCTTCTTTGCAGGGCTGCTCTCAGTCTCTTCATTCTCCAGTCTGTATTGATATCTGGGATCACACTGACCCAGAAGCAGGAGTCTGCACTTGACCTTGTGGAAGCTCATGAGATTCACATGCATTGACTTCTTGAACTTGCCCAGGTTCCTCTGGACAACATCACTTCCCTCAAGAGTGTCACCCGCACCACTTAGCTTGGTTTTGTCTCCAAACTTGCTAAAAGTTCTTCAGGGACAGCTCTTCACACTCTATCCATTTCTTGATGCAAAGGGCAACATCTCTGCCCCACCTTCCTTGTCTGTCTCTCCTGAATAGCCATCGATAGCCACACTCCAGTCATGATATTTGTCCCACCAATTTCAGTAATGGCAACCAAGTTGTAGATTTCTAGCAGTACGATGGCTTCCAATTCCTGTTTGTTGCCTATTCTGCCTGTGTTGGTGTAGACGTCTTTCAGCTGGGCTGTCGGTCATGTCACACCCCTTAATTCCTTTGAGGTATTTCACTGGTGTTTCCCTGTTGGTTCTTATTAACTCAGGAGCTCATCTCGAAAAGACTTCAGGTGTGCTGCAGTGTAGCCAGCATGTCTCAGAGCAACAGGCACACACAGCAGAACAGAATGGATGTGTGAATCTCAGCTGCTTCAGTGCAAACTCCAACAGCTTAAAATAACTAGAGGTGAAAGCGTGCTTAGCTTCACCTCAGAACATTTTGTGATGAAATACGTGTACACTCTTGCTTCAGTAAATCTGCTATGAAGGATAGGCTGGCAGTGACAACAAGCACTTATTAAATTGTTAAACTGCTCAAATTAAGTTCATTGAGTATCATCTTGGACTTTGCTCCTCAAAATGTTGACACATTGTGCAGTTGTCTGCAACCTGTTTATCAAAATTGGACAGAGGATCAGTTATAAAAGTATGTTTTAGTGTCAGCCAGAGGCCCTTTGTGCTGAGCTCTGACTGCATGTTTATGTGATAGAAGCCATTATTTGCCTGGAAGATGAACAGATAAATCAGGCAATGGGTGATAAACAGAGAAAGGACTGAAGTAACTTCTCCATGGTGATAAATCAGATCTGGAGCAGGCCTACAGCAGTCCATGTCACCTCAGAAGTCCTTATATTCCTATGCTGTGTTCTGTTGCAGTGTTATCCTCTGTCTTAAATAATTTTCAATGCCATGTGAAGTAGTAGACAATAAAGTAATTCAGTTGCTGAGGGCTTATTACATTCCTGGGATTTTGCAGAAAGCCTGTTTAGGGAAGGCAACACATACTTACCGATGGATTTAGGATTGCTATTCACTATTTAGACACTGTAAAGAGAGTAGAGATCATGTTGTTTCTGGAATAATGTTTACTGTGATTGGATTGAAATGCAGCTGCATACTTGCCTTTGCAAAAAATAAACTGGAGATGACAGCTTGAGCTAAATCTCTCAAAAATTTTTTCTATCATAATCCTTGGGTGGGCATGCTGGAGAGAGATATATCTATCTTTGACTTTGCTCCTGCATTAAAATAATAACTGAGAAAGACCTGCACATCCCAGACAGAGTAAATGCTAATATTGTCAAAAGTCTTGACAGTATTCACAAAACAAGCTTTCCTCTCTGTGCAGGGAACTGCAGACTTTGCAGAAAGGTACAGTGCTACCAAAGCTTTCCCGTGGCTCCTAAAGGAAGATGCTTGGCTGTCACAGGAGCACTCCTGAGTCTGTAATGGGCTTTACTATGGAGTTTGGCCTGTGCTTTTTCTATGAAGACATGAAAATGTCCTTTTCTGTCCCCTGTGTGACAACTGCTTTTAAAATGGGCAATTCCCCTTTCTGCTTGGGAATTTTAAGGGGTTGGCTAAGTCCCCTAACTTTTTTTTTCCCCTTAGCGAAAAAAATTTCCCCTTGTTGCCCTTTTGCTACCAAATGATCACTCTGACAAGGGTTAAGTCTGAGGTAGTTCATTCAAAAATATTAAAGGCTTACCAAATGTCATTAGTTACATCATTACTGAGGGACCTGAGGGATGGTGCTTTGGTTTCAATTCTGTCAATTTTCAGCTAATAATGTTCATTACCAAGTAAAGATAAATGAGGGATGTTTTATGGTACATCTACTCTTCATCTGCTATACACAGGTGGTACATCTTCTCCTGCAGATATGAAACCACCCAGATGAAGTGGATGATGGAATACAAAACTGTTTTTCAGTCTTCAGGAGACAGTTTCTGGCTAGAAGAAAGTACTCATTGACAGTAACTGGTGATAGAAAGAATTTTGAGCTACTGGACAGTAAATGACATAAAATCTCAGCAGCAAAACTAATCAGTCAGAATTTACAAGTGTGATCTTTTTTCATGGCCTTGGCAGCTAATGATCCTTTGGGACACCAAAGTGACCTTGGAAGTTAATAGCCTATTTCTTGCTACAACAAATAAAATTAAATTCTTCTTGTTTTGATGAATCATTTTCAGGATTATTAATTAGAAGACCTGGCCCTAACAGAGATACAGGATACAGGAGACTGCTTTCTGCTTCCTGCTGACTTTCGGGGACTGATTCAAATCCTATTGGAGGCAATGGCTAGACTCAGTAGGGCTTTGAATAAGGTCATTAAAATTAGTTATCTGTAAGGAAGTCGCTTTATCTCTCTGAGCCTCTTTGTTTATGTGTTCACATAGGGACAGCGAATAACTACTTATATCAGGATGTTTAGANGTTGGTTCTTATTAACTCAGGAGCTCATCTCGAAAAGACTTCAGGTGTGCTGCAGTGTAGCCAGCATGTCTCAGAGCAACAGGCACACACAGCAGAACAGAATGGATGTGTGAATCTCAGCTGCTTCAGTGCAAACTCCAACAGCTTAAAATAACTAGAGGTGAAAGCGTGCTTAGCTTCACCTCAGAACATTTTGTGATGAAATACGTGTACACTCTTGCTTCAGTAAATCTGCTATGAAGGATAGGCTGGCAGTGACAACAAGCACTTATTAAATTGTTAAACTGCTCAAATTAAGTTCATTGAGTATCATCTTGGACTTTGCTCCTCAAAATGTTGACACATTGTGCAGTTGTCTGCAACCTGTTTATCAAAATTGGACAGAGGATCAGTTATAAAAGTATGTTTTAGTGTCAGCCAGAGGCCCTTTGTGCTGAGCTCTGACTGCATGTTTATGTGATAGAAGCCATTATTTGCCTGGAAGATGAACAGATAAATCAGGCAATGGGTGATAAACAGAGAAAGGACTGAAGTAACTTCTCCATGGTGATAAATCAGATCTGGAGCAGGCCTACAGCAGTCCATGTCACCTCAGAAGTCCTTATATTCCTATGCTGTGTTCTGTTGCAGTGTTATCCTCTGTCTTAAATAATTTTCAATGCCATGTGAAGTAGTAGACAATAAAGTAATTCAGTTGCTGAGGGCTTATTACATTCCTGGGATTTTGCAGAAAGCCTGTTTAGGGAAGGCAACACATACTTACCGATGGATTTAGGATTGCTATTCACTATTTAGACACTGTAAAGAGAGTAGAGATCATGTTGTTTCTGGAATAATGTTTACTGTGATTGGATTGAAATGCAGCTGCATACTTGCCTTTGCAAAAAATAAACTGGAGATGACAGCTTGAGCTAAATCTCTCAAAAATTTTTTCTATCATAATCCTTGGGTGGGCATGCTGGAGAGAGATATATCTATCTTTGACTTTGCTCCTGCATTAAAATAATAACTGAGAAAGACCTGCACATCCCAGACAGAGTAAATGCTAATATTGTCAAAAGTCTTGACAGTATTCACAAAACAAGCTTTCCTCTCTGTGCAGGGAACTGCAGACTTTGCAGAAAGGTACAGTGCTACCAAAGCTTTCCCGTGGCTCCTAAAGGAAGATGCTTGGCTGTCACAGGAGCACTCCTGAGTCTGTAATGGGCTTTACTATGGAGTTTGGCCTGTGCTTTTTCTATGAAGACATGAAAATGTCCTTTTCTGTCCCCTGTGTGACAACTGCTTTTAAAATGGGCAATTCCCCTTTCTGCTTGGGAATTTTAAGGGGTTGGCTAAGTCCCCTAACTTTTTTTTTCCCCTTAGCGAAAAAAATTTCCCCTTGTTGCCCTTTTGCTACTAAATGATCACTCTGACAAGGGTTAAGTCTGAGGTAGTTCATTCAAAAATATTAAAGGCTTACCAAATGTCATTAGTTACATCATTACTGAGGGACCTGAGGGATGGTGCTTTGGTTTCAATTCTGTCAATTTTCAGCTAATAATGTTCATTACCAAGTAAAGATAAATGAGGGATGTTTTATGGTACATCTACTCTTCATCTGCTATACACAGGTGGTACATCTTCTCCTGCAGATATGAAACCACCCAGATGAAGTGGATGATGGAATACAAAACTGTTTTTCAGTCTTCAGGAGACAGTTTCTGGCTAAAAGAAAGTACTCATTGACAGTAACTGGTGATAGAAAGAATTTTGAGCTACTGGACAGTAAATGACATAAAATCTCAGCAGCAAAACTAATCAGTCAGAATTTACAAGTGTGATCTTTTTTCATGGCCTTGGCAGCTAATGATCCTTTGGGACACCAAAGTGACCTTGGAAGTTAATAGCCTATTTCTTGCTACAACAAATAAAATTAAATTCTTCTTGTTTTGATGAATCATTTTCAGGATTATTAATTAGAAGACCTGGCCCTAACAGAGATACAGGATACAGGAGACTGCTTTCTGCTTCCTGCTGACTTTCGGGGACTGATTCAAATCCTATTGGAGGCAATGGCTAGACTCAGTAGGGCTTTGAATAAGGTCATTAAAATTAGTTATCTGTAAGGAAGTCGCTTTATCTCTCTGAACCTCTTTGTTTATGTGTTCACATAGGGACAGCGAATAACTACTTATATCAGGATGTTTAGAGAATTTTGCAATGTGTCTATGGACGATATAGAAGGGAAAATTAGTCATTTAAATGTGCAGAACCTACTATGTGTGATAAACTATGTAATAAATATCATAGTTTATGATGGAATTAATATCTGTTTCTATAGTAATTGGCAGTTAGTTGTAAAGGGATCACAAAGAAATGCAAATAAAACAAATTAACATATATGAAGTAAACTACTTGTGAGAATATCTAAAATCACATAAAAATTTAATGAAACATTAAAAATAATTATGATAGAAGCAGAAATGGCACTAAACAATGATAAAATTGTGGTGTTAGTAATTCTCAGACTTGTAGTTAAGTGGTGATAAGTAAGGACAAAATACACAGAAAATTTTATCACGCAATACAATGGACACCAAGGCTTAAGAAAGAGGATCAGATATAATGGTAATTAATGCAGGGTGGATTCTATATTGGTTTAATTCAGTTTGTTTCATTTAGGCAGTTCCAGGGAGGAATCTGAGCTGCTTATACAGTAATCATTTATTTTATATGTGGCAGACTTTTTTCTGATATTTTATTTTATTATTTTGGGCAAATTATTCCCCTTCTGTAATGAATGGCAGAAACATAGAATGTTTGGGGTTGGAAGGGACCTCTAGGGATCATCTAGTCCAATCCCCCTGCCAAAACAGGTTCATCTAGGACACCCATCCAGGTGGGTTTTGAAAATCTCCAGAAAAGGAGACTCCACAACCTCTCTGGGCAGCCTGTTCCAGGCTCTGTCACCCTCACAGGAAAGAATTTTTCCCTGATGTTGAGGTGGAACCTCCTGTGTTCCAGTTTGTGCCTGTTTCCCCTTGTCCTATCACTGGGCACCACGGAAAACAGTCTGCCCCCATCCTCTTGACACACACCCTTCAGATATTTCTAAACATTGATAAGGTCCCTTCTCAGCCTTCTCTTTTCCCGGCTACAGCGACTCAGGTCTCTCAGCCTTTCCTCCTAAGAGAGATGTTGCAGTCTGTTAATCATCCTCATAGCCCTCCACTGGACTCTTTCCAATAGTTCCCTATCTCTCTTGAGCTGGGGACCCTGGAACTGGACACAGTACATCAGATGTGGCCTCATGTGGACAGAATAAAGGGGGAGAGAAACTTCCCTTGGCCTGCTGGGCACCCTCTTCTTAATGCACCTCAAGATACCATTGGCCTTCTTGGCCACAAGAGTACACTGATGGCTCATTGATTAACTTACTTTCCACCAGGACTCCCAGGTCCTTCTCTGTGCAGCTACTTTCCAGCAGATCACCCACTAACCTGTACTGGTGCATGTGGTTTTTCATCCCCAGGTGCAGGACTCTACACTTGCCCTTGTTGAACTTCATGAGGTTCCTTTCTGCCCAGCTATCCAGTCTGTCCAGGTCTCGCTGAATGGCAGCACAGCCTTCTGATGTGTCAGCCACTCCTCCTAGCTTTATATCATCAGCAAACTTGCTGAGGGTACACTCTAACCCTTCATCCAGATTATTGATGAATATACTGAACAAGACTGGACCCATGTCTCCGTTTAGGGCTCAGNGAGCTAGGCACATCATCATGGAAGGCTATCATATTAGTCCATTTAATTGTTGCATTCCAATGATGGTGTGATATCCATATTTGTAGAAAGGCCTTTAGTTTCAGAAATATTAATCTTAGAATAGAATAAAAATATTAATCTTAGGATAATTCATGTCCTTGGTCTCTCTGCATGCAACCTTGGGCTGTGACTCAGGCCAATGCCACTTCTCCTCTTCCTCATCCCAGGTTTTGCACAGGAAGAAAGCATCATCCTGCTGGCACACACTAGCAGTTTTCTAATTTGATGATGGAGAAACCATGTGTATGGCGGTCCCAGCATACAAGGATGAAGACCCAGCAGACTACATGTAGGAAACATCAACCCTGGAGCAAGCAATTAAGGGAACCATAATTTTCCTGAAACCTGTAGTAAAACTTCTGTTGGCTTTGGTAGGAGTGATACCTTTCACAGACTTACAGTGTGTTTGTTACAAAAGCCAAGGAAGCTCTAAATCTTTACTCTTTGTAGAAGACTTCTCCCTGGGGGTCATGGGGCAGCTGCAGCAAAGGATAAAGGGGGACCTGCAGAAGAAGTTGTATCCCTACACAAAGGCAATTTCTCTTCCCTGGAAGACTGGCCTACAGATCTAAGGTAATTTGGTTACCCTAGGAGATGAAAACATGGTTCATGTTATTTTAGAGCAAGCACTTTGCAAAATGACTGTGGGGACTGAAAAGGCCAGAAAAAAAAGAGTGTGTTCTCTCACCAGGAACCATTGTAAGGTCATGTCTGTGGCAGGGCAAATAATTTTTTGTTTGTTTGTTTCTCATGAGAGAATTAATTATACTTTCTGTTGATAAAACACAAATGATAACAAGTATAAGGCATTTTTGTGTCTGTCTTTTCAGTTCCTCCTCTTGGCATCAAAACTTTATTTTCATAGACACAGAACAGCAATCCTTAAATTGTTACTTAGAAACTTAAAAACATATAAGGACATAAAAATAAAAAATACCTGAAAATGGGAGGCAAAACAAGCTAATCCATTTTTTAATGTCATCAGCTAGTGTAACCACTGTTCTAGATGGAAAAAGCAACCAGATCGCTGATTATGTGTAGTTTGTACCTGTATGTGAATAGGTTTGTGTGGGCCAAGCTGTGTGGGCTTGAAAATGACTTGAAAAACTGTGAGTTTTCACTGTTATTAATAAGGTCAAAATGTTCCTTCTTTTATTTAGGAAAAAAACGAAAGAAATACTCATCACCTAAACAACTCTATAAAAGTGAAGTGCAGCAAATCCAGAAGTTAATATAAAATCCACATGTCAAACTGTCTGTAGGAAGTATTTTGAAAGCCAAAGGCAACTCAATAAAAAAGGCAGCAGAAGCAGCAACATTTCAATTAGGTGAAAAGAGAGTAGGCCCTGACAGTTCATTACTGAACTGGCTCTTCCAAATATCGCCCTTTTTTTTTTTTTTCCTTTGTCCCAGTTAGTTCATTAATGCTGGTCTCCAATTAGGAACAATATTTCTGACGAGATCTCTAGTTAGTAACCTTTGCTTTTTTTTTCTGCCGATTTCATAAGTACAGTCATAGAATTGTAGTGTAACTTTTGAAATCTGAGGGCTGAATTGCCATTAGTGATGATACATTAGATCACTGAGCCCCAGAGAACAAAGATGTTAACTGGTGAAGTAGCAAGAACAGGAAGAAAGAGATGGAAAGAGAGCAAATCACAGCAGAACTGACCAGTCCTTGGTCTTGTCAAATGCACTTACCTTTCTTGCAGCTCTCTTGCCTTTAGGCATCACGTAAACTCTAGGAACAGGTGATATCAATCTCAGACTTTAATGAGGACTGTGGCAGCAGAGATCTTTGCTTACTGTGTCCACCTCTGCAGCAGTAACTTCAAGCGTGTTTGCTGGGCAGTCTGGAGAGAGGTTAGTGCCACATTCAAGCCAGACAGCTTGGTTGCAGGAATGCAGGAATCTAATATGCTACTCATCAACTTATTTAATCACGATATCTAGCTCCCTATAATTGCTTCAAGTCCTTCCAGTGGATCTGTTCTACTATTCTTTAGCTTCCCAATTCTTAGCTGTTTAGATGAGAGAACAGAGCTGAGATGGCAGTCACATAAGACAGATTTCTACTTCCTATTACCTGCTGAGTGGTGAAGTGCTTCCTGTTTTGAAGTTTCTGCTTTATAATTTCTTTTTAATCTTAAATTATGAAGCTCAAGAGGTAAAAAACAGTGTTGAGGAGATCCAAAGAAATTGCATTGGCTGAAAAAAAAAAAGTGTAACACCTAATTCCATGTTAATGAATCCCTCCCTTCATAATTTCATTCAAAAATCTGCCAGCATACTTGCAAAATGAAAAACTTCTAAATAACACATCTAAAAGCTTCCAGTTCCTCATGGATATCTGTATTTTGTGAAAACAAGAAGAAAGTATTCAGCATAATACAAGAAAACTATCTACTCCCTAGCCATGACAGTTTATTTCACTTTAACAGGCACATCTCTATCAAGAAGCATAAGAAATAGGAACTAAAAACTGAGCTGTTATAAACTTGGGAACTTAGTATTTCATAGGTATATTATGCTAAATGGCTTATCCCTCATTGATTCACACAGTTATTAATCAGAAAAGCCTGAGTATATAATACCACCTGATCTTTAGGTCCTTGGAAATGACAGTTAAAGCTGGCAGCTGGCTTAGTGGAAGAATGGTGGGATGAAAAAAGCAAATTAGTATCATGTTGCATTATTCATATAATTCCACTAACAGAGACACAGGACTTCCATTAACTGTTATTGCTCAAGAGTAGGACTCAGAATGAAAATAGTGCTGAGAATACTAGTATAAGACTGTGCAAGTTTATTATCACGTTTTTCTGGTTTTGTTGTTTGTTTTTTTTTATTTATTTTTCTTAAATATTTGTGACCTATGACAAAATATCACAATTTTAACATCTAATTTCTGTCTGACTGAGACATGTTACAGTTCCTTTTGACCTTCCTCATGAATCGGACAGACATATTTAGAAATTTTATTTAATCATAAAAAGCTGCACCATAATGAAGAAACAGAAACTGGTGCGGCAAGTGCATGTGTTGCAAATCATCACCACAAGTAAAATGCTGTATGTGTAAACAGCTAAGGCAGCACAGTATCCTCCATGTCCAGCCTTATCCAGACATTACTGTTGCTGTAACAGTGTTCAGACAACACAGACAGGAGTGAGGGACCCTGTTGTATTAGACAATTACAGTTTAGGGGGAAAGGAGGGAAGGAGGAAAAGGAACATGAATATAAGATCAACCAGACTGGACCTTACCTAACCTTTCATTTCACAGCCTCATGCCTTTGAGAGGAATTCAACTCATTTAGTTTCACTCTGTACAAATTTAGCTTTTAATGTGAGCTAGACATATGCAAAGGCATGTTCAAAGAGCTGCTCATCCCTTCTTGGGACAGCATATAAAATATGGGAGAGATGAACAGTTCTCTGGCAATACCTCTTTTCCCCCCTCGACTACAGAAGGAAACTAAAGGATTCATTTCAACTAGATCCCTATCTTTTAATGAAGTTAATTCAGATGAATCCCAACTTATTTCCTTGGCTCACTGTACAAATTTCAATATCTTAGATGCACAGCATTGGGACCTTCAGATAGATATTAGTCAAAAATCCAAGATACACTCATATGCACATAAGGATGTCTTAATTTAAACTTTTCTACCTACATATGAATTCCCAAGTAATAGATCTGATTTTAAATGAAGCTTGATTCTGCTGTTTGAAAGCTTTACCCTCACCTAATATTTTATTTTTCTCAGGTTATATCTTCAAAGGGCTTCTCTGAAAAAGACTTCTTTTCCCGTGCAAATTTACACCAACAAAAGGTTTATGGTATACCGCTGACATCTCTTTCACTTCTGTAATTAGAGAACATGAATAAAAAAATCAAGCAAATTGTACTATGGTGGATGAACATGAAGTCTTTACTGAAAACAAATCCTCATTCATTCCAGTAACAGGCATGGGGAACACGGGTCCTGGAAGGTGGGGACTGCTGTTTAACTCAGGGCTCTACCCAAGTGGCATACCACTGAATGTTTTTCAGGCAGCCTTATTTTACTGTGCCAAAGAAAATATCTTTCACTTGTACTGGAAATGTGTATTTTATGTTCTATGAATAATGTATGTTCCCTGTGTAACTCTTCACTTCAGCTTTTGAAGACATAGGGTGCTTCAATTTCATGTTTCATACCATGATGAGGATCAGAAATGATTATAGGGTTTCTGGAGTTGCTCATTTGGTCAAGGAAATAACTTCATACAAACACCTTTGCAGACTTCTGAGATGTGATTTTTGAGGATTAACACAGAGTCCAAGCTGCAAAAAACATGTGTAAAAGAAGGTCTCATACTGTCAAGCTCTCTGCTTCTCAGATTCATTGATTTTTCATAGGAACCCCAAGTATAAGTCATAGTTTCATGGATATATTTCTATACTCATTGCACATATAAGTAATCTTATGTCAATGAATTAATGTTTAGTCAACAATCAGTGGGATCTCAGAGAAACATATGCTATAAAAAAGATATGCCATCATCACAAAATGTGGGCAAATAGTTTAAATCTATGTGGAAAGGTGTGTGCTGGTAACACTCCTGATGTATTTATATAATTACTAGTGCATCTAGTAATTTCTGCAAGCAGATCAGCAGAGCTGGGTATGGGAACTGGATGCAGAGCTTGTCACTGCATTGTCAGTATGCCAACTTCAGGTTCTTGGAAGATATATTAGAGGTGTTTATTTTTTGTTTGGATTTTGACCACAATCATAACTTCAAATACAGAAAATTGACATGGGAATAATATTGTGCTTCCTGAACCTTGTGCTTTGTGCCACTTCTCTAACACAATGACATCCAATTATGTCTGATGCTGCTATAGAGAACCACAGCAACAAGAGAAGGACTTGCGTCAAAGTTTCACAGCAGCTCCTTGCCCCATGCAGAACCTGTCCAGAAATGTCAACTACTGAGGTGACTTAAACTTTCTCCACCTTACTCTTTACTCTGCACCATCATTTCTAGTCAAAAAGCCTATTCTGTTCTCCCCTGCCCTTGATATGCTTTTTCCTGTTTATATAAAGTTTTCCAAGGCTAGAAAATAACATAGAATACAGGAAGCAACCAGTGCAGCACTTAGAAAATGCCTTCCATGTAGAACACAATTTTCTTTTTACTTCAGATCCCTGCTACATGATATGTGAAAATACTTTACAGAAATTGGTAGGACAGAGATGAGAAATGAATGGGTAACAAAGGCACTTGTGCTGCTAGACAAGGAAAATAATGTACAAAGACAGAGACAGAGATGAAGGAAGAAAAAGTTGGAATTTAAAAGCAGCAAAGGTGGCAGGAAAGTATTCTCACAGACTAGCTGAAATGATGGGGAAATACAAAGAACAGAAATGGTGCTTAACATTAATCAGAAGCAAAAGTGAACAAGCAAGCTTTAAGGTGACAGTTTAAAGAGGACTTGGTGGTGTGGAGGGAGTCAGAGAGAACAAAGGTTTCCCAGAGGGTGCAGCAGCGTAGCTGGGAAAAAACCCCCAATACATGAATTGATATCATTGGACTGAGCCACACAGATCAGGGTAAGGCTAAATTAGGCAAATAAAGTATATTGTTAAAGCCACTCATATGCACTTTTAAATTAACATTTATCCCAGACTTTCTATAATGACAATTTTGGCTTGTCCTGTCTGAGACTCTAGTTGAGCTAGAGGAACAGAAAATTAATCCCCATTTTAGCATATGGTCTCAGGGATGAGTTAAAACATGTGCAGTGTCAAGGTAGAGGAATTTCAAACAGATAATCCATGATAAAAGAGCCAGGTAGTTCCTTAGCTTTTGTTGTGTTCTCATAATGTGGACATGTTTGCTGCTTTAATTGCCTGGGCTGTGAATGATCATGCTTAGACTTTCTACTTCTCTTGCGATAAGGAACATTTTCAGTCATAACATGGAACTGTGCATTTAGGCTGGGTTATACTTGAGGTTAGTATGTCTTGACTAGACCCTTCAAGCTTTAATAAGGCTACAACTTTGATCTGAAAAGAAAAATGAAGAATGGAAGATTCTGAAAAGCTACTCTGAGCAGGAAGAAGCCTGCTTTGGTGAAAGTACTAGGAACAGGGGAAAGGAATATAAGAAACATTTTTTATGTTAGGTTAAAGAATAAAACCCTGATTTTTTGAAGAAATTATGGTGGTTATTTCTGCATAAAAAGGTTATCCCCAGTTCTGATCTCAATATTTGTTTGGCTCTTAATCTAACAAAGCCTTTAAACTAGTAAAACATGTGAAAAAAAGACCCACCAGAAGCTGTGACTAGGAACTCATCTGGATGAAACAATTGTTTAGAGGCTTTACTGGATCTTTGCAGAAAATTGATTTAATTGCTAAGGTGATGTTCATGCCATTAAATAAAATGGATGAGGAACAATTTTCTTGGCTTGCTGAGGAATGGTGTGGCACTGCTTGCAGCTCTCATGCCTGTTGCTGATCTTGTTTCTTCCCCACAACTAATGGATGTCCACTAAGTAGGGGCAGCTCTGGGACTGCTCTCCCCCAGCTTGCAGCCCACTGGGTGAGAGATTGCATGCTGGCATGGGCCAGAGCTGCACTGGGGCTGTGCTGATGACTACTGTGAGCATGGCTTCCAGGCTGCAGCAATAGACTCTTTAGTTTAATGCTGTCATTATCCCCTTTTAGATTCTTCACTGACTACTTACTGTAAAGCCCTAAAATGATACAGGGTTTTACGTATATTCAGTCTTTGCTAGCCTAGAATTCCTTCATCGTAGATGAGGAGTGGATCTCTGAGACATAACTGCCTTGGAAATCCATTGTGTTGCAGATATTATGCTGATATGTATGTCAGGAACATCCTAGATGCATATGTAATGTAATTGGATCCATGGAATCACAAGAGGTGATGTGACTCTACACAATATGGGTGTAATTTCACCTAGATTTGATCTCCATCACTGCAAGCAAAGAAGATAGAAATTTAAACAGTCTTTAAAAACCTCAAAAAACCAAATCTTTCAAGTCATGGGGAAGATGTCTCAATAATAAATATACTGGCAGGAAGAGTGCTGTCATATAAAGAAGTTAAATGGAAAAGGAGCAATGTCTGGCTCAATGGGAAATATATGCAACCTGAACCCTACCTTACAACAAAGTGAAAATAAGCTGGCTGTGTAATAACACAGCCCCACTACATTTCAAAGTTGTTTTTACTGAACTCTGGCCATTTATCTAATTACCTCTCTTCAGCAGGCTTCCTGGGAATTATTTTATGATTGTTTAAGAGAGAGAAAAAATGCAAACCAAAATGAAAGCATCTGACTGTCTCCAATATTATGATTTTCATTTTTTTACTCACTTCCTTTGGTGTAAGCAAACTGCAGTACATTTTTGAGGAAATAACAGACAGATGTCTGTAGTGGGTTAAATTAAACAATATAAGAGACCATTAAAGGAGGTAGTTTTATATTGGAAAAGACAGATAGTGCTTTCCAGATAGCACTGATGAATTTGATTCAATGATAAAATGATTAAATGTCACTTAAACTAAAATCAAACTGGACCTTACAAGAAGTGACATATACGGTATGTGAAAGTATTTTAAAATTAAAATTCTGGTAAAGCCTGGTGGAGGAAGACTATCTTATGTTTTATATAGAAGGTGTTATTTTGTATTTATCTGCATTTATTTTCATCAAAGAAATGCAATATACAAGAAAAAAAGGATATCAAAACCCAATAAAAATATATGTTATGCTATGGATTCCAAAAAGAGGTGGACTGAACCAAATATTCCCTATCCTGGTACAGTTACTCATTTGGAGTTCATCTCGTGTAGCTTTTCAATGAGTTTTAGCTGCATAAACAAAGGTCATTACACCTATTTTGGATATCTAAGGATTATCATGTCATCCACATGGAGCTGTCAGATACAGCAAGGTACCTTAGGCAAGGTGCATGCCTTTCTGGAATGACAGTTGGAGGCCAGGTGAGATACCATTCCACACACCAAATGTTGCTAGATGCCTTCTTCTATGCAACTAGGTTTCCTGAGAGATGACTACAATGAAGGGGTGGTTCCAGCTCCAGATTCAGACATCTACATTTAGATATCTACATGTACGTGTGTACAGGCATGTTAGTAGCTAACACTAAGAGCTGTGAGTACTACTAGTAGCAGCAGTACTCACAGGGTTAGCTGGAGCTACTGTCCCTGCTGCCAGAACTATCTTGTTTGGACTCTAGCACAAGATTTCTTAGCACAAATCTTACTTGGGTCTGCAGTTCAGAGATGACCAAGAACACAAGCATTTTGCCACTGACCAGTGCTGGAAGTTACACCTTGTGCTTGTCATAGCTTCCTCAATTATTTTTAGGACCTTCCTCATGCAGTAAGAAACAAGAAACTCAACTGGCTCAATCCAGGAAAATGATAGCTTGTTTTGATGGTAGAATCCATCAGTGCAGTGCCAGATGAGCTAGATGGAGAGAAGACACTTGTGTTAACTTAGATATCTAGGTGAGATTCTGTTGCCTGAACATGACCGTGTAGTAATATCTTGGCTGCTGTGGGCCCACCCAGCAGCCTAGATATCCACTAAGGGCCACAGTGAAGCTTGGACTGAGCCTCATGTTGCCAGGCTTTGGTACACCTGTAGATGTTACCATCACACGTTTGAATTGAGGAGTAAAAAGGCCTGTCAGTTCGTCTTCAGTCTGATACAGAGTTAGCTACTATTGAAGACATACAGCTGTGCATGCTTGTCAACAGTTCTGTGTCATTAAGAAAAAAAATAGCAGCTAGTGCCCTGGATAAATTTCCAGATGGTTATTTACATTTCAGCTATCTACAACAAGACGTATGTTTTAATATAACACAAAAATGCACTCAGAAGTCTGAGAAAATTCCAGTGGAAACTTACTTAACTAAGCCAGTTATTTTTTCTAAGTCTGAAGATATGTTGTAAGAGTCACATTTTATTTTGATGTCTGCTAAAAAAAGGCTGACATTTTAAAAGGTGTTTGTGTGCCGAATTCCCACTGTTTTCAGCGAGAATTAACTATCTAATCCCTTCAAAGCCTGACTTCTGGTCCCAGGGTTTCAAGTGCAGCCCCTGCACATTCCTGTTTCCATGCTCATGTCTTCAATTCTGTGCCAACATGATTTCAAAGCAGGGGTCAAGCACCACCATCCAGCACTGAAGGACACCAATGCAGAAAGGGAAGCAGATATTTTACCTGCTGGTGGTGCTTATAGATAGATATTCCCTCTATGTTCAGAAGCCAATGGGCACCAGGGACATCGGGATGGATTGTGCTTCCAGGGCAGGCAGGATTGGGAGTCCAGCCAGCCGGGTAAACAGGGGTGGTTGAATGGTGGGGGGACAACCAGTGTGGAGCCTCTTCTCTCCATCAGGCGCAGTTGTCACAACCAGCAGAAATTGTTTTTTCCTTGGGAGAACAAAGATGGCACTGAATGGCTTCAGGCAGTAGCTTCCTTTGGCCAGATTTATGGAAGGACTTTAATACCTAAGGATATCTGGAGATCTGGCATTTACAAAGACATTATGATTTAGGCAAATTCCTTGTTAGGAATATATTTTAATCTGATCTGTGTTTCCCTGCACCTGTATACGCCTAAATTACAGACATGCTTGCTTTGCACTATAGATGGTAACACTTAAAACCATGTTTGCTGTTTTGCTCCGAAGTAAAACTAAAGTATGAACTGTGGACTTTCTCATGGAATAAAGTTGCCAGCGTATTTAAGTTAAATTGCTTACAAGAGTTTAATTTTTACAGCATTCTACAATAAGAAAATAAACATGCTATACAATATTGATTATAGTATAAATATATGTAAGAATGAGATTAACTTTGCTCCAATACAGTATGAAAATTGAAGTGAGATCCGAAGTATTTTCACTATAACAAAACAAACTTTTAAGGACATTAGAAACATTTTCTTGTTTTTCTCCACAAAAATGTAATCAAATTCTGTATGTTTTTACAGAATATATCAATGCAGAGATAATCACATTTGCTAATGGAAAATCTGTTCTGCTGGAATAACCTGATCAGTCCCAGTGAAGACATTCAGTCTGTCCCTGTAAATACTTATTTTCCCTCCCCTAACAGACATCTTATACCTGTATTGAAGGCACAGTGCATTCTTTGTCATTTAAAAATATTTTCAGTCTTCTTTTTTTCCTCCCACTTAGTTCATTATCTAAAGGATATGTTTTTCTGTGCTTGTGGTTTACAAAAAGCTAAATTAAAACTAGCTGAGCCAGAAGAAAGGGGAGATATTTTCTTACATTTGACAGTATTTCCCTTCTTTTTGTCTTAGAAGCAGTTGGGAAATGGATCCACCATTTATTTTTTAATCATGCACACCCACAGCTGTTTAAAAGAGGTGATTGCTCACCACTGTCGCTAGTTAATGTCACAGTGCACTGCTCCCACTGTTCAGCAATGGGAAGAACTTTCTAATGAACCTGACATTGCCAGAAATCATGCTGGTTTTAGATAGTCCAGAAGCATTGTTTAATATAACCATGGGATTAGCTGCCTTCAAAATATATTGTTTTATTTCCTGGACTCTCCTTCCTCAAAGGCTGTGGTGTGATGAATGTCATCATTAAAACAATGTGACATATGCATGGTGAGCTTTCAAACCAGGAGTGTCTTCTCTGTTAATTGTGCAGAAGTCATTATTTTTTTCCACTGGGATGTATTCCTTCAGCAGATAGAAAATAGCCATTCACGCCCCTCTTCTGGCTCTTTCTTGATTACTTCTTGTTGTTTCCATTGTTTATTCTCATTTTTAGGAAGAGAGTTAGCACACAACTGTGCCAGAAGAGAAGGGGATTGAAAGGACTATGACAGATGTAGAGGTCCTACCAGGCGATGCAGAGATTTAGAGGGAGTACCTCTACATGGAAAAGGTCAGCAGAGAAGGCCAGGAACTCACTTTGAGGTGAGTCAGCTCCGAAGCTTTACAGCTGAATTATCTTGAATTTTTCCCATGTCTGGGGCAAACCCTCCTGTGTGCCAGCCTCAGTTTTCCCCTCCTGTGTCAGCCTCCATGCCTTGCTGAAAGTGAAAAGAGCAGGCTGCAAGATGCATCATGATTAGAAATGTTAAAATCCTTTTAAAATCTCTTACTCACTTCCATTTCCTTTTGTGCTATATATAAGGAGATCAAATCCAGGGCTGTAAAAAAGCCTGTGTGCTCAGAGGTGCAGCTTTGTTAATGCAGCTCCCCGGCTGCTGGACCAGATCTGTCTCATAGCATGGCAGAGCTGAAGCGCAGACCATGCAGGGACTGGCAGCAACCTCCTTGTGGATGCACCCCAAGATGATTTGAAGCTCAAATCTGTCTCACTGAGCACTCCTTCCAGGCATGAGTAGAGCATGGTAATGTTTTTGTGCTCAATAACAGTTTGTTCCCCAAATAAGCATCAAGATGTGCTAATTTAGGTTAAATAAAGCAAATTATTTGACTTCTGAAAATGAAGAAAATAAAGTGGATTTAAAAAAAAGTTTTTCTAAATGAACTTAACTGAACTTCAGTTTTGAAATGATGTCTTTATTTTTAAATTGGAAAAAACCCAAACCAAGCCCACTTTAAAAATAAATACTTGAAAATGAACCAAAATATTTATTTAGAGTTGGCCGAAGTGTTTGTTAGATCCAAAATACATTATATCATTTTTTGAATGATCTCTTCTTCCAGAATGAGACAAAAGAAGGGAGCCTCTTAAGCCAACTGGATTGATTTTTCCTGTACCTGTTTGTTTTTTGGGTTTTTTTTGGCTACTGTATCAAAAATTCATTTATTTCCCAAAATTGTAAAGCCTTGCTAAATCTGAAGCTAAATTACTGTAATTGCTAAATGACTCAGACCTGGAAGTTTATGTTGATATCTGGAAATAAAATCCATAATTCACAGGCAGTATAAAAATGGCCAAGTTATGTAGATTAAAAAATAAGAAAAAACCCAAACATGCATACACATACAACGCTCTAACAGTGGCCCCATATACTGGTATTTTCAGCTCCTTCCTTTTATGGAGTGAAATGGGTGACTGTTTTGTAGCAGCAATAAAAAAATATTTTGTTTTCAGTTTTAAACTCTTCATTTATTACTGTGCCTGTTTCAGCAATACTTGTAACCAAGGTCTTCACTGTGCTGTAAGATCAGAGATTAAAGAATGTCTAGACATTTTTCAACCTAAAATAAACAGAAAGAGGTAGAAGAGAGTTTGAATACAAGGTTCAGAAATAGATTGGTAATGGGAGTCCCTGGACTCTGATGAGGAAATGAGGAGTGGCAGGGAAATGAAAGGGAAGTTTTGAAGATGGAAAAGAAAAAGCAGATGAATAAACAAGTAGCTGGTAATTACCAATGCCTCAGTACGTATACTGGAATGTAAAATGTAGACAATAGTGATGCTACCACAGTCTTAGTGTGTCATGATCAGGCTAGTGTTTATTAGCATATGGATCATGAATCTCTTCTCCAGGAGGTTTAATAGGTGTTGCAATACTTGACGTTATTTGTTGCCTTTTGATCATGCTGCTACCAGGAATCTCCATCCCTTACTACCTTCTACAGCCTTTTAAAAATCATGTTTTTCCTCCAAAAGGGTGTAAATATGACTCATCAGCCACAGGGGAGAGTAAGGAGTCCCTGGCATCCAGGGTCTGCTGGAAGGAGAAGACCCCCCACTGAAGAGGAAGATCTCTTGGGGCAGACCATCGGCCTGAGCATGGGGTGGGCTGGGGGATGCTGAACTTTGTCCATCACTTGGCCTGATCTTTTTGTTTTGATTTGGCTTTGGCTTTTTTTGTCTGTGTCTGTATTTTATTGGCTATAACAGCTGGTCTGGGTATGCTTGATGGCAACAGTTGCAGCAACAGTCATTTTAATCTGGAAAACACCAGGGTGGATGGTACATGTAATTTATGTGTTATTTACAATTTTGGGAACAGAGAATTCAGGCTTCCCTGGTGATAGGAACTGTGGAAATTAATAACAAAGGGGAAAGAGCAATACAGAGCATGACCTAGTCTTTTGTGAAAATAAAGAAATCTAAAGGAAACAGCAAAATATACGATCTTGTCACACACCTGTTCCATCTGCCCCTTCTGATAATATATCCTTGGACACTCGTTGAGCATGGAACTGCTAAGGAGTTCACCATACCCCAGTGACTTAAAAAGTCACTTGTTCTGCAGAGATACTAAATGTTTTTACTCAGAGGAAATCAATGTGTCATGGTAACATCTGTCTTGAAATCCTCTCTGGCATGAGGAGAAGGTGAGGTTCCAGTGTGATGGAAGTACAAACAAAACACAAGAGGCTCTTTTCACAAAGATTTGCACAGTAACATGTTAACTGCTCTGGGTTAAGAGCTAGGTGGACAGCTAATCTTATTAAATATTGCAGAATCCTAGCTAGAGGCTGAAGGGAGAAAAGTGAAAAACTGGCTAACTTAAGAAATTAATACAGTACTTTGGGCTGCATATATGCAATTTATGTAGATATTGATATTTTGACTCAGTTCTGTGTTGGTTTCCTCTGGTGCACCATCAGCCCCAGGTCTCCCAGTCCAGACTTGGTCCACAGCACCAGCTGCTGTACATCTGTACATGATAGACCACTCACAGCATAAAGATAGAAAATCCATCAGCATCCCCATCTTGGAGACGGGGAGCTGAGGTAGCAAGAGATTAAGTGGAACATCTGACGTCATGACAGAAATCTTTGGCAGTGTTGTCAGCAGGATTCATATCTCTTCTGTCTTAGCCTGGTGTAGCTAACAATGGGGTCCATCCATCATCTTCTGAAACAGCTCCAACTTTATATATCAGTCCAACACAGTATGTGGATTTTTTTCCCTTGTGTTATTTACAGAACCTGAAAATTAAAACTCTGTTTGAAACAACTTTTATGCCACACACTTTTTCATTTCTCGGTTTATGGATATCTGACTTCTATCTGGATTTTTTTTTTAAAATTTTTTTCCCCTCCAACATAGTAGTGTCTAGAGCAAGAATATGCCATTCAGGCAGTCTGCTCTGGAAAGAAATCTCTTTTATTTATTTCACAGCTCAGATAATGGTACAGATCAGGACGTGCCATCATGGTTTCAGCATGCTCCACTATGAAGAAATCATAATACATTCATATTCAGCTTAATCCAGACTTTTCATCTTTTGCCTTCAAAGCCCCTACTTTCAAGCATACCGGGGGCAGGATCTCAAGGTCATTTTCTGCTACTGACAGCTGAGACTGTGCATCTTGGTGCTTCTGCTTTTATAGGTTCAAACCCTGAGGATGGAAGGGCAGTAGGAAGTAATCATGCTGTCCTGTGTGCAGGAGAAGTCAACAGAAATCTGGGAGGAGAGGAGATGTGCTGCTATGGAGTGGAAAAATGTCTGATACTGTGAGGGCAGCTATGGAGTGTTGTTTCAGTCCTTCCCACTATGAAAAAATGATGTTTTCCCTATATATGTACTTTCTAGTATTTCTTAACATCAGTTATTCTGGCAAAATGACTGCTGCTTGGGAAGATAAAGAAATGAAAAAGAGGCATCAACAGCTGATCAATTCCACCCGCTTTTCTAAGGGCTTTGTAAATTCACTCTAAGAACTGATTGTTCTCGGTTAAAGGTGATCAGGCTATTACTTCTGACAATGACAATACAGACTTCAGATATTTTTAAAACAAAGCAGTTCAGTGCAGATCACAGTTAAAATTTTAGCTTGTTACAGCCTTGTTAATAAAGGCCAAATACCATTCTTGGTGTTGCACAGCACAAGAAAACGAGAAAAGTAACATTCACCCCTCTAAAGCTTGGAGCTTGTTCGTGACTTTTCTATGAGACTTGCATAAGGGAAACCTGTTTTCAGGAGCACCCTAAGGTGGACACAGTGAAACCAGGACTACATCTGTACCAGCACTAAACTCTGCCAAGCAACATATTCAAGGTTTTTGAGTTCTGTCATCTATAACTGTTTAAATGTTACATTTTCAGAATTGCTGTTAGCATGCTTTTGGTTTGTGTCAAAATACTGTTCTAAATAACACCTAGCTATTATTGAGATGCAAACATAGGCAAAGCACTGTTCCCAGGAGTCAGTGTGCATGCAGCCAGTGTGTTCTGAAGGGCAAAAGAGAATAATATTGTGGAGACACACAGTACTCTGCACATTGGCCTCTGTGACAAGAAACAGTCTGAGAGTCTTTCAGTTAATGTTGTGTTGGCATTAGCATTTCCACATAGGCCAGGAGTCTTCTTTTGAACTGAATCTCCCTGTCCGTGCTTTGGTTCTCATCAGAGAAGGCTTGGAGAACCTGAGCTGGATTCTCCTTTGATGGAATTAATCCAGAAAATATGCACAACTAGCACACTCCATCTTCTCCAGAAGATCAAACTGGAGGTAGCCTGCAAAGAGTCGCTTAGAGGTGTATAGTGTGGATACTGGGTCCTTGGCACCATCTCCTCCACCCCACATATCCCTTCCTGCTCCTCTAGTCCCAGTCTGGGGATTCATATCTTGGCAACACACAGTTCCTCAGGTGATGGCGTGGCCTCACTCTCATGTGTAGTAAAGAGGAACTACAGCTCTTGTCCACCTGGAGCTGGAGAAGGATATCCACAGATGCCCATGGTGAAGACATTTGTTATTCCCTCTAGCACTGGGGTTGTTAATGAATCTTGAATGGAGAATGCAATAATAGCACTGAAAATCTTTCAGATGCTGTGGGTATAATTCTTATATCATCACAAACAAGAAGTACTACACATAAAATAGTCATTATGTCCTCTCCTGGACCTGTAACACAGTTGTCAACCCAAGATCCTGAACCTGCAAGTGCTGCTTTGACAGTGGCAGCTGTTTTTGAAAATTTTAAGGTATCAAAGGCACTGTGCAGGGCTAACTGACTGGGTTTGAAACCCATCAAATGTTTTTCCACACAACTATAAATGGCACTATGACAAATTTTTAAGCAGCCAGTTAGAGTCTGTAAAATGTGTGAGCTCATTCATAAGAATACGGAAGTCAAAGTTGTGATTTCTTCTCTCCAAGAACCACAGGAATGTTTTGGAGCTGGATGTCACAAAGGCAAACTTAGAAAAAGACTTCTTTTCCTATCCCCAACCAAAATCCTGAAGTTAAACATCTTAGAACTTGGGATCTAGTTTTAATCTAGTCAGAAATTTTGATCTAACCATGGGTCCATTTTCAGTGAGCCATGTCAGTGCCAGGATATGATATCTGCTACATGAGCAGTTTGAAATATCACTGAGATGCTTTGAAGGCCACTGTGCTTTTCATCTTGAAATTTCACATGGTGAAATTGCGATCCTCCAGGGAAATTCAGTGTCCCCATAAGCTCACACCTCTTCTACTCTGACGTGCAGAGTTCACACTGTTACACTCCTATCTGTAATTTAAGCTATACAGGTGCTGCTTCATTGTGGCCTGCTCCTGGCTTTTCTTTATATGAGTAGCCAAATCAGAAGAGCTGGTGTACTGAAGGAACAGGAAAATAAAAAAATACCATGAGAGTTACCATCCTGATATTAACAGTGTGTCTTGAATTTTGAATCAATGTATCATATGAATTTTGAATTACTGCATCAGATAAAAAAGATAAAAAGATATTGCTGGTGATGATCAGACACTGGACCTAGTGATATATTTGAATGCAGCTCAAGAAGGAAAAAAAAAGAAGGCCAGTTCCTGGGCAGTTTATTAAATGAATTATCATAAATAAATGTAAATAAAACGTTATTGCCTGCTCATCACAGGAGCTAGCTGAGGACATATTACACTGGTTCAGGGAAAATCAGTGCATCAGCAGTGGCAACACATCTCTTGTGGTGTATTGGACTCAGGAAGGAAATTGAGGGATCCTTTGTGTGGGTCTCCTATGCAACCTGTTGTGTGCAGTGTTGCAGAGATGGCAAAGGAACAGGTGATCCCATATCTCTACTCATTCTCCATCAAAGTGTTTGTGGAAACAGCAAACTCTGTCCTGATTTAAAGCACAGCAGACCACAGTGGAAGTCAGCGATGTATGTGAGATTTGTTTTCCTCAAAGCACTTACATATCAGCCTTCTCCTTCTGCGGGACAGTGTCCACATGTTCAATCCCAGTCCAGTTCAGTTACTTGGCTGATAAGCTGACTGTCACCAAGCAAGGGAAGTTGAAAAATGCCCCTATGAAGAAGTGAAGCAGAATCACAAGCTTTATTCTCCAGGACACGATGCAATTTAAACTACTGTCCTTCCACTTCCACTGCTCTTCTCTGCAGCCTACCCATACATTCAAAAGTCTGAGCAATTTGATGTGTCCTCAGCTTTTGCTTACCAATCTGAATCAAGGGGTTTTTACCACAAAGAGCTGCTAACCTGCCCCCATGGGCTGCTAGGTTTAGTGTTCATATCGACCTCATCTCTGAGTAAACATGAAGAAGGATAATCCCCAAATGACTGCAGTTCTGATGCGATGTCAGGACATCCTTTTACAGGACCAGAGCTGAGATTGCAGGACATTAATGATCAGAACTGTGGAGTTGTAGCAGGGGAATATTTTCTGGGTAGGTGTGGGGTCTGGGATCATGTTAGGAGATGACTTTTTGCCTGCTAAACAACATGCCACAAATTTTCCCTGGAAATCTGACCTTTTTTACGATTAGAGCTGTAATGTTGCAGGTTAGAGACTGGCAAGGGAAAAAAGCAGAAAGACTGTGAAAGCCAGAAGGCATGGATGGGGTGTTCCTTTATCTACTGAAATAAATTTAAAAAACCAAAACAGCAAGCAGATTAAGATACTTAAGTCCATGTTTGGCAAAGGTGGCAATGCTGCCAGACATAAACAAAAGCAACAACTGGTAGATGACATACACAAATGCACCATGACTATGATAAAAGAGAGAGATTTATGAAAGCTTAGTATATCTTGTGCCCTTCTCCATCACACCCTGCTCATTTAAGTGGCATTAAATGTAAATATTGAAAACCCAGATGACATGCTATTTTGGATATTAGTTCAACCTGTTTATCCTATTATTAGCATGGCGCTTGGAAGTGTTATCTTTGGGTACCAGAGCATGGATGAATAACTATGAATGATATTTCAGAGCTGTCCTATCACTAATGAAATCCACACTTGTAATTAGTTTCATCTAAAGAATATGAAGTTTCTTCACTAGGCATTTATGGTTTTTATTCCTGATTTATAATGCACTTACTGATGCAGGAGTTAACTGATTAGATTGCTGAATGCCTGGAATGATCACACAGACAATGGAAACAAAGCATCTTCTTAATCAATCATCTTGGTAGCTACTTAGCTGGCTTTTCTCCTAAGAGATCCCTGGACAGGAAGATCATTACTCAAAAAATAAAAATAAAATAAAAAAAAGAAATAGAGAAAAGAAAGTGCATTCATTACTATTTTCTAACTATGCACCCATGCATACCCCCAGCTGCTTATTTAATATAAATGACATTATTTGTATTTCTTGAAGAGTCCATAATCAGGTTCTATACTACTGAATGCCTTTGTTTGGGAGGTAAACATGTCTCTGAATTAACCTCTCTAACAGTCCTCTTTCCCTTTATGCTGCTCAGTGTGGACGTAATCCTGGGAACTGTTCATCTTGGATTCAATTGTCCATTGTCTGAGCAAAAGACTAGACATCACTTAAGGCTCTAGGAGTTGACTGGCTATTTACAGTATATCAGAAGTCCTTTGGGCTTTCATTTCATGTTTCAGCAGGGATTTGTGGTGAAGCTTGTTCACCTTTTACCCCTTTCTGAAATGCTGGATATGCCTTTTGTCAAATTCTCTAATTCTATTTAACCGCCTAAGACATTAATGCTCAGCCTGAAACAATGAAATTATACGAATGATAATTTCTATAAAAGCCTTCTTAATGC
>VYZX01033806.1:24373-34566 GCA_013401335.1 Brachypteracias leptosomus
TTTTCACTTTTCCTTTTAACAATACGCCTAAAAGCATACTGTATTAAAGGTAAATACACATTTCTACCTGATTTTCTTGCAAGACAATCAATCTGCTCACCAGTTACATACTTAAAGGCTGGGTGCAAAAGGAACAGCAGTAGTTTAGCCTGTNCTGCTAGCACATGAGAATGAAACAATCGAGTACAAGAAGACTACCCTCCATTACTTGGACCTGCAGAAGCTACACTCGTGGTCTGAGCTGTTAAGACCAGAACAGGCTATTGTGATAATCTAGTCTTAACACTGAGAATAAAACTGGCCCTAAAATCTCTTTAAGCAAATCTCTTATAAAGCTGATATCTCCCAGTTGAGCTGCCATTTTTTTTTCTTCAAAGAAAAGCATCCAGTTTATAATAGATAGCTTAATTATCCAGATTAATTAATCTAGACAGAGAAAATGTAAATAGTAAAAATAGCAGAGAGGAAAAGATTAGTTGAGAAACTTACAAAGAAGGGAAAAAAAATGAGAAAGCCAGGTGTGCACTTTTAAACCTCTGCCCACTCATTTCCTCTATGAAGCTGCCAGCCAGCCCCCAGCTGCTGAACTTCATTCTCTATCAAAGGCTGAAGTGCCATCTTCTGGCAGCAATGTTCCTCTACAGCAAGTGTTGCTAGACTAAGTGTTGCCTCTACTTTTTTTTTGGACCAGGGAAACAGACTATGCTTCTTGAGCATTGCAAAACAGGCAAGAGACCTTGAATCACTTGGACTTTTTCTGAGGCTATTTCAAATTTTCAAAAAATTTCATAGAGTATCGTCATAAGAATTGAGAATAATATTAAAATAATACTTCAACAATAACAAAGGTTGTTCATTGATATACAACTAATTGCAGTGTATGTTCCTGACCTGTAAGATTCAGTCTATTCCGCTGACAAGGCAGACATTTTCTGAAGTTAGCCAAGACTAGATTTCTCAGTTTTATCCTATTAAATTAGTAGCTACTTTCCTGTTGAGACACTATAGTCAAAAAGAAGCATTTTGTAAAGGATCGGTGTCATAAAATAGGCCCAATATATTTATAGAATGTTATTCCTAGGTACAGAACTACAAAGACTACACTACATCCCTTCTGAAGGCTGTGAATAATATCCCTTACCTTCTTCATTTAGAAAAACAGCAGGAGTACTATACATTTCTTTCGGATCAATAAAATAGAGTATGCCACACAGATCCTTTTCACAGTGATGGAGTAAATATAGCCAGATTGAAACGGTGAACCTGTATGAGCAAAAATAAACAAACGAAACCTCCTGATGAGAAATCCCCCTATATAATTTGAAAAGCATGCATTTCATTTTAATTTAGCAATTTGCACATGTAATCTCCAGCACAGAACATATCCTCTGCAGTGAAAATCTTCAGAATTCCTTTACTTAAGACTCTTGGACCTGTGATCTCCTTTTAACTGTGCACATTTGTGGTAACATCATGAGAGGAGAGTAAGGGAGTGTTATCTGAATCAATTCCAGAATGCTGGATCAAAGCTCCTGCCAGATCCCATATCAATAGGAAATTGAAAACACAACTGAGACAACTTGGAGCCAACCTCCCGCACACAGGTTACAGTACAAAATCCCCAAATACACAGTCTTGTAATCTTGATTGTGGAAGCCAGTAAAAAGTTAAGCTGTGTCTTCTATACTAAATGCCAACTGTGAAAATGTGCTTGGGAGAAGCAGTTAGAAATGAATCCAGCCTCTAGGTAGTACAGAGAGGTGTGCATAGCTGTCACAGAGCTATCACAGGATAAATAAAGGTGGAGCCTGCAAACTATGGAGCAGTGCAAAACAAAAACCTGAAGTTGCAGCAATACTATCTACTTGGAAATTTCTGTACAAAGCTGGCTGTGACACTAAAAGATGGATTTATACCATAGTGTCTAATTTTAAGAAGTCCTCTGTGCCAGACTAAATCTGCTTTAGTGCTTTTAACAGAAACTGGACCACTTATTTCTATAACATTCCCATAGCAGTTACGCCAATGCTGAACGCCTTTGAGAACTGTACCTCCAATGTACAACCCAGCAAAGCATTACAATTATTATAATCTCTAATAAAGAAGTTATCTTTTCTTAGTGACTTTTAGGAGGAGATTTTTTTAAATTTATTTTTTCTATAATTAAGAAAAAAACATGTCAGTATTTGTTCACAATACTTTAGAATCAGGCCAGCTTGCCTTGCTTCTCTCTCAAGAAGTTGCTGAACATAGAGCACCTTGTACCTATTCCTAAACTAGACCAACACAGGTCTGAAAGCCTAACACCTGCTCTCTTGTATAAAAAAAAAAAATGCAAGGGTGGTGACGTTTTCCACAACAGAGTCTATTCCTTTAATAGCTGATAACTCCATATCCTCCAGAGATGGTACATGGGTGAGGTAGAAAGGTTTGTAAATCACAATTGTTACGACCTATGGGCAAACAATGTCCTTCCAGAAATACTGCTTGCGCTTATATATCCCTCTTTTCATCTTTCATCTCTGGCAATATAGCAGACTTAAATGCCGCAGTCTCCATTTAGTCCTTGATTGCCAGTCTGAGCACATAACTGTTCTGGACAAATTTACTGGGACAGAGTTTGGGGTAATGCTGACTCATTCACACCCCCCATTGCTGCAGAAAGCATTGTGTACAGCACAAGTAGGCCCTTACAGTCCCAGACTATCCTTGCTGTAGGCTCTCCACTGGTAGCTACCTCAAATGACAGCTGCCTATCTCTAGTCCTCTTTACAGATCTCTGACTAAAGTCAAATGAGTGGCTTCAGTTAGATCCATCTACTTCTGTTGGCCTTCTGGTGCAGCAGGGAACCACTACTCACATACAGAGAGCTGAAAGAAACTCTCTTCCTCTTCTTAACAGAGCCACCCCAGGCTATCACATAACCTGAATACCCAGGCAATGCTGTATGTTAAACACTGGAGACACCACCCGAAGGCAAGAGAAGGTGGAACTGTGGGGAGCAGGTAAAGAACTGCCTAAATTCATGCCACGTATTCTCAAACACAGCTTGAGTGCCTCAATGCCAGAAGCAGAATGCAGCATGATGGTGAGCAACGGGCAATGGGCTGTGCAAACCAGGCTGTCATCCATCCTGCAGAGGCCAGGGCTAAAAATTGCTCTGTATTTACAACTTCAGAGCTATAGTCTGAGGGCTAGTAATTTGTATGCAACCTACACTATCTGGCAAGCCTTCCTTGGCACTCTTCTTGTGGTCACAGGCCAAACGCAAACCAGCAGGCAAGTTCCAGTTCCTGCAATCATTTCCTATTTCTATAATGTCACCAGGATAACAGCACCTGGTGGAAAGGAGATACATTTATTTATCTTTATAAACACTTTTTCTTCTAAAGTTGCAAAATATGACTGAAGAATTGTGACAGTTTTGGAAAGGGGGAGAAGAGGAGAGAAAGACGATCTTCCCAGAGTGATTCCTCTGTAACTGAATAGCATGCAGGAGCTAAGGGGTTTTACTCCCGTCCTATTAGGAGAGTTTGCACATTGACGGTGAAAGGAAACAGTGTAAGCTCAAGCTGAAAGACTTATCTGGGCTGGGGACTCCATCACTAAGGGCTTGCCAGTCACAGAATAAACTGGAGTGTGAATTTATAGGGAAAAAGCTGCTCCTCACTGCTTGCCCTTGCAAGAAACCCAACCCTGCACTTGGTCTGCAAACAATGTTTGAAATGTAGATCTCAGTAATGCAGAAATCCCTGGGCTAGCTAGTCATGAGACAGCAGTCTGATCATGACAGTATGTAACTGCTAACTCACCCTCCTAAGTGTACCTAACCAGCTCAGTTACACCTACCAGTGCTATCAGACAGCACTGCACTAACACATAAGGTCTCTTCTGAGGTTCAGCTTAACCTCCAAAATTGAAGCCAGAGAACAGAAGAAATTTCTAACTCGTTTCCTTTCGAGCCTTTTCTCAAATTAGTAGGCTTTTTGTCCTTTAATCTGTGGTATAGTCTAAGAGCTTAAGTACATCCTATAGTCTTCATTAATCAATTACAGCCCACTTTAATTATTTGCATATACTTACATGGGATAATCAATCTGATGTTGTCTGACTGTCTCAAGTTCTCTGTTTTCAAATTGTTCAAATTTCTTCACGATTCCTGTTTTCTCCCCACTGGAAGCATATATAAAGTTGAGAATCTGGACACCATCTGCAAAATACAATCTTTCTTAATCTGCCAGACAACAAGCATCGGTAACTAATTAATTAGCTCACACTCATACAGTCAAACATTTGAATCACACAACGTATTAAAAATTAACACAAACTTTTAATAAGTCCTTAAACACAAGTTTACTTGCTGTCACTAATTATGTTACAGTCTTGTACCGAATAACCCACAGGAAGTGGAGGACCTTTGCAGCTGGTATTAGAAGCAGGGAAAGAACAGGCTCATTTAAACCTAAGACACTTAAAGAATCAGTTAGTAAGGAAGAAATCTCCCATTTATGTTACTCACTTAAACCTCATCCTATCTTTGGTTATGCCTACGTGACATTACTCCACAGCTCTTGGACTTGCTCTGCATTTTCAGCTCTCCAGTTCATACTGTTTGTATGAACAGATACCAATTCTGCTCTTAACTGATACTCATAATCCTGTAACAAATCTGATAAAGCTGCCCCTGCTAAGAAACAGGAAAAAGATCTTCAAGGCCATGACGTATCATTAGCTTTCCTAGAAAATACCCCAAAACCAAACCAAACCCCAAGCAATTTATTACAAGTTTATTTTACAAAATAAATTTGAACTAAATGTTATTTCCTTCAATTTCTTGTTACCCTGTTTTCATCTATAATATGTTTCATGCTGCTGTCAGAGGTCACATGCTGTCTCCAACAAGCATTTTAGAAAGCCCCAGAAGGAAGCAACATCACTGCTTCCCTGTTCAAAATTAAATGACACAAATACCATTACAGGATTTTCTAGAAGAGAACCCTTTAGAAGTAAGTAACCTTTTTCCTTTTAGATTCTGCTTAGAATTCATATGGAGAATGGAAAGATTTTGAGGAAAAAGAAAGGGAGTACCATAAACGTTATTGCACTTAGATTTAAAAATATGTTTTTTGAGTGTGTGGCCATCATCTTAAGCAGAAGTAGACTGACTGTGTGAGAATTACGTATGTAAAATTGAAGTAACGTAGTAAGGGACTAAACAAGCCTCTCTGAAGACAGAGGAATTATGTCTACTGACTTCAGTAGGTTTTAAATAAAGTTGTTTGAATATACTTATAAAACAGAAAGCCATGTTGCTCCACATCTCCAGGCTGGCTGAAACAAGCCAACTCTGAGGACTTGATGGCTTCAGTCATTTTCAGTCATAAAGCTTATGTATCCAACAATGTTTGCCAAGTAAATCATTCTACATAACATTTACTATTTACTACAGATACGCACTTTTTAACAGCTTACCAAAGATGTTATTTGGGTCCAATTAGTTTTCTTGATGAAAAAAGTATTATTATACCTACCACTTTCATGGGGGCACTGAGGTATCCTGTTTGCCTGGAGCATCCATAAATAGTCAGCACCCCACTGAAGACAAACTTTGTGGTCCTTGTATGGACGTTCGAAAGGCGGAATGGCTTCTAAAAAAGTGTAATTCTTGGCAACTGCATCTTGGTAGTCTTCATTCTGCTCATCATCATAGCTACTATCTGATTTGTGACTGATCCATGCATATAATATCACACTGTGCACTATTATTGAGTTTTTGATGATATAATCATCTCTGTAAACCATGATGCTTGGAAATTTCAAATGTACTTGTCGAGTTCTGCTAACATAAAGGTTCTTCTCATCCTTCCATCTCCTTCTATATACTGGTATGCCAGTCCTGAACTCAGAGGAAGCTACTGCTTCCACGTTGATAATGCAAGGCTTAGAACATAAATACTGAACTGAAACCATAGAACTGTTAAGAACTTTCTTTTCTAAAATGTCTAAATGAATAAAGTCTGCATAATCTATGTTTTGTTCAAAATGTGGATTAACTGCCGTTGTCCGAAATGTCTCCTTTCCAAAGGATGGCACAAAATTCTGGGAAAGAAACCAAAACACAGAGCATGTTAACCAGAGAATCTAGGTTCACGTGATTACTAATATACTTGTAGCAATACCATAACACAACACTGCACAAGCAGGTTTATACTCCATACTCAAACTCCAAAATACCAGCATTCTTTCACACAGCAAGTAGACGTGGATTACTGGAGAGCTACCATTAAGGTTTTAATGGCAAAAAACTTCCCTACATCCTACATCAAGTTCTCAAAATTACACATGGTTCAACAAACAAGCTGTATTTACAGGGTGTATCCACCAGCCCTTCTGCAAGTGGAATCCGGTCTAAGATAACGAATCACACGTCATGCTATTTACACATAGACCTAAAGAGTATATATTAAAATGTAGCAGCATTTATTCACTGTACTGCTGTTCACTAGTACTGCCACAGCCTAATGCTTCTCTGTCTTTTAGAAAAGTTAACTAGTTTTCTTACCTCTCATGCAGGTACCTGAAGGGCAGAGTAACAACTAAGGCAGCTCATAATGGTTTCCTGAGAATGAATTAATGTTTGTGAAGTTTTTAGGAGCTTTTTATTGAAATGCTCCTATCCAGAAGATGGACTTAGAAATCTGAGCAGCAAGACCAGCAGGCATTTGCTCAGCTTTTGTTCCCCACAGCTACGTACATTATAATATACTTTGAGAGTGAGTGCTTGGACACACACCAGGATTATCCTCCATGATGAAGTTCTTGTTGCTAAGGCTTCAAACAGCTTCTGTTCTTTCTGCTCTGCAGTCAGTGTCCAGCTTCATGCACTGCCAAGGATACTGAGGATTACTCAGCTCAGAGGGCTGTCCACCAGCACTTCTGCCTGGACCCCTGATCTGTCTAAAATATTCAGAATTGTCACTTAGGATTACCCGGGAAGCTGGTCATTAAGATGGCTTAAAATGAGAAGAGCTGTCTTGGGTGACTTCTAACTTTTCTAAGTTTAAATAAATTGAACTGAAAGTTATCTTGCATATCTGGATTGGTGGCTTTTATACTGTGATTCTCAAAATGTTTAAAAGCTTTGGCCAAGTCATTAGCACATTTCTAATTATCTGAATTATGTGCTGTGAAACTGGAAGGACAATACCTTGCCCACGACCCAATATGGGGATCAGTAAAAGCCCCTTATGATAAACTATTTTGTATTTTATTTCTTAAGAATATGTTGGCACTTCTTGAGTACACTGAAAAATCATCAAGCCAGCAAAACCTGTGATGGCATAAATATTAGGAAAATTCAGAACTAAGTTTACATATACTACTTCCTTGTTCCTATAGAAGAGGATTTGGGATTTAACTATGTCATTAAATGCTATTTTTTGCCCAATCTCTGCCTCCTTAAAGGCACAAAAGAGCCCTAGGGTTGCAAGTGGAGCACAACTGAGCATAAAGGAGACTATTTACCCCAAGACCTTGACTTTATTTAAGGCTGAAGCTGGAAGACAAAACTGAAGGAGGGAACTTTTGGATAAGAAAGCTGGGTATCATTGCTAGCAGCTGGGTAACTCTAGATAACTAGATTTATTTAGCATCACTAGGTCTTTCTTAACTTGTCATGTAACCCACTTTTCACAAGAACAACCGAGTGCTCTTTAGCTTCTTGTGTCTGACAAGAGACACTGGAAGCCAGACGTGCTGTGATGCTGAACACTCAATCATGTGTAAGCACCAAGATATACACTTTGAACAAATTAAATGCAAAACACTCCACAATGTCAGTATCTAGGCTTTCTACAGTAGATAGTCTCTTCAGACCAACAGCCTTTCTCTCTGCCTTGCTTCCCATTCTATAAAAAGGATACTGTAAAATTGATGCCTACTGAGAGCTAAAAAAGGAATTACAATAGGCGGCTGGTATCCACTGGAAAAGTTACCACCATATCACGGAATAACATACACGCAAAACATTGATATCAAAGTTGATGAGAGAATCTTTATTTTAATACTAATTTGAATATCTTTCAGAGCTCAACTTGACAAAGTTACAATTCTGTTTCCTATGTAATTCTTCTTTGGTTATAGGTACCTTTAAAAGCATCAAAAGCACATAGCAGCAACCACAACTTACTCTAAACCTCTTCTACTTGATGCCAATCAATTTTATCTTACAGTAAAGAGTACTTGCAAAGAGCTTAATTATTGTGATATGGGGGCTGTGTCATGAGGAAGATGGTAACATATTATGAAAGTAACGCCTTGTAGTTATTGCAAAATGCAGAAGTCAACCAGGTAGACATCACGGTGGTACTACTATGTGCTTACCACATACGCACATTTACTCACAAATGTCAACATCAAAATACACACAGTCAGCTCTCAATTTTCTCAGGGGCTTATCCAATAAAGAGATATGGGGACTGGCCTCCAGCAAAGACAGCTTGGGTCTGGCACAGTTCATTAACACAGATGGAACAGTGTATGAATGTGGCCATCCAAATTCCAGTGAATGGCAGAAATTTTGTGGTGGGGTTCCCAGGGTAGTAGGCTCTGCAACCCAAAGCCAGTTCCTTGTAGAATAAACTCCATGATGTTCCTAGAGCATCAGAGCACAATGTACTGTGACTGCTGACGCATAAGGTTAGCTTCAGCTGTGCCGGTCTTACTGTCATTCCCTTAGTGTCAGTTCTAATAGCTTCCACAAAGTTACTCAAGAAACTTTCCTTTGTACTCTTTGGTGCCTGGGTGTTAGTTGAGACATGTGCAGCAAAAACGCACGAAGCATGTTTGGGTCTGCTGTTACACCAGACCTAACAAACCTCTCAGGAGGCTCATTCAGTAAGAAGCCCAGCACAAAGACCCCTGAGTGACCCCACACTGATGCAACCATAGCAGAGACCACAGACTCAACTCTTCCAGACCATGGCTGAGTCTCTGTTATCACTTGGTTGCCTCTACAGAGCGCTACCCCACACACTGCACAGTGTGCGTACTACCTAAATGTTCCTACTCGCTGAAGAATCCTAGCTCTTCCCTCCTCATTATCTCAGACAAGGCAGAGTTAATTCTGCATCATCTTCAACTACAGACCAAGAGGATGAAAGGATTACACAATGAGCGTGATTAGGGGATTTCAATATACAAGTTTCCCAGCACAGTAAAGAGGCCAGCTGTGCTGGATTCAAAACTGTACCATAAACCAGGCAGAGTTCAACAAGAAAGACACAGAAGCCTCATTGTTTGGGGCTACTTAACCACAGAAACTGTAAAAGTTCTTCTCTTAAAAACTGCTGAATCTGAAAGAGTTAGCCGAAGTCATCCCATCAGGTGTTGGGTTAAAAATCACTGGAAGGCAAACACAGCAATTGCTAGGAAAGTGAAAACTTTCAGTAGTGCAATAATTACAGAAATGATGAGAAACTGTCTTTTGCTCACTGGAGTAAGATCTCAGCAGGATCCTCCCCGAGTTCTCCCCTGTAGAAATTCCACGTAGCCCTATGGAACTGCACCTGTTTGCACAAAGTCTGGAGGTAACTGTAGTCCTTTATCTGTGACCGCCTGCCACGTCATGCTAGATTTTAAGATGCATGAAAAGAAGACACACCAAAAAAGGGTACTGATCTGTTCCCAGTATCATACAAGAACATAAGGACTTTAACTGGATTTTGTGTTTAGCAGCATAAAAGAGAAAAAGGTAGTTTAACAGATGTCCCTAATATGCAGCTGTCTCCGTAAGCCAACGTAGGGCTCTCCTCACACGTGCATCTGTAAGCAGGTATCAAAGGTACCTCCCTTCTTTCAAACCCAGAAATTTAACGTCACTTAGGACAGAAAGCTTCTCAGCACTTCGATTTAACGACCTGACGTTCCCTAACCCGATAAGGCTGCGTAACCCTGGAGGCTGGAGAGGGGGTAACCGGACAACCTCCGGGATGGCTCCGAGAGGCGGCTCCGAGCCCAAGCCCAGGTCGGGCGGCCGCGGACCCCTGCACACCCCTGGACACCCGCTCAGGCACCCGGCCGGGGACCCGCGCCTCCCTCCCCGCTTACAGCCTGCAGCCCCGCACCGGCCCGGCCGAGCGCCGAGCACCGTCGGGGGCGCGGGGGACCGGGCAGCGCCCGCCCGCGGCGCTCG
>VYZX01033807.1:2932-16072 GCA_013401335.1 Brachypteracias leptosomus
TTTTTTTTTTTAATTTGAGACTGCGGTTGATGTTTTCTTCTTAACTGTTAATAGATTCTGTGGTTTAAGTGTCATCCACTTGGGCTCTACCTTGCAGAAATACAGTTAGAAAGCAGCTTGACTTGCACATACGAACAGAAATTTCTCAAGAGGCAGCATTATAGAGACTCAGATAAAATAATCTTTAATTTAATTGAAGGTACTGGAGTTACACCTGGATTTTACTTTTAAGTATATCACAACATACGAAATAGAGCTGAACCATTAAAGGCTTGGATTAGTTGCAAGAGTGATTTTGGGTCTCCAAACCTTTGGGAAAGTTTTGCAAGTATTTGCATTACGTATAACCTATATTTAATAGGTATTATTAAAGTTACATTCTCAGAATTGTTTAAGGAGTCAGGATAACACTAAGGTAACTTGTGTCCCATCCTGCCCTACTATATGAACTTAGTGAAGTATTGTTCCCTCTCCCAGGGCTGTGCAGATCTTCTCTAAATATTCTTATGGCAAATCTACTCTTTAGTATTCAAGCAAAAGGGTTGAGAGTGTTGAACGATAGCTTTAAAATCTCCTCTGAATATCTCACAAAAGCATATCCTGGAAAGAATCTGCTTTATCTATGCAGAGTCATGTACTACATTTTTTAAAAGATTGGCATCAACACACCAGCTAGATGTCCTTCCTTCCTCTTGTTTATTTTTTCCCTAAGCAAAGCTGAAAACTCCAACACCTGTAACCAAAATCAATGACAAATGTGTGTATTATTGCAGAACATTATATATATTATGCATATCTCCCTACCTCTATTATATTTTTTTAGGACACTGCCATATCAAACCTTGCACTTAAAAAAGAGTTAGATGCTAGACACTGGAAATTGTACTTTGATACAATAAAGCTATATCATAAGCCCACTGTATGGGCTTCACATGCACACAAAACCTATAGATACATAATGATAGCAAATGACAAAACTGGAAAGCAGTTTCTTCATACTTTATTTTACAATTTCTCACTAAATATATTTACAGGACATGGAGTTTGCTTTAGTGCAATACATAGTAATGTTGCATAAGTACAAACTGTTGAACTTTTCTAAAAAAAATAAAGAAATAAAGCACTTAACTGATGTTACAGCTAAGTATGTAAAGCAACGGTAATAATTCTGAGTGAAAATGCTAAGAGCATCTTTTCTTCTCATAAACAATTCCTAGAAACAACCCACAAACCAGCATTACATATTCCAAACTACTAACCCTTGTACAGTACCATATCATTTAAAAAATGATTTATTTAAAAGCACACATACTGTACTGTATGGCAGTCTTTTTTTCTACAGATACTGACTTACTCTTTTAATACAAATATGATATTACCTTGGCAGTTTTGAAGAACAAAGTTATCTCAAGATATCAAACAACAGTAACAAACTCTGGTAAGCACAGCTTCTTGAGAACTTGCTTTAACAGCATTTCTTCACAGTGATATTTATGAAAGGTTGGAAAAAGATCAGCATAAAATATTTCCATCCCTTTTTCTTTTTTTTAATGCAAAAATCATTACTTTATATTGGTAATTATAAAATTACAAACACTTTCTATAAGTAACTGCATCTGTAGTAATGATAGAAAAAGTTATCAGTAAGATACGTAAAATGAGGCCTGCATAAAATGATAGTTTGAAGAAAATTAGGTACATCTTTTAAAAATAATAATAATGGAGGTAACTTAATTTAGAATAAGCAACACGGTAGCTTAACAGAGACAACCTTTTCTAAATAAAAAAAGCGAATTGTTTATTAACAAATGTTAAAAAAAGAAAGGAATTGTGTGAGGTGAAATCAACACTTCAAAAGATAGAATGAAACATTTACTCCTAATCTTAGTTTTGGCACTTCATTGGAACAATTACTTTACCAAAGACCAAAATATGTATAAAAGATATACAGCTCCTGACATACCTTGCAGATATAGTACATAGGTACTGGCAAACACTGAGAACATGATTAGTGAAACATTCCCACAGATTTGCACATGCATGCACGATTCAGACAACAGCATTGTATCTATGGTCTTGGTGGTGACAACCTTGCATCACTTGGGTATTTTAGGCCATTTCTTCAGCAGATCTTGTCTCTGATTTCAGTCTTACAAATTCTTTAGCAACTTCATCATTGTTCCTCTGAGAAAGTATTCTCAGGATTGTCAGCCCGGTTTCATCCACAGAGATGTTTCTCATCAAGGGGTACCAGGATGCACAGCTGCCTTTCTCTGCTATGCTTTTCAGCTGGATAACTGTCATTCCGATGATGCGATCTTCCCGAGCAAAGCAGTAATCTTTCACTGACAGGTGAAGCTCGTAGGCTCCTGGTTTATCTTCATTACCCAACATGCTGCATGGATGAAAAATATTAATTTAGAACAAGGAGTTCGGTTTAATTCCCGTAACGAAAGAGTGTGCTTTATACATCTTGTAAAAATGAAAGTGATAGTGGTAGTTTCCATTTTGTTGTAACAGAATAGAATTTAGTTTTAAACCTTGTTCTATGCAGTTAACCTTTTAGATGCTATTGATGATAGACCCTCTGTTCCCACTGACCTGAACAGAAACAGAGAATTCATCATTCCCTTAATATCTGAAATAAACACTGTTACCTTTCCCTAGAGCGTACCTAAAATGTTCCACAAGTATCATAACCACATCTCTAAACCAGCAAAAAACACAGAAAATCATGGGCAGCAAGCCTCCAAAGGAGCTTTGTGTTCAGATACTGAGAAAGGGAGCTCTGTCCTAGGCAGGTTTAGGGGGAGAAAAATGAATTGGTCTCAGTTATGAAAGAGGAGGAGGAGTAAACAGGTGAGAGGTGCTGTGAGAAGTACTAAATTTAAAACTCCAGACTAGGTGAAAGTTTCTTGATGTTTTAAGGATTAAATAACAGAGATAAATAATACCATTAACACGTGTACAACCCTTTATGTATCTAGATAGCTCAACAGTCATAAAGGTCCAGATATCCAGTAGTAAAAATTAATGCTTCAGTTAACTACTTAGGCAAATAGATACCTAGGTATAAAAATAGTTATTAGTGTAGGGAAATGAATTGTATATTTTAATCAACTCTTGTAAGACTGAAAACTTAGTGTTTGTCATTCATCTTCATCTAAAACAAAGATACAAGTTGCTAAATAATTTTTAACTGGTGTCTATATTTATAGACTGATATGTAGAGTGGGCTTAGGATGCCTTTCCACGTTCTTACTGGTTTAACTGCAAGAAATTTGAACCAAATTTACATAAAATTTGCAATTAACAAGCAAAAAAGAAAAGACTTACAATTGGAAAGTTTCATTGTATTTTGGTGACCAGGTGTTGCTCTTGGTCTTGGTTCCGTGTTTTCTTTTCTTGTCACTTAGGTTAGGACCTAACAGACAAACTTCCACAAATGGTCGGAACATGGCTGTGGTTTGCCAGTTCAGATTATTGAGTGCTACAACTAGAAACGAGTAAAAGAAATGAAGTTAAAGAAGATTCCTTTGAAAGAGCTCCAATTAATTATTCAGTATGACTTTGTCTAGCCAATCCACCATGACCTGAGATCTTTCCTGTAGGATACTGTGCTGCCAGCTCTCTTCTTCTTCAGGCCAACACCAAACTCAGCAACATCCCCTCAGCACAACTTCATCTTTTGTTCTTTATCTGTTTGCTCTTCTCCATCTCAAACCAGCCAAAGGGGAACATACCACTGAGAGAGAGCTCAGCAAGTGACCCCAACAAGAAGCTCCTCCAACTGGCCCCAACAGCAACTCTTTTCAAACTGANAGCTGGCAAGAACCTGCCTGTTCTCTGCCAAGTAAGATGCCTGACTACTTTTAGTTGCAGCAGTAGCAAATATAAACGTGTATTTTAGAAATGCTTTACATTAACAGCTCTTTTGTCTGCTGCCTTCACTGTAATGTGCAAAATCAGCTTATACTAATGTAAATTATTAGGACTAGTAGGACTAGGGTGGAAGGGTCAAAACTAGAGGTGGGTAGATTCAGATGAGACGTTAGGAAGAAGTTCTTGCCCATGAGGGTGGGGAGACACTGGCCCAGGTTGGCCAGAGAGGTGGTGGAAGCCCCATCCCTGGAGATTTTGAAGGCCAGGCTGGCTGGGGCTGTGAGTAACCTGCTGTAGTGGGAGGTGTCCCTGCCCATGGCAGGGGGGTTGGAACGAGATGATCTTTAAGGTCCTTCCAACCCTGACAATTCTATGACTCTATGAAATTATACTGGGTTTCCCCTGGAATTCAGGTTGTACAGAAGAAAGCCATTTTGTTAAAAATGGAACTTCTAAGATCTTGGTGCAATCATTCACCACCCAGCTTTGCTACAGCTTCTGGAAAATTATATGCAAGCAATTCAGAAACATAATTGGGCACTTTTGAATTTTTAACTCCATAACATTGTATAATAAATTTTAACTGTCTTATATTGACCTGCATCATTTTATCTTGAGCTGATATGAGCAAGGAAAAAGTACAATCCTAATCACCTGAAGCACACTCATAGTCAAAGCTCAACCTTTGTTATGTCATTAAAGGTGTGCTTTACTTAGGATGCAGTGCTTGAGGGTTTTGCACATTGTTGTTTTCTAACATCAGCTAGCTGCAACTTACCTTTTACAGTGACCTTATGTTCTCCAGTTCCAGGATGTGTAGAGACATCCACCTGTATAGATGCTTCACCCACTGAATTATTAGTGGTTTGACCTGAAAGAACAATTAGTAAGTTAGCATACTTGGCTTCTCCATACATCACAAGAAACAGACAGTGAAAGAAGGCAAGAGGTATTTTTTTGTCAGAAACGCTTAGAAATTCCTGATGTATATTTCACATGTCAGTGGGAATCAGTTAGAAAGTAGTAATTATTAATTTAATTGATTGCAAATGATTATTTAAATCAATAATTATTAATAATTACTTATTTTTGTCAATAAAATACCTAGAAATTGCACATGTCTATGGAACGTGCCTCAGTAAAATACCCCCCCCCCCCCATCTGGAACCTTCCATTTTGGCTGTCATTAGGTGTGTTTGCATCTTAAAATGCAAAAATTGATGGTTTTGTCAAACTTGGCATGAGCACCCCAAAAAATCTTGTTGTAAGTACACATTTGGAAAGGTTGTTATTGATTAGACCTTTGCTGGAGTTGTGTCTAAAGTTCTGCACTAACACTGACAGAGGCTTAGAGAAAAAAGGGAAGGTTGTAGGGGTGGCAGAGGAGCCCGGAACTTGATTTTTAAAGTTTTTACTTCTAAGCACCAGTGCAGGTTCTCAGTCAGTTTGCACATCATGATTCCTTGAAAGGACCCTCAGTATTTCCATGGATGGAAGCCCCATTCCAGGACATTTTGAAGGCCAGGCTGGCTGGGGCTGTGAGTAACCTGCTGTAGTGGGAGGTGTCCCTGCCCATGGCAGGGGGGTTGGAACGAGATGGTCTTTGTTGTCCCTTCCAACCCTGACAGCTCTATGATTCTCTGATTCTATTCTATGATTTATTGACAGGTCCTTTAATAGGTCAGATTATATTAGTACAATGTAAACAAAATTGGCTATGTTTACTTGTTCAATTGGATGGCTGAGAATGTTGAACTCTCTGAACTATGCACTTGCTTCCCAGCCTAATCCCTGTGAACTATATACTAAAGGAAATTACTACCCCAATTTCTGTGGATTAGCAGACTAAAGATTCTATCCTCTTTCTATTTATAGGGAAATCCCTTACGCACTGTTTCCCCATCCACCTATATGTGTCAATTACTTGTTTCAACCTTTATCTTAAGAACCCCCAAACCAAAAGCCTTTTAGGAGAAGTCAGGAATGTTCTAGAAGAAAACAATTAACATTTTCATTAGATAACTTATGCAGCAACCTGTGGGAGATGGTAGTAACTTGTCTCTGCCAGCAGAGACAATTTGTAGTAGAGTTTAGAATATCAGCTTTCTCTCTGACCTGCTGAACCAACTAGTGGTAAAATTCTAGGACATTCTGTATTTGCTTATAGCAGCTTTTGTTGACATTAAACAACCACAGCAGTTCATTTTAAAGTCTCTCATCTGTCTATTTATTTCTGCTGTTTTGTTTTCCTTCTTGCTATCAGTTCTTGTAAAGTCTCACCAGGAATTACTGATTCTGATTGCATTATAGAGAGGTCTGTTTATCCTACCACTGACACCTACCTAGCCCTGCACTGCGGAGGATGATTGCACTTTTCTTCCTTTAGTACTGGAATGTAACTCATTAGAAGCTTAACAAATAATTCTGCTTTCTGTTTGAAAACCTTATGGCTGCTTAACCATTACTACTCCCACTCTAAACTCTGCTTTAGATTTTGTTAGGTGATTTCTTAATCAACATATGGCATCCTCTTAGAGGTGGGTTTTAAAGTGATCACTTGCATTCAAACTGCAGTCATTGTGTTGCAGCAAATAAACTATATAAAGGAGACAAAAAGAATACTTCCTCAGTGGAAAAATGCTTGCTCTTCAGTGGACAAAGAGACCAAGGCACTCAAGCTTTGGTTCCTTCCTTATTTAGCACCTGGAATGTATCATGATCTTAACAGAACAGAGCCATTTTGGACCAAGGATCTAGTCAAGTGTTTCTTAGTCATGCTAGACGTATTGGCTACATATGCACACAAATTAAGTCTTCTGTTCCTTAGGAAGTACCTTTGGAGAAGTGTAAACTTGTGGACTTTGGTAGAGAAAATAGCAGAAAAATACAAGTGGAAAAACAAGTCACGTATATTTTGTAAAAATAAAACAGAAACTCCCTATATTATCTAGCATAATATTCCTGCTAAAAGCAAGAGGCTCCTATTGAATCAGTCTGTGTGCACAAAAGTACATTTCTGAGAAAGGGATTCTTTGTCCTGCTGGAATCCTTTAGCAGCAAAAAGGGTTTTTTAAAAAATTTCTGTCGGGAGGACTTTGAAAACTAACTTCTAGGTTTGCATGAAAAAGGACTCCAGCAGGAATCAATGGGATTCATGGAAAATCAGCTAGCATAAAATTTCAGAATAGAATTGAAGACCTTGAAATAGCAGGAGCAGAACCTCTCTAGTAGTAGCAGTATACTTTCTAGCTGCTCTTGAAGCTGGGGCATGGAAACTGGGATGCTTCCATAATTTCTTGAGGAAAAAAAGGAAAATATTCAGAGTAGTTTGTTTTGGGGGCTGCTGGGAGCTTTGGTTTGCAGCACAAAACGTAGCTGAGAAGCTGAGCTCCTCATTGGCCTTACACAGGTCTCAGCTCTGACTCTCCAGCTACCACAGTTATGAGTCTATGAATATTTAAGATAGCAGAGTTTGTGCACACAATTACTAAAACCAGCACTGTAGCTATGCCCAACGTTTGTGTTATTTATATACTCTAATATTTATGTTATATTATATTATATTATATTATATTATATTATATTATATTATATTATATTATATTATATTATATTAATTGCCTGGAGTACAGAGTTTAACAGGTTAACAACATGAGCTGGAACACCAACTACCTTATGGGTCTATCTTATGAACACAATTCTTCCTTTTGAAACTGCTTAAGATCTTTTGGTATTCATCACATACTCCTGCTGGTAGTTTAACCTAAAATCCTTCAATCTGGTGAAGGCTCTAGTTGCGGATTTATTTCTCATAACATAAGGAATAAAAGACAGCAGCAAATTGTGTGCCAGAGAGATATTAAGGGCATGTTTGCAAAACAAGAATCCTTTTTATGCTGCAAAGTCATCTAGTACCAAGGAAGGAGAATGAAATGTTTTTATTGTTCTTCAGCTATTGTTCATCTTGTTTCATCCAATAATATTTACTTTTCAATAATTATTTTTAATTTTTATTGCTTTTGTTTCAATTCCAGAAGCAGTAATTGTTTAAATGTTTGTGATCTGTGCAAGCATCTATTCTTGTTTAGTGCTGCTTGCAGGGACAATTCTAACTATACACTCATATTGTAAAAGTAAGACTCACTTTTTTTCAAAATATTTGAGGACAACAAGCAGCTGTTCTTATGCCTTCCACTGTCTCTATGAGCCTTTCCCCTAACCTGTGTTGCATGTTCAAAGTTCATAGGACTTGTTTGGAAAATTGTGTTTTAGTAAAAATTATTTTACTAAAAAAAATCTGTTGGTTTTTTTTTTTTAACCCCCCCTTTTTTTAAAAAAAAAGAAATCTTGGCAGTTAACAAGGTGTATTGTTTTTTTCCTCTACCTGCTGTCCAGTTTATAGATCTATTGAGTCTTAAGTCTCTGGTTAGAGTGTACACATAAGAGAGGGAGAGTAGAGAGAGATATGAGACAAGGAGGAACAGTCAAACCTGGACCTTTTTAGAAATTCAGGCAAAATTCAGTAGAAAAATGAGGGTTAGACTTTGTCACCAAAGCCAGCAGCTGGGTGTCTAAAACCTGATGTGGATTTAGATCCANAGGTTCCGATGTAAACATGCCACTGAGCAGTTACAGCTGTTACCCTCCTGGCTTTCACACAGCCATATCCCCACTGTACAAACAGAGTACAGGAACATATGTTGTAATATTGGCTGCTAGCAGCAACATGTGAGTAGCAAAAGAAGGAAAACTCTCCTGCAAAAAGTGAGAAGATGTGTGCTTCCAGGCTACATGATCAGATACAGGGAACATACCACTGAATCATCACTTAGACTTATATTCAAGTGGGGTTTTTTTTACTTTTTTAACTTTTTTTTTTTACTTTGCTTTGTTCAGTTTCATGAACAGGCGAGTTATATCTACAAATCCATATCGGGGAAGCACTGCCAATGGCTATGCCTGTCCAAGTGGAATGGCACTTCATTATGATGATGTTCCCTGCATAAACGGATCGGTAAGAATTGAATTTGCACAGAACAAATGGTTTGCATGTGTTGAAAGCATGGACATCTGAAAATTAGATTATCTAAAAAAGCCCCACTGGGCAGTATCTAAATGAGCTCCTATCTTTTTGATTGGGGGCTGCAAACTTCTCTCACACCTACAGAGTATTGGGGCATGGAAACTGGGATGCTTCCATAATTTCTTGAGGAAAAAAAGGAAAATATTCAGAGTAGTTTGTTTTGGGGGCTGCTGGGAGCTTTGGTTTGCAGCACAAAACGTAGCTGAGAAGCTGAGCTCCTCATTGGCCTTACACAGGTCTCAGCTCTGACTCTCCAGCTACCACAGTTATGAGTCTATGAATATTTAAGATAGCAGAGTTTGTGCACACAATTACTAAAACCAGCACTGTAGCTATGCCCAACGTTTGTGTTATTTATATACTCTAATATTTATGTTATATTATATTATATTATATTATATTATATTATATTATATTATATTATATTATATTATATTATATTATATTATATTAATTATAGCACATCATATCATATTATACATATAATATAATATAATATGAAGTAATAANTTTTTTAACCCCCCCTTTTTTTAAAAAAAAAGAAATCTTGGCAGTTAACAAGGTGTATTGTTTTTTTCCTCTACCTGCTGTCCAGTTTATAGATCTATTGAGTCTTAAGTCTCTGGTTAGAGTGTACACATAAGAGAGGGAGAGTAGAGAGAGATATGAGACAAGGAGGAACAGTCAAACCTGGACCTTTTTAGAAATTCAGGCAAAATTCAGTAGAAAAATGAGGGTTAGACTTTGTCACCAAAGCCAGCAGCTGGGTGTCTAAAACCTGATGTGGATTTAGATCCACAGCCTTTTTCAGCTCAGAACTCAGAAATGTACTATCTCCCCCTCCTAATGTGAGAAGTTGTTTCTCTGAGGAGAGAACTGATTCAATTGCTGGAAGGTGGAATTGTTTAAGCAGTCTACACAGCATCCCAAGGAGATCAGTGCCTCTTCTCATGTTTGAAAGCACAGCTCCTAGTTCTATTTGAAAGGCTTTTATGCTATCTGCAGTTATTACAACACAGTAATATATTATTTGCTCTGAAATGAAAGCACTGAATGTCAGAATTTATTGAATATATAAAAATATATTGTCAGAAGTTCTTTATTTGAATTTACTATTTTTTTTCTTCACACAACTATATTCCAGTTTTCCATACATTCATGGCTCCTTCCATTTACCTAAGGGCTGAAACGACTCCTTGGTTGAGAAGGTAAACATGAATTAAATACTTTATGCCTTATTAAACAGAAAAGGAATCTGACATTTACCAAGCACCCATCTGATATTAAATACTAATGCATGTTGTACTGAACCAAGCAGTGCTTTTATAAAAATAATGATAAAAAGGGAAGATGAGATTCTATAAAATTTGGCGGGTTTGTCTTTTGTTCATCTTGGAATGACATAATTTGCTCATTCCGTGTTGCTATTTGGTATTTCTCTATATTTTTGTAGTTCTGGGGCTAGATGCTCTTGCAAAGACTGCCTCCCTGGGCTTTTGTAGCTTCTTAACTTTCTTCTCCTATCATCCAGACACTCATAAAGCTGTTGCAAGTGGTGACTTTTGGAGTATTTTTTGCTCCAAAGTAGTCATAGATAACAACCTAGCCTCTGAAACACTCTTGATAGCTGTACTAAAAGTTCTTAAATCTATGAAGTTTTAAATTTTTTTTCTTTTTTTCTTTCTTTTTATCTCTGGCTTTTAGGATTCAGGATTTCAAGACCCCTTTATATTTTTGAGGATTGGAAATCTACTTTAAAAGAAAAACCAACTACCTGCAAGCTAATCATCATGCATGACATGATTTAAGTACCTGGCCCTTGGAAAAACTCAGCACTGTGAGCCAGGCAATTAAACCAGCTGAAGAGGCAACGTTGCCCTCTGGTAAGCCTCTCCTAGCCCATTTGCTTCTTCAGCATAAATCTGACCATGTATTTAAATTTCAGACCTGTGCTTTGACCTTGTATTCTGTGTAGGACAAAAGAATGAAGAAGTTGAACAAATATTCAAGCTTGCCCAATGCCCAATGCTCCACACAAGCTGTGAAATCAACATTTTAATTTGACAACCATTTGTCATCTTCTGACTAACGATGCCAGTGAAATACATATATTTGTCTAGGGTTTATCTGCTGATTAGAAGACAAAAGATCAGGGTGACTAATCAAGTTACTTTTGACAAGCTCCTGAGGCTCTGTAATTTAGAGGATAACCTTAAATGCATGTTTTAACATTTTCATTGATTACAAAGAGGAAGTTAACGCTGAATTGTTAAGAGCTGGATGTAGTTAGCTAAATGGTCTCTAGTGTGTTAGAGAAAAGGAAGGCAGGCAGGGAAACCTGCTTAGTACTAATAACCACACTAACTTCAACATGTGCTTTGCTTTAAGAAGTTGCTATACAAACTGGTGATAATTGTTTTGGGAGATCCTGAGTTCTGTTACTTAATAGCTGATTTCAGCACCCATTCGCTCACCAGGCTGCCATCAAAAGGCTGAAAAGATTGAGGAAATTTGTATTTGATCAGGAAACATAAATCATTAATCTTAAGAATCACTTGGTGTGAGGATATTAAAGTTGATGGAAGATTCTGTAACATCTGTAAGCCTCTCAATTGTACAGAGCCACACTATCAACATAGTCAATTTATCACCTCTCTGAATTTCTGGAATGTCACAGAGTGATATGAGGAATTCAGAGAGCAGAATATAAAAGCAGAATATTATGAAGTAAGTAGAAAGTCCTGGTTTGAGTGTCAAGGTGGAATCCTTCATCTTCATCTCCTTCCCCTTCATCTCTGCCTGATGTAAGCCATGCTGTACATGATGAGGGCTGGCAATTGCACAACCCCACTGTGACCCTTTGCTGTCTGTATCTGCTTCTATGTCCATAGAGCAAGAAGCCAGGATCTAGGAAACTCATCTTGGAGGTGAATATCCAATTAGCATCATCCAGCCAGCCCTATGTATGTGTGTGTAGAGATATATACACATACACACACTGTCCAGCATTTTAAGCAGGCAACATCCAGGCAGGTCTAGCCTCTGAAGTTAAGAGGTTTATATCTCTAATGAATGCTGATACACTGATACCATTAAGAGGTTGTTTTTTAAAACTGGTGACAGATAACTGTTGGATACCAGCAGCTTGTGTTCATTTTCTTGAAGACTTAAAAGAAACTGTAATATATAACCAACTTATTTCTAATTTAGGTGCTTTACTGTTTCATTTAAGGAGTAACCAAAGAAATTTTCTATTGTGACAGCCTTTTAAGTGGATGTTATGTATAAATTTTATGCTTCACTAGTGGTCTGGGTTTTTCATATGTAAAATACTTATTTTCTGCCACTATTCTGAATGCATTTATGTTTATAATAGCATCTGCTAGAATACTTCTATTAGTTGTAATTCTGGAAGTTTCTTTGTTATTCTTATGTTTTCCATTTTTCCTTACTATACATTCCTCCCAATCGTGTGCTGATTTCTGCAGCTTATAATGCAGGCCTGTTTGTTTGTTTTTCTTTGGTGAAATAAGGTTGTGTAACATGTGACTGTGACCTCAATTTGAAATTACAGTGGATGAAGCAGAGTTAAATTCTGTCTGCAGTATAGGTTATGAGAGAACTGGAAATGCCCTGCCAGACTGGGATATGCTCTAGTTCATGCTAGAATACAGGTGTAGCTTTCAATATAACAGTTTTGACACTCAAAAGAGCAGAAAAAGATCTTTCCTATTTAACTTATAGGAGCTGCTAAATTACTTTGAATTTTTTGTAGTCTGATGTCATCTATCTGCCTAAACTATTGCAGGTTTGCTGTTTTCTGAGTTAACTATGGGTTTAGTATTTGAAACTGATTCCATATATTTAAGAAGATAGCAGATAGTGAGGTTCTGCTTTGCCTTGTACCATTGCAGGTTGCAACAGAATTGAATTTTGGCTTGGCAGAAGAATTTCTCTTCATTTTTGATCATGTAATTTCCTTCCCTGTGTTGGTGGCTTCAAAAGACGAGGATGGAGTTATAGTTACTCAGTTTCATTAGGTAAATATTTTTAATTCTGCTTATTATCTTTTCTTTTTTCAGAAGCTTCTTCCCCTTTTGGCTTTCAATTGTCCAGCATCAGAATGAAGGAATCCAATACAAATTAGCTGATGTGAAAGAAGAGCTTTTTCTGCA
>VYZX01033808.1:0-29644 GCA_013401335.1 Brachypteracias leptosomus
AGGGTTGGGGCCTGGGGCGGCCGATGCTGAGGGGGCAGGGCCTCAGGCCACCGGCGCCACCGGCGCGGCCGAGTCAGGGCCTGAGGCCACCGCCATGGCAGGGGCTCTTAAAGTGGCAGCGGCTTTTAAGACGGACGTGTCCCCGCCCAAGGCCCGAAAAGTCTGCCAGGCGAACAACATGATTAAGAACGCATTCAGACATAGAGACAGCAGTAATATAACATGATACCACCCATTCCCAGGACCCCCCAGCTCTGGGATAAAACATTCATCAGAGACAGGAGCAGAGAAGTTTCTCATGGTGAATGTGTCTAAAACATGAGATAAAGCGTTCTGGCAAGGATTTAACCCATGTTATTCCAGCACTCATAACCATCCATAGGAAATGGTATGAAACCAGGGAGGCCAGATGACTAGAAAGGAAATGCATAAATATATAATGCATTATGAACCTCAGGAATGACATTCCGTCCTAATTTCCAACTTTGCTTGGTTTTGGGTTTTTTAGTCAAGAAAAAATCTCTTGTGTTCAAGCCCCATGTTGGGACGCCAATTTTCTGTCTCCGTTTAGGGCTCAGGGCAACCCCCCCATGGAGCAGAATTTGTTTCACTCCTCTTCCCCCTCCCCTCTTCCCTCCCAGGGGAGGAAGAAAGGCCTCACACAAAGTTGGAAATCAAGATTACAACTTTTAACAGGGAGTAACAAAAGGGATATTAAAGGAAGGGAAATATACAGAGGTAACAAGGGAAGGTATATATATGCAAATATATACAACACCGATCCTCGGATGTTGCTGGATTCCTCCCGTGCCACGTAGAGTTGTAGCAGCCACAGAGCCATCCGCAGCCAGCAGCAATCCCAGCGAGGAAGGGACGAGCAGAACTTCCTGTGTCCTTTATATAGAGTGTGGCAGGAAGGGGAGTGGAACAGCTGCTCCACCTGTCCCTCCCCTTCCCCAAACCTTAAACCACAACAGGGAGAAGGAGGTATAGTAATTCAAGAGGAAAGGGGAAAACACACAGGAAAAGAAATATTCGGAAAACTAGGGGAAAAGGAAAAAGAAATTATGTGAACACAAAATGATTCATTCAAACCCACGCACAACCTATTTTCTTAAGCTTGCACAAATTTTTAGCTCATTTTTTCTTTTTAGTCTAGGCAATTAAACATACTTAATTAAATCTAAGGTTTACATTTTTCCATTTTTATGAAATATTATTTTTAAAAAGTTTCCATTGCATAAGATTTCAATATTGTCTAAGTATTTCCCTGGGTTTTTTTTCTTGACAACATTATTCAATTTACTTGAATAAATTTTCATATAATTTAATCTCTGTAAATCTTATCTTTATTACTTACTGGAAAATTTTGTCCCACTTCTTTCAAAACATCAGTTGTGATGTGTATGTACACATATGGACAGAATTTGTCCAGTAATAGAGACAATTTTAACTTCACTCTTTTTTGGTTAAAGTAGTGCTAGAGAGGTGTTCATGGTTATTCTAACCTTAAAAAAATCTGTACTTTGTTGAAAAGGAAATGAATTGTATACCACACACATTTGAGACCTGTTATTTTCAATAATAACATGTGATAGAAGCATTCGTTACACACTAGAAATAACTTACTCCGACAGTTTGCCATAGTACAGTTCACGTTGAGTGTTAAGAAGCTGGCAACAAACAGAAAAAAAGCAAATACAACTGGCTCTTTTCCAGTACATGGCATTTATCAAAATAGTATATTTCCAAGACACAGTATTATTTTTCCTCAATCTGCAAGTTCATGGTGGCATCTTAACACAAGACAGAGTCAAACAGATACTTCTTTTAGTTGGCAGTACTGTTCTTTTCCCATGTCTGCAATAAATCTAATCTATTTTAAGAGCACTTCTCCCTCAACTTTTAGGTCAGACCTAATTTTCAGATGTCATACATGGGCTACTAGAAATATGCAAAGCTATCCGAACCTATGGGTTAAACAGCTTTTCTAAAGACACATGCATTTGTCAGCTAGACAAATGTTCTCTCTCGTGTATTTTTGCAGATTACAACACAGCATTTTGATAATAAGTAAGGGTCAGATCTTTGGCGAGTGTAAATCAGAAGAGCCCTTGCAAGTCCTAGCTAGCTTTAATCACAGTGCAAGGAGTGATTTACACCTTCTTGGGATTTTTTCAGCCCATGTATTTTATTGTTCCCTTCTCAGGTAATATTTAAGGTAAAAAATTATTTTTAATAGTTACTGTAATGAAATCATAAGAAGGAAAATTCTAGTGAATTAGGCAGAAATCTGAAAGGTTTTGGAATAATCAGAAGTGTCTACAAGTATAAATTTTTTGGAAGGAAAATGAGAATTTTCAAAACTATGAAAATTATCATTTTTTTAAGAACACCTACAGAAGCCATGCTACATAAAACATTCAACCACTTGAAAAGCAGTAACTTGTGCCCACACCCAAACCAGTACAGCACGCCAGCCAACTTCATGTTGTGCAGGTGGCTCTGCTTCTACACAGGACTACTCAAGGACTGACACTTATATTAAAACCTTTAGTCTACTGCAAGTGCTGGAATACATACAGAAATGGTGGGCATGACACTGAAGGAAAATTTTAATATTTTTTAAAAATGTCTGATAAATTTTAAAACCACTTACAAACTCAAACTTCTTTCTCAAGGCTAATCTGACCCAGAATCTTTTGATTCAGCCTATACTGTGTGCTGGAGAATAAGATTACTGCTGCTGGCTTTTGGCTACATGCTGCTTCTGGCTACTGCCATGCCTACTTAAGAGAATCAGTCTCAGCTGGTCACATGTTTTTGTCCAAGCCAATCAAGCCTTGCTGTGAGGCACAGTCTTGCGCTAATACTTTTTAACCCTACATATTATTGATGTTATGTCACATGGAACAGTTGTGTTTGGTGCGTATATTGGCTCAGATCAGCACAAATTCATGGATCTCTGATCTCCAATCTGCCAAATGAAAAATATTTCTGTACTATCTCTTTTTCTTGAACTTTAATGGTGAAGTTCTTAGAAGATATTCCACAAGGAATTTGTACAAGGATATTCATCCCTTCTTTTTGTTTCCCAGAAATATCAACCATATTAAACTCGATGTATCCAAGGACCATATTTACATTCTCTGAAGCTTCATTACATTGATGGCTCCTCACGATATGGTGATTGCTAATGAATTTTCCTTTCTTCAGCTGAAGAGCTACAAGCACATAGAAAACATTCACATTAAGCCTGAAGCTGAGATTCAGGAGGATCCAGTCTAAGTAGACATCTAGTTTTCCTCCAAAAGTAACTTAGTGAGAAAGTCAGTACAACCATCTATCTCAGGTAACTACTTTAGCATAGGATAAGCATCCTTGCAGAGGCATTTCTCTATAATTATTTGAAGGACCTAAGGTGAACAGCTTATAGTGGGCCTCTAAGTTTTTTACAGGTAATGATGGGTAAGATGAAAAGGTCAAATTCTGTGACCTTTTATTTTGTACTATTAAATCTTATTCCAATTCTATTACTCTAGTCTTCCAGGTCTCTTAACTCTGCACAATATTCAAGTGCTGCTTTGTATTTATAGTTCCTCTCACCTTTATGCCATCAGCAAATTTCATTAAAACATTTTTGCTTTCTGTGTCAGGGTCATAAATGAATATATGAAATGACATGAATTCTGAACCAAGCTTTGAGGAGCTCCACTAGTAATCCACTTAGAACACTTTCCCTTTCTGCATAAGTGCCACAGAGGCACTCACAAAAAATTTTAAAAAGCAAAATCGGGGTTTATTGACCCAGCATTCCTAATGAAAAAAAACAAGTTCAGATGTCTGTCAGGAATTTAACTACTGCATAATTAAGTGCTAAACTTTGAGGAAAGACAAACCAAAAGGGGCATACACTCACTACTAAGGGGGAAACCTCCCATGCAAGTGCCCAAACTTACCACTCACCAAAGAGGGGTGAGGCTCATTCAATCCACTGAGACCAGTTCAATCCGTGGAAGTATTCTTGGACGGTCCAAGGGGAGGGTCTAACTGCCAAGCCCACTGCTCTGTGAAGAACCATCTCAACCGGTTCTTAGATGGACTCCATTTATACCCAAGTCGAGGGTGCACTGTGGTCATTCTAATTGGCTGAGAGGGACAAGCCCAGACAAAACAGGCCAAGGGTTTAGACCCTGAGGCTCCAGTTAATCAATCACCCTGAGGTGCAGTTTGTTGCAAACTGTTCTGGCACACCCTGTTTTGTCTGTCAGGAAGACTGTACCTGCCACAATAAGATATTTTTCTATTCTCTTTAGCCAAGGTCTTACATAGCATAAAAAACTTGTGTTACTTCACACCTTTCTAGGCTAGAAAGTCAAAAATTTATAGACATTTAGAATTAGACGTTGGAACATTTGATTTCTGCCAATTAGTAAAAGGCTATTTAAATGATCTGGTCAAGGACTTCAAGAATGCAATTCAGTTGTCACTACTGCTTAGCGGGTCACCTATAGGTTCTGTGCCTTACTTCCTGTCTCCATAGATATAGAGGGTACTTTAGGATATGTCAGATGATACCAGAGGCCAGCTCTCTGGCAACTGGTTTGTGCCCTTTGTTAATGTATTGGGTGTAGGCAACAAGCTTTTGGTACAAGGCAAGCTACAGTGGTGACTTCTGCAAGAAGAGATATGGGACTGCCCTGTACCAGACATAGCTAGTTCAGGCCAGGTCCACAACAGATCCATCACAGGCCAAAGCTAAGACCATTAGCCAGATGTGTGGTGACTCTGTGAAAATGTATTTAATGTAAGTAGTGGCAGAAAATGAGAGGAGGAGACAACAGAGTCAGAAACAAGAGAGAGAACATCAAGGTCAAAGGAACAGGACAAGTTCCATGGTGGAGTAAGCACATGCACCCCTTTCCTATAGGGACTAAAGCTCCTGAAGGACCTATGCCAGCACAGGTACACCCCTTGAAAGAAGTACAGCATACAAAGGTCCTACATCCGAGCAGGTACTTCCCAAGATTGACTATAGCCTGCAGATGAGACTATGCTGGTACCTGTATTGTTAATGATATATGTTATTTATTATCATATTACTTAATATGAGAGTAAACTATATTTTAGGGGCAATGTATTTATTACTAACTCAAAGAAAAACTCTTCACTTTATAGCACATAGTTAACTTAAAAATTCTGAATCACAGAGACATTGGTGTGTAAGATACACATGAAATTGAAAAGGAGATGATCTATGTCATCACAGCATAGAACTGCAATGGTTTTATTAAATATTTAACATATATAAGTTAGACAGATACCTATATTCATTATATAGGCTCCCTCCAGCCACTCCAAAGGCCATGGGGAAGAGTGTGTAGATTCGGTAAATGGCTTTCTACAACCATTGACTATGCATGGAGCATAACTATTTGATTATACCTGATCGTCTCCTTTTAGGGCTCAGGGCAACCCCCACGGAATAGAATTAGTTTCACCCCTCTTCCCCCTCCCCTCTTCCCTCCCAGGGGAGGAAGAAAGGCCTCACACAAACTTGGAAAATTAAGATCACAACTTTTAACAGGGAGTAACAAAAGGGATATTAAAGGAAGGGAAATATACAGAGGTAACAAGGGAAGGTATATATACAAATATATACAACACCGATCCTCGGATGCCACTGGATTTCTCCCGAGCCATGTGGAGTTGTAGCAGCCACAGAGCCGTCCGGAGCCAGCAGCACATTCCAGCGAGGAGAGGGGCAAGCAGAACTTCCTATGTGCTTTTATAGAGTGTGGCAGGAATGGGAGTGGAATAGCCGCTCCACCTGTCCCTCCCCTTCCCCAAACCTTAAACCACAACACTGATGTTCTGTGGGTTTTTGACAGCAAAAGTTAACAGGTTATTGTGGACAATGACCGTCAAAATCCTACCTAAAATATAGTGGAAATTTGATATGCCTCCAATACGGAGAATACAGTTAAGTGAATAAATCACTGTATTCTGTATTACTTCACTCTCTGAGGAGCAATACATTGTACCTACTAGGATTATTCCTACCATTTTGGTGAAAATGAGTTATGATTTGCATCATTAACTATGATTACTTCTTCAAAAATAGACTTATAATGTTCATATTACCCAGTTTTTGTTAGAATTCAAAGCTCTCATATGCTCCAAAACTTATTATTTTATATTTTTCCTAGAATCCTGCTACTTTACAGAATAAAATGAGATATTTCAGGTTGTTGACCTACATTCAGGCCAGTTGTGGTAGGAATACAAATTAGGCAAAATGTTTCAGAACACCCGTGTATCAAAACTACACTGTGCAAAGACAGGTACTATTCAAGGGAGATATACAAGAAAACCTAAATAAAGGTCTCTTCAGTAACCTCACAGAAGGCATGTAAGTGCCTCTGTGGGATAATTCATCACTTTTATATGCTTAATGAGGCACTGTCTAGAGAAAGAAAATAAGAAACATAAGGTTCAAGTGTCTGGATGGGCACTTGGCTCAGGACACAGAGTTGATCCATATGAGATTAAAAATTTTTAGCTCCTTTTTTAAGACACTCTTCAAGCAAAGAAGGACAAACAAACTCTATTTTTCATCACTGCTCACTCATTAAAGCACATGCCAGGAAATAGGATGCCTAGGTTCTTCTGAGTGCAGCTCCACTTTCACAGAAGAGTCTGTCACTCACTAGCTGAAGATGAAGCATGGAATAGGAAAGAATGGGAAATATCTTCACTGATCCTAAACAGTGACGGGCAACGTATCAGTACCATAGTGGTATCACAGTTTTACAGGTAAGATACCAACATTCTTGAGTACTAATCCTATTCTGATATCACTGTATCTATAGCCCTACTCTTTTATCTACTTCACTCCTACCCTAATGGCCCAAACCTCCTGACACTGCCTCCACCCTTCCCACTTCTCCATTCCAGGCCTATAGCAATCTAGAGCTGTACTGCAGGAGTGTTATGGAGTAGGTATGAAAATAACTCCTTTTTGCTATCACTGCCACCTCAGTTAGCAGCATTCCTTGCTATCTACAGCAAAATATCAAAGCTAAAAGGACCTTGTATACATGTGACTTCACTGGACAGACAGTGGGCTCCAAGAGAGGAGTGGTTGAGGGATACAAATTTGTTGGTATAGGATGTTCATGCATGTGAGTTGCAGGGTGGGTGATAAAAAGGCAGTCCTAGAGCTTCCAGCAGCATATTCTATTGAAACCTTCCCTGTGGAGAGAAATCAATCAAAAATTGCCTTTACACATCTAGTGAGGCAAGATCAAGTGGGGAAAATGTGTCACTGAAGAGAGAGAGCTTATCTACTCTCTATAGTCTCCCCGAACTCCATGACCCTTTTTCCAAAAGTTTTAATATAATGAAATGTGCTGATAACATGTTATTTTTTTCTTTTTCACTGTAACATCACGCAAAATCCAAACTTTATCATCCATTTCTAATTCTTCATTTTACAGTTTTTTCTCAATAATAATTGATTCTTTTCATTTCCAGAAATTCCTTGAGTTCTTCTAATAGCTAGCAACAATCCAAGGAAGAGTCTTTTAAGTGTAAAAATTGACTAATATATTTAGGAAAAAAAATAAAATACCCAACCAAACATAAAACCAGAACAAAACATTTCCATTTTTCCATAGTTATTATTCCAGTGAACGGAAAATAGAAGAAATTCTTATATTCACTTTCTTTCAAAATGAAAAGTTCCTTGAAATATCAACATTTCTTCCAGAAGGGAAATTCAAAGCATCAGTCAGTACTGCCTGAAAGTATCGTTCTGAATTCATTCAACCTCAGAAGCAAGTCTGTGATTCTTTCCAAAGGTTCTGAAAAGCTGTATTGTATTTTCCACTTTAAAATGCACATTAAAGCATTACATATGCTCCAATGTGCATTCTCAGCAACAAAAATGCTTTTAACCCTCAACTTTTAAAAGCAGCTGCAGGGATTTGTTCCCCAGAGAAGACAGTCTTAAAAAGGCCAACCGAATTTCCAGGTTCCTGTGGGACAATGCTAGGCTTGTTTGGTTTGTCTCTGGGGTCTTTCATATAGTTCAGTTGAGGGAAGTGCAATTTGTTCAGTTATGTTTGCTGATCATTCTTTTTTAGCCAATTCAGCAAGTACAAATAACAAAAAAAGTGGAATAACTAGTCAACATAGGAAACATCTACAGTGCATACACTTTCATTCAAACCTTCAAGAATTGTACTAATTAGAATCTTCCCTGCATGCATAAGGAAAAATGGATTATATAATTTTTCTTTCCCTCAGAAATTAAACATTTAATATTGCTCAGACTGAGTTGGGTTTCTCTATTCATCTCTTACAGGAAACTGCAAGAAGGAATTCTGGATTACCTGAAACTAGTGGTCACCTACGTCACCAAGGTACCTCACTCAATAGCAAACTTTCAATTATGTTATGTGTAACTATGAGAAGAGATTTTTAAAAGTCAATAGGAAAGTACTTAAAATTCCTTTCTTCTACCCCAGGATGGAATGATACATTAATTTCTTTAGCACATAATCAAAGTTGGTATGAACACTCTTTTGGTTTTAATCTGTGAAATAAAACGCAAACTGCTTCATAGGAAGTTCTCGTGTGTCATGGTTTGAGCCCACCCAACTGTCAACAAAGCACCATGCAGATGCTCACTCACTCCTACTCCCCACCAGTGACATGAGGAGGAGAAAATATAGCAAAAGGCTTGAGTGTGGAGACAAAGGACAGGGAGGGCTTACTCACCAGTTATGGACATGGATAAAAGACTCAAATTGAGGAAACAAAATCATAAAATCACAGAATCATAGAATCATTATGGTTGGAAAGGACCTGTAGGATCATCAAGTCCAACTTTCATCCCAACATCTCCCTAACCATTAGACCATAGCCTCAAGTGCTACATCTACTTGTTTTTGAACACCTCCAGGGATGGTGACTCCACCACCTCCCTGGGCAGCCTGTTCCAGTGCCTAACCATGTTCTCAGTAAAGAATTTCTTCTTAATATCCAATCTAAACCTCCCCTGATGCAACTTGAGGCCATTTCCTCTTGTCCTATCATTAGTGATTTGAGAGAAGAGACCAGCACCAGCCTCTCTACAACCTCCTTTTAGGTAGTTGTAGAGAGCAATGAGGTCTCCTCTCAGTCTCCTCTTCTCTAGACTAGACAGCCCCGGTTCCCTCAGTCGCTTTTCATAAGGCACGTTTTCCAGACCTCTCACCAGCTTCATTGCCCTTCTCTGTACCCACTCCAGCACCTCAATGTCCTTCTTATACTGTGGTGCCCAAAATTGAGTACAGTACTCAAGATGCGGTCTCACAAGTGCCAAGTACAGGGGCATGATCACCTTCCTACTCCTGCTGGTCACACCGTTTCTGATACAGGCCAGGATGCCGTTGGTCCTCTTGGCCACCTGGGCACACTGCTGGCTCATGTTCAGTCAGCTGACAACCAGCACCCCCAGGTCCTTTTCCTCCAGGCAGCTTTCCAGCCACTCTTCCTCAGGCCTGTAGCACTACATGGAGTTGTTGTGACTGATCAATTAAGTTTATTTAACTTAAATTAAATTAATTTAACTTAAACAACAAAACCACCACCAATTTACCAATTGAATCTGAATAAGACAGTTCTGCAACATAGTGTCCCTCCTACTGAAGACAATCCTCCACAAACTTCTACCAGCTTGGGTACCTTCTGTAGGCTGTAATCCTCCGATTGGTAGACTGCTGCAGCATGGGCTGGGCTTCCCTCAGTGTAATAGTCTTCTGCTCCAGTGCGGAGTCCTCCATGGGCTGCAGATGGGATTCTGCCCCACCTTTGCTCTGTCAGGGCTGCAAGGGCTCAGCCTGCCATCTCAAGATGGACTGCAGGGGAATAGCTGCTTGGGCATGCCTCCTTCCCTCCTTCCTCACTGACCTGGGTATCTGCATGGCTGTCTCTCTCCCAGCCCTACTCCTCTCCAAAACAGAAAGAATCACAAAACAAAAGAACTTGCCCAACCAGTTTTTCCCTTCTTAAATATGTTATCACAGAAGTGCTGATAGGCTCAGGCTTGGCCAGAGGCAGGTCTGACTTGGGGTTGGGAGAGTTTCTCAAAGCTTCTTACAAGATACATGCCAGTAGCCTCCTCCCCTGCTAATGAAACCCCACCAGACACAAACCCAGCACATTGTGATTTTTGCTTTGTAGCAGGAGAGAGAAGCCTCTGCTAAAACTATTCAAAGGTGTTGAGCAAACACATCACAAAACAGTCCCTGATCCAATTACTCTTCACTTTAAGTAAATAAAATAGATAATAGATAATAGCTGATAATTAAAATGGTTATACAACTTAATAAGCACAGTCTGTTAGAGGCAGGAATAAAACTTAGATTGTCAGGTCTTGATCCAGTGCCCAGATATGCCCAATAATCCTTATTGTTTTTCTTCAACATTTTCCTCACTGCTCTAAAAAGACAGTTATAATAGTCTCATCAGAGAGCATTTTCACACTGAATTCTAACAGCTCTAGCATAGTCAGAGGACAGTCATAACTTTAAAAATTCGATTCACTTTTAGATAAGGCTAGACAGAAAACCAGGAGACATTCCTTAGTTTATCTTTTTGCCCCTAAGATGGTCTATTCACTAGCATGTCATGGCTTTTAACATCAGTTCCTGGCACAACATTTGCAGTAGCCTAATCTGAAAACATAAATTTGACTAGATTCCCATCACAAAAGATGGAATACTCTTTCAGTTGAAAAGATAAAGAATTATTAACATTAAAGCTTTGCAAGGTTTAATTTTTTTTTTTCTATTATCAAAGGCAGAGATTTCAAATAAATCTATCTTCATGGAAAGTTATAGTTAAAATTCTGAGTAGTGCAATAGCAATGCATTGTTATGGTAATAATTGTAACTAGGATCGAAATAGTACAGAGCCAATTCTCATTATCACTTGAAAAATATACCCTATCCTACTAATAAAAATAAAAACTTACATGTCTAAATCAATAACAGTGATAAGTTTTACTTCAGCTTTTCAAAGTTTACTGCAGTTGTCCTGAAATGCAGTTTCATAATCAATAAAAGATACATCACAACTTTATTTATCCATCTCTCTCTCCCAGTTATGTATACAATATCTCCAACAGATCTGTGAACATAACAATCTACTCAAACTTCATTATTTAGATTTATGGCACAGTCAGTATTTCAAACTAATACTGAATGCACTTTGTTATGTTTATGCCTACTATCTTGGCCAAAAAATGAAAAAGATGAAAATGTGAAGTAGTTCAGCTTCAGATATGATTTCTATCAAAAATAAACAAAAAACCCCACATTTTTGTTATGAAAGGTGACATAAATCATGAAGGAAAACATGAAATGGAAAACTTAGTACAGTGTTGCTGAATAAGGGTCCTTAGGATTAGAACAATTTTTTTGTTATATATTTACAATTGCATAGCAATTGATTGCAGATCCACAAAAACAAATTTCTAAGTACTAACTAAGTGCAGTAACATATAATCAGTAAATTATATTGCTGTCATCATATGAAGATAAACACTGCTACTTCTTACAGTTGAGTTGAAGCTACACTTTCATTTTTAAATTCTGTTGAAGGAAAAGATGAGGGTAATGAAGTGACTGTAAAAGAATGCTCTGGTGTTAGCAAAGTAGGAAAACAGGCTTAGAAAACACACTTTATAAGAAATTTTACACAAATCAAGATTTAGGTAACTTTTGCCAGAAAATAGTGAACTACTCTGCAAGGTAAAAACATTATATGGACAGAAGAGCAAGACAGCCTAATCTGATTATTGTGAAAATACCCACCTTATTATATATAGCTAGGAGAGCTATAAACTGAGTAGTGAGACTTTTAGAATTTTTAGAGTTTATATTCTTTAACATGAAGACAATTAAAATATTATCAACAGCAGCGATAAAAGGTTAACCATATTTATTAGTTTAAATATAGACTTGATAAAACAGATGAGAGTAGCCTACAGAAGTACCTACAGAACATATGCTTCTCCAGACAGGGGAGATAATGTTTGACAATTCAGGGATCTGCCTGAAAGAATACAATGGGCAACAGTCCTGGGGGAAAGAGGGATCCATGGAAGCTCTTTGATTTTCATGGATTGTCTACTTCAAGCTCAAGAGCTGTCAATCCCCAAGTGCAGGAAATCAAGCAAAGGTGACAGTAGGTCTGCTTAGATGAAGGAAAGCTGAGAGAGCTGTGACTGTTTAGCCTGGAAAAGACTCAGGGGATCTTACCAATGTGTACCTGACAGGAGGGCATAAAGAAGACAGAGCCAGTCTCTCCTTCTTGCTACCCAGAGAAAGGACAAGAGTGAATGGCCACAAATCGAAAAGCAGGAAAGTCTATTTAAGCATAAGAAAAAAGTTTTTTACTCTGAAGGTGGTTGAACATCAGAACAGGTTTCCCAGAAAGGCTGTACAGTCCCTATCCCTGGAGATATTAAAAAGCTTTCTGCACGTGACCTTGATCAATCAGCTTTAGCTGACTCTGCTTGGAGCAGGTGAGTTGCACAAGATGATCTCCAGAGGTACCTTCCAACCTCAGCAGCTCTCTGATTCTGCATTTTAAGCAGCTTCTATAATCTGAAGTGTAAGAAGCATAGAAAGACATCTTTTCAGCTCCAGAGCTTCCAATGATGTTAAGTAAATTTACATTTGATGAGAATCTGGCTAAGAGAACTTTAGAGCATTAAATACAACAATCCTCATACAAGCAGAACTGGCAAACAGCATAAGAAAATGAGAATGAGTCAAGGAAATGTGCTCACATTTAAAGAATGCTTCTCACAGCAAGCACTCAGGTTTAAGGAAGGAAAAGGGAACTAGCAATTCCAATTAATGGGAATGGTGGGAAAACATGAAGGAGTGTTGGGGAAAGTGTGTGTTTGTGGAAAGATGTGATGCAAAGATATCCTACACTCAGAATGCAGAAATGCTAAAGGTTTGAAAACAGGTAACAAAGAAGAAGTAGCTGGAATGCTGAAATCAAGGAGACAAAAGACAAAATAAGACAACTTTAATCATAAGAAGGATGATAGGAGGGGTCAGAGTCATTTCATCTAATAAACTGTTGGTTTTAATCTTTATTTCTAATTTGCCTTTCCTTTAATATCCATGGAAATAGCCAAATTCTTTACTTGTCCTGTTAAGAATCCTGGGATATCAGAGAACTGCAGGAGAAATTCAGGGAATAATTCTAACTCAGTATAAATGTAGCTTCTGTATATATTCAACAGGCACAATTTATTCCTTCCAGTATGTTTGTGGGCACAGGGTTAGGGGATTGTAAGTCACTCCTGTCCTTCATTTCCAAAGTTACTATTGATATAAGGCATTATGCAGTACAGCAAATGAGGAGGTAAGATTCAGTTAAATGTTAAAGCAGTTCACTGACAATTCTCAACTGTCTGTGTACCTCAAACCATCAGAATTACTTTATAGTTATTCTGAAGTCCTTCTTTTTTGATTCATTCCTATTTCATAGTTAAAAACATTATATTTTATTTCTAACTCTAAAACTTTATAAGTTTTATAATAAAACAGTTTAGAAAGTATCTGAGTATACATTTATTTTAATCCTTTGCCTTTTGTTTCTCTTGATGAGATGAGAATTTCAAGAGAAAATAAAAACTTCTCACTGGAGACAGAAGTTTCCTTCCTTCAGTTCACTGAATTGTAAATAAAACAGTATCCTAATAATTTTGGTTTTTCTATTCTTGATTCTGTCTACAGATAGGAAGAATACTTTAGACGTGGTGAGACTGTTGGAATTAATTAAAATTAAGTTTCCTTCTTGCTTAAAAAAAATAGGTCTATGTACTAGAACATTGCCAACATAACAACAAATGCAATGTGCCTTAATTTGGCTTTCTGCAAAACACTGTGGCTGACAAAGATGATGCTTGATAGATACTACTTGATGTTTCTCATAGCATAAGTATCACAGTGACATTTTCATAAATCTTCCTCTTGTTTTATTTATTATAACAATAAGGGTGGTTAGAAGCTCTAGGGAAGGTTTTCATGGCAACTTCACAGTACAGCTAAAGGGAAAAAATGCAAGCTGTGGGGCCTTTTAATATTTTGCAGTGCTCAAACTTTAAAATCACAGTAAGAACTCTAATGCAGCTTAAAGGAAATAGTAGAAGTTTATGAAACTGTACTCTTTATCAACAGCTTTAGAGGCATCTCATTTTTCATTAGAATAATAGCTAAAATTTGACCTTTGAAGTTCTTTTCATCTTACAGGGAAAAGTTAGCTTTCTTTCATTAACTTATCCTTTATCAAGAAAGCAGACAAAACATCTGTTACTAATTATTATTTATTTGTATCACAGTAACAGTGAAAGGCCCTAACACAAATCAGAAGTTCTATTGTATTTTATACTAGAAAATATATTCAAAGAGACAGTCTCTGCTTCAAAGCCTTTACAGACAAGGCAGACACTTTCTTTCTTATGAAGATTAGAGATGAGGTATTGTATCACAGAACAATTGCATTTCTCCATCTTACACAAAAAGTCTGTGATAGAGGCAAGAATTAAATTTAGATATTCTACAGATAATCTTAATTCTTTTATCACTGGATGTCCCTTCATTTTCAAGCACAAAATACTCTTTGGATAGTAGGCCTAACCATGGAGGCTACAAGGAACGTTTTTGGACATAACTAAATCTTTTTTACCAGTTTAATCCAAAAATCAAAATAGGAAATCTCTTTCTAAGATGGAGGCAGATGAAACGCATTTTGGATTTTTCTCAGTAATTCACAGAAAGCACATGTGGATTTATGCTTCATTAGGGTTTCATTTTTGCACTATTTTTTCTGTGATGAACCCTGTTCCACAAAATCTGTGTTATTTGATTTCCTAATAGGATGGATATCATTACAAAATATGGATCAATACTGATACAGGCTTTCCTTTCCTGTATATAATATTCCTTCAGTATGCATGAAATACTGAATGAATAAATTACAAAAGACTTTCCAAATTGTCTATTGATCTTGGTGCAGTACACAGTAGGGACAAAAAACTGATGAAAACTTGAGTGAAACTAAAAGAAAGAAGATCCAGAGTTTGAATCTTTTTAAAAGTCACAAACTAAAATGAATGACAGCATGTTTTCTCCAACACTACCACAAACTGGCTGAATATGTATATCTGATCTATCATTAATAATGATTTGAGGTCTTTTTCTACCACCCCTACTGGATTAACAGGAACTGGAAAACAATTTATGGAGCTATAGGTAATTAATTGTTACATTAATCCTACATCAAATACAGGATACACTTTTTAAAATATTGAGTGTCCACATTTTGTGTCAAAGGAGTCTAATATTCAGATGATTGTTCAAAGCTATTTCTGAAACTCAGATTAATTAAATGTATCTCTACAGAAAACTGCAAGTGTATGTTCATCACAGAACTATTGAGATTGGAAGGGAACTCTGATGATTATCTTGGCTTAAGCACTTGCTTAAGCAATGTCACCTAAAACTAGCTGATCAGGGACATGTCCAGATAGCCTTTGAATATCTCCAAAGAGGGTGAAGTCACAACCTCACTGCACAACATGTTCAAGAGTTCAGTCACCCTCACGGTAATTTTTTTTTTCTTCATGTTTAAACAGAAATTCCTATATTTCAATTTGTGCCCACTGATGGGCACAGTTTGTGCCCTCTGTTGTAACTTCATTGGACAGCACTGAAAAGAGTTTGGCTTTGTCTTGTTTACATTCTCTTCAGATATTCATATATGTTTCTCCAGGGTAAACATTCCCAGCTCTCTCAGCTTTTCCTTAAATTACAGATGCTCCAGCCCCTTAACTATCTTAGTGGTCCTCCACTGGACTCTCTCCAGTAGTTCTATCTGTCTCTTATACTGGTGAGCCCAGAACTGGACACAGTACTCCAGATGTGGTTTCACCAGTGCTGAATAAAGGTGAAGGACCACCTCCTGCAACCTACTGGCAATACTTTGTCTAATGCACGCTGGGATACCATTAGCCTTCTTTGCTGCAAGGGCAGACAGCTGGCTCATATTCTACTTGCTATCCACCATGACCCCTAGGACCTTCTCTGCAAAGATGTTTTCAAGCCCCTATTGTATACTGGTGCCTGAGGTTTTTCCTCCCCAGGTGCAGGACTTGGCTGCTGAATTTCATTATAATTCTGTCAGCCTATTTCTCCACCCTGTTGAGGTCACTCTGGATGGCAGCACAACCCTCTAATGTATCAGCCACTCCTCCCAGTTTTTTGTCATCAGCAAACTTGCTGAGGGTACACTCTACCCATAATCCAGATCATTAATAAAGATGTTGAACAAGATTAGAGTCTGTATGGACCGCCAGGGTACACTACTAGTTATTGGTCTCCAGCTGGTCTCCATAAACTGATTAACACCCTCTGGGCCCGGTCATTCAGCCAATTCTCAATGGAGCTACCTCACTGTCTGCTCTTCTGGCTCATATTTCATCAGCTTTCCTATGAGGATCTTATGGGAGACAGTGAGAAAGCCTTACTGAAACCAAGGTAAACAATATCCACTGGCTTCCACTCATCTACCAAACCAGCCATTTCATCATAGTTTCCTGGATGCTCCTTATTGCCCGTCTTGAATATAGGAGTGACATTTGCTTTCCTACAGTCCTCAGGCACCTCTTCCAACCACCATAATTGTTCAAAGATTATTGAGAGTGGTCTCACAATGACATAAGACAGTTCCCTCCGTACTCATGGGTGCAGCCCTTCAGGGCATATGAATTTATGTATATCCAGTGTGTTGAAGTATTCCCCAGCCTAATCCTCTTCCACCAAGAGTACATATTCCTTGTTCCAGCCTTGCCACGCTCCCCATTCTCTCCCCACCCCCCACTCCCACCCCCAGGCTCTGGGCCCTGTGGAGAAACTTAAACTAATGAGAAGGCAATATTCAGTACCTTGACTTTTCTGTGTCCTGGGTCACCACATTCCCTGCCCCGTTCAATAGCAAGTCTACATTTTCCCCTGCCTTACTTTTTCTACTAATATTACTTACAGAGGCATGAGTGTTTCTTCTCATTATGTGCTGCTCCTAATTCATTATTTCTCATATGTAACATTTAGTCTAAGAATATTTCCTCTGCAGTGAAAACAAGCAATTTAATCCATGATTTTTCCCCAATATGGCCACAGTATTTACAAGAAAAAAACACAATATGCTACCTTTACAGGAGTAATTTACAGCATTTTTGTATTTTTAAAAAAGTCTAATACTCCACTGATATTATAAAGATGTCTCCAAACAAATCTCTTCAAAGCTGCTTGGTTTAAATCTCTGATTCATTCTGTGGGGCCAGAGTTTAAGTCAAGTTGGTAAGTTTGCTGAAACAAAGACGGTATGTTAAATATTTCTTCAGCATTTTCGTCGTGTCTGACTGCACCCAAAACTTTTCCTTCTTCCTTAAGTTTGACCAGACAAAGTTAAGACATTTTGAAAACAGACTGCAACTAAGTAGCAAATAACCACAGACCCTCTGGATTTTTTGACATAAACATGGATTTGTTTTATACTGTTATGTCAAGGAAAGCTATGATTCTTCCATTCCTCCTATCCAGTTGTACTTTTTAGCACCTAAAATGTGAATTTTAATTCATTTATTTTGAAGTCTGTAGGAATACATTTACAGAGTAATGTTTTATATATACAAAGTTTGAATTTAATTCTTTTAAATTTAATGAGTCATAAGAGAATAGGTTAGTGAAGGAAAAAAAAAAAGCAAACCAAACTTTAAATGAAGGCGAGAAGAGGCAGGAAGGAAATCAACAAGAGACCTGAGTTTCAAACAGAGATAACTAGGAAGAAAAAGTGGAAAATTTACAGAGATTACTAAATTACTGATGTTAAAATAGATGTGACTTCAGAAAACTTCATCCTTCCAAATCTGAATCTTTCTCTGAGAATTAACTGAAATATATACTTCTTGCAAAAAATAAGTAGAAATGCAAGTAAGTTTCATTAAGACTATTTTCCCTCAACTGATTAAATATATAACAAAAGTATATTATCAATTAAACCATCTACTTCAAATTATTTTCTTCTAACACATGAAGTTTGGAGTATAGATCAGCTGGAAAGTATATCTCTTTAGAAGTTAAATTTAGCCTGCTTGTTTATTTTTATTTTAAAAATCTCTTAAGTTTTATATTGTTAAAGTTACCCCAAACTATCCTTCTACTATTATTCTAAATTGCTCATACAAAGCAAGATTTTTCAGGTTCCTGTGATCCCTCATTACCTTTTCCCTGGATTCACCATGTTAACCTTGATGAGCCACTGGTATAACCATTTCGATAGTCATCCTAAGGAAGCTTAATAAACAGTTATATGGATCAATATTTTCTCCCCAACAGCAGGAGATACGGTACAGGGAGCACAGACAAGCCTTTCCACTATCTGCCGTCCATTATTCTCACCATCTCCCAACATTCACAATAGGAATTACACTGTGTACATCCCTGATATTAGTGTCCATTTGTCGACCTGTTGTCCAGAAACTTAATTAATCCATTTTCAAACCTGCTTGGTATTATTTATCTCCACAACTTTCTATGGCAACACATGGTGAGGAGGCAGGCCAATGAGGCAGATATCCTGGTGGGAGTTCTTCAGACAGTTGACTGAAGCCTCAAAATCACCAGCCCTTGTTCTCATTGGGGACTTCAACTTACCAGACATCTGCTGAAAATACAAGTCAATAGAGAGGAAACAGTCCAGGAGGTTCCTGGAGTGTGTAGAAGATAATTTCCTGACTCATCTGGTAAATGAGCCCACTAGGGGGGGTGTCTTCCTAGACTTGCTCTTTACTAACAGAGGACTAGTGGGAGATGTGGTAGTTGGTAGCTGTCTGGGGCTTAGTGAACATGAAATGATAGAGTTTTCGATTCCAGGCAAAGTAAGGGAGAGGAGCAGCAGAACCAACACCATGCACTTCTGAAGGCCAGACGTTCGCCTGTTTAGGATGCTGGTTGAGAAAGTTCCTTGGGAGTAAGTCATAAAAGGTAAAGGGGCACAAGAAGGCTGGACCTTGTTCAAGAAGGAAGTCTTAAAGGTGCAGTAGTGGGATGTCCCTGTGTGCCGCAAGATGAANCTCTTTACTAACAGAGGACTAGTGGGAGATGTGGTAGTTGGTAGCTGTCTTGGGCTTAGTGAACATGAAATGATAGAGTTTTCGATTCCAGGCAAAGTAAGGGAGAGGAGCAGCAGAACCAACACCATGCACTTCTGAAGGCCAGACTTTCGCCTGTTTAGGATGCTGGTTGAGAAAGTTCCTTGGGAGTAAGTCATAAAAGGTAAAGGGGCACAAGAAGGCTGGACCTTGTTCAAGAAGGAAGTCTTAAAGGTGCAGTAGTGGGATGTCCCTGTGTGCCGCAAGATGAACTGGTGGGGAAAAAGGTGGGCCTGGCTGAGCAGGGAGCTTTTGCTGGGACTTAGGAGAAAGAGGAGAGCCTACCACCTCTGGAAGAAGGGGAAGGCAACTCAAGAAGACTACAGGGATTTATTTAGGTCATGTAGAAAGAACATTAGAGAGGCAAAAGCTCAACTAGAAATCAGTCTGGTCGCTGTGGCAAGAGATAATAAAAAGCAATTTTACAAATAGATTAATAACAAAAAAAAAGAACCAGGGAGAATCTCCATCCTTTATTGGATGAGAGGAACGTCACTGAGGATGAGGAAAAGGCTGAGGTACTTCATGCCACCTTTGCCTCAGTTTTTAATATGCAGACCAGTTATCTTCAGGGTATTCTACTCCCTGAGCTTGAAGACTAGAGGGATGAAGACTAGAATAATCCCTCATAATCCAGGAATTGGTAGTTAATGACCTGCTATAACAATTGGACATGCACAGGTATATGGGACCAGATGACATCCATCTGGGAGCGTTGAGGGAGCTNTTTGACCAGACAAAGTTAAGACATTTTGAAAACAGACTGCAACTAAGTAGCAAATAACCACAGACCCTCTGGATTTTTTGACATAAACATGGATTTGTTTTATACTGTTATGTCAAGGAAAGCTATGATTCTTCCATTCCTCCTATCCAGTTGTACTTTTTAGCACCTAAAATGTGAATTTTAATTCATTTATTTTGAAGTCTGTAGGAATACATTTACAGAGTAATGTTTTATATATACAAAGTTTGAATTTAATTCTTTTAAATTTAATGAGTCATAAGAGAATAGGTTAGTGAAGGAAAAAAAAAAAGCAAACCAAACTTTAAATGAAGGCGAGAAGAGGCAGGAAGGAAATCAACAAGAGACCTGAGTTTCAAACAGAGATAACTAGGAAGAAAAAGTGGAAAATTTACAGAGATTACTAAATTACTGATGTTAAAATAGATGTGACTTCAGAAAACTTCATCCTTCCAAATCTGAATCTTTCTCTGAGAATTAACTGAAATATATACTTCTTGCAAAAAATAAGTAGAAATGCAAGTAAGTTTCATTAAGACTATTTTCCCTCAACTGATTAAATATATAACAAAAGTATATTATCAATTAAACCATCTACTTCAAATTATTTTCTTCTAACACATGAAGTTTGGAGTATAGATCAGCTGGAAAGTATATCTCTTTAGAAGTTAAATTTAGCCTGCTTGTTTATTTTTATTTTAAAAATCTCTTAAGTTTTATATTGTTAAAGTTACCCCAAACTATCCTTCTACTATTATTCTAAATTGCTCATACAAAGCAAGATTTTTCAGGTTCCTGTGATCCCTCATTACCTTTTCCCTGGATTCACCATGTTAACCTTGATGAGCCACTGGTATAACCATTTCGATAGTCATCCTAAGGAAGCTTAATAAACAGTTATATGGATCAATATTTTCTCCCCAACAGCAGGAGATACGGTACAGGGAGCACAGACAAGCCTTTCCACTATCTGCCGTCCATTATTCTCACCATCTCCCAACATTCACAATAGGAATTACACTGTGTACATCCCTGATATTAGTGTCCATTTGTCGACCTGTTGTCCAGAAACTTAATTAATCCATTTTCAAACCTGCTTGGTATTATTTATCTCCACAACTTTCTATGGCAACACATGGTGAGGAGGCAGGCCAATGAGGCAGATATCCTGGTGGGAGTTCTTCAGACAGTTGACTGAAGCCTCAAAATCACCAGCCCTTGTTCTCATTGGGGACTTCAACTTACCAGACATCTGCTGAAAATACAAGTCAATAGAGAGGAAACAGTCCAGGAGGTTCCTGGAGTGTGTAGAAGATAATTTCCTGACTCATCTGGTAAATGAGCCCACTAGGGGTGGTGTCTTCCTAGACTTGCTCTTTACTAACAGAGGACTAGTGGGAGATGTGGTAGTTGGTAGCTGTCTTGGGCTTAGTGAACATGAAATGATAGAGTTTTCGATTCCAGGCAAAGTAAGGGAGAGGAGCAGCAGAACCAACACCATGCACTTCTGAAGGCCAGACTTTCGCCTGTTTAGGATGCTGGTTGAGAAAGTTCCTTGGGAGTAAGTCATAAAAGGTAAAGGGGCACAAGAAGGCTGGACCTTGTTCAAGAAGGAAGTCTTAAAGGTGCAGTAGTGGGATGTCCCTGTGTGCCGCAAGATGAACTGGTGGGGAAAAAGGTGGGCCTGGCTGAGCAGGGAGCTTTTGCTGGGACTTAGGAGAAAGAGGAGAGCCTACCACCTCTGGAAGAAGGGGAAGGCAACTCAAGAAGACTACAGGGATTTATTTAGGTCATGTAGAAAGAACATTAGAGAGGCAAAAGCTCAACTAGAAATCAGTCTGGTCGCTGTGGCAAGAGATAATAAAAAGCAATTTTACAAATAGATTAATAACAAAAAAAAAGAACCAGGGAGAATCTCCATCCTTTATTGGATGAGAGGAACGTCACTGAGGATGAGGAAAAGGCTGAGGTACTTCATGCCACCTTTGCCTCAGTTTTTAATATGCAGACCAGTTATCTTCAGGGTATTCTACTCCCTGAGCTTGAAGACTAGAGGGATGAAGACTAGAATAATCCCTCATAATCCAGGAATTGGTAGTTAATGACCTGCTATAACAATTGGACATGCACAGGTATATGGGACCAGATGACATCCATCTGGGAGCGTTGAGGGAGCTGGCAGAGAAACTTGCCAAGCCTGTCTCCATTATTTATCAGCAATCCTGACTAATGCAGGAGGTCCCGGATAACTAGAAACTTGCTGATGTGACACACATTTACAAGAAGGGCAGGAAGGGGGATCTGGAGACCTACAGGCCTGACCTTGGTACTGGGGAAGATTATGGAGAGGTTCATCTCAGATGTGCTCACACGGCAAGTGCGGGACAACGGGAGGATCAGGCCCAGCCAGCATGGATTCACGAAAGGCAGGTCCCGTTTGACCAACCTGATCTCTTTGTATGATCAGGTGACCCACCTAGTGGATGAGTGCAAGGCATTTGGTGTTGTCTACCTGGACTTCAGTAAGGCATTTGACACTGTTTCCCACAGCATCCTGTTGAACAAGCTGATGGCTCATGGCGTAGACAGGTGGACTCTTCGCTGGGTTAAAAACTGGCTGGATGGCCAAGCCCAGAGAGTTGTTGTAAATGGAGCTAAATCCAGTTGATGGCAGGTGTTGTGGTTTAAGGTTTGGGGAGGGGGAGGGACAGGTGGAGCGGCTATTCCACTCCCCTTCCTGCCACACNTTGCCGAGGTAGCCAAGAAGGCCAACAGTATCCTGGCCTGTATCAGAAATAGTGTGACCAGTAGAAGTAGGGAGGTGATTGTGCCCCTGTACTTGGCACTTGTGAGACCACTCCTTGAGTACTGTGTCCAGTTTTGGGCACCACAGTATAAGAAGGACATTGAGGTGCTGGAGCAGGTGCAGAGAAGGGCAATGAATCTGGTGATGGGTCTGGAGAATATGTCACGAGGACCACCTGAGGGAACTGAGATCTTTTAGCTTGGAGAAGAGGAGACTTAGAAATCTCATTGCTCTCTACAACTACCTAAAAGGAGGTTGTAGTGAGGCTGATGTTGATTTCTTCTCCTGAGTAACTAATGACAGGACAAGAGGTAACAGCCTCAAGTCACACCAGGGGAGGCTTAGATTGGATATTAGGAAGAAATTCTTTACCAAAAGAGTTGTTTAGGCATTGGAACAGGCTGCCCAGGGAAGTGGTGGAGTCACCATCCCTGGAGGTGTTCAAAACATGAGTAGATGTGACATTTCAAGACGTGGTCTAGGAGTCAGGGAGATGTTGGGCAAAGGTTGGACTTGATGATTCTAGAGGTCTTTTCCAGCTTAAATGATTCTATGATTCTATGGTTGCCAAAAGCTCACTAACCACTATTTAAGGCAGTACTTTCTTTTATCTGTCTTAAACTCTTATGTTGCTAGTTTCAATTAGTGTCTTCGTATTCTAGTATTATGGCATTTGATGAATAACAGCGATGTATTTGCCTTATCTACTGTCTTCATGACTTTGTCAGTATTTATCATCTCTCTCTCTCCAGACTTTTCTCCCTCAAATGGAAAGGCTCAAGCACTTCAATCTTTTATTGCAAGACAGTGTTTCATCTCCGCAATCATTTCAGTTGCCTTCTCTGTATCATTTTTTATTATTTTGTCTTTTTTGGAGATGCAGGAAAAATCATGATATCAAGTAATCCATTGCATCAATGTTTTTTGGAGAAAAAATTGTTGGCTTCTGGTTTAGTCTCAATATTTTTCCTGATGATGCTTAATATTTTGTTTGTTCTTGAAAACAAAGTGGCACTGAGTTGATGATTTCAGAAAACTGCCAGTGAGGAGTCCAAAGTCACTTGCCTGAATTGTGACTTCCACTTCCAAGATGACCATTGTACAAGCATGAATTAGGTTACATTACCTCCCATTTACTCATATAGCACATTATCTGGCATTTCTTTGCTCAATATTTCAATTTTGAGATGTTCTCCTGAGGTTTTCCATGATCAGTGTCACATTTAACTGCCTGAAAGACCTCAATAACATCTGCAAACTTCAATATTTGATTACACATGCCCTGTTCCAAGGTCATCTGTGAAAATGATTAATAAAAATGAACCCATTGCTGATCCATGGGAATTCATACTCTTTTTCACCCTGAAAAGGGATCTAAAAGTAAGTTATTGAAGAGTAAGTTGTTGCCTATCCTTTATCTTCCTGTCCGATAAAGCCATTAAAGTACCTTCCTTCAAACCACATGTCCTGGTTCAGCTAGGACAGGGTTAATTTTAACTAGAAGTTGGGAGGGAGCCATAGTTAGGATAGACAACTGAACCAGTCAATAGGTTATTTAATACCATACTGACATCATGCCTGCGATGCCAGGACCACACATCCAAGCTGGGGGTTGATACATTTTTTGCAGCTATCAGTCTGTATGGTTTGAATTACTTGTTTTGTATATTGTTTCATCACTGTTAATGTTATTCCTGTTCTTACTTTTCCTTTTGCATTGTTCAATTAAATTCTCCTTATCTCAACCCATGGGGTTTTTGTATTTTCCTCCCTCTTCTCCTTCTCATCCTAGGAGCAGGGAGGGTAGAGAGTGAGCAGCCACGTGGTGCTTAGGTCTTGGCTGGGTCTAAACCACAATGCTATAGCAATTTAATTTCTTTAATGGCCTTTGGTATAGAAGCTGCTCAAGGATTTTACTTCCCAAATCCATACATATTATGTCTTCTGCCTCCCCTTTACCCATCTGCTTACTCACACTCTCACAGAACTCCATCTTGCCTGACTCCTAATACAATTAGATTACACCTGTGCTTCATTATATCATTCTTAATAAAGAATAGTAGATTGCCATTTTGCAAGGAATAAAAGTCAGACTCATCCTGTAGTTTCCATGATTTCCTCTAAAGTTCTTTTTTTTTAGATAAAAGTTATACTGACAACCTTGCAGTCCTCAGACAGAGTGGCTGTTTGTAGTAGACAGTTTACACGAGTTCATCAGAAATTCAACAATTTCCCATCTGAGCTCCTTCAAAACTCATAGCTGAATATAAAATGCTCCTAGTGACTTTGACATCATGTCATCATTGGATAGATAAATGTACAAATGTACAAAATTTCCCTCCTTAGGGAGAGCTGTATGGATTATAGATCAACTTGATTTTCATTTTTCTAGCTCCTTTGATTCAGGAATTCATCATTGAGACATAGTTTTAGTACTTGAGATAGAAAAGGATTTTTGATCACAAAAATACACTGAGGTTCATAGAGTATAAACCAAGCTGGTGAGTCTAACGAGATAAGAAGCATAAGATTTTTTTTCAAGAAAGGAGGAAATGAACGTGGATTCACACTGTCATGTTAAAATAACCAAATCTCTAAGTCAAAAGGAAGATTTATCCTCTAGCTATGCTTTGAAAGAAAACAGCAGCTATCACTGCATGCTCAGTAATCTATAAGTTTGAGGAAGCTTAGGAGATCATACCCCTCAAAGGAGGAAGGCAGTAGGTGCCTAGTTTCTGGATCCGTGAGTTAGGAATGAATTGTTGAACTATGAGGATTGAGATACCTCTGACAACTGCAGTAACAGTGATTTAAGCATCTGGGCAACTTTAAGGTCAAGAACTGAAGTGCTTATAGATTACAGACCTGTCAAATATAAAAAAGAGCTCTGCAGGAGCTCTGGACCTCACAGGTTTCAACTAAGACTTCAAAATATGCTGCTCTTCCACTTCAAGTACTTAAATTCTCTCCAAGATCCTGCCTTTGACAATTTTGTCAAAATTTGCTTTGGGTTTGCCCAATAATCACATCTTTCTGAAGTAACCAAATAGTTGTGGAAAAAATTATAAATCCTAGAAAAATGTATGAATTTTTATTCTGTAAAAAAGGACTAAAAACAATGAGGCTTGTATTTGATGTTTTATCTTGCTTAAATATGCTTGTAATACAATACTTGTTCATTAATTCAAAGTATTATAAAAACTTGATACTCTTATCCACGTCAGAAAAATCCACCATTTAGTGACAATTTGTTCATGAATTCAAAGTATTAGAGCAATCTGTCACTGCTTATCTCAACTTTGTTAATTCAGAATGTCTGCCTACAAAAGCACTGTAATTTGAAACTGAGAACATGTATTCCTTTAAATCCTTGTCTACTAAACCACAAAGTGATAAATTCTTTGTTTTCTCCTTTTTAGTACACAAACCTTTATTAAGTTACTGTCAGATAAGCTGATAGCACTTGAGTCCTAGGAACCATGCTAATCATTCAGTCTTATATTCACACACCATAGAAATTTCCCAAATAATTTCCTCATTATAATCCATATAAGACTATATCTCCTTTTTTTGCCAGAACACCTCTTTTTCTAAGACAATGGATTTATTTAAAGTTTTCAGACAGTAAAAATCCACAACTTCTCTATAAAAGATTTTATAAAGCTTAATTACTTTTAGAAATATGTACTTTCTTTTTCAACCTTGAATTTATCTAACTTCACCTTGAAATAAGATTCTTAGATCTCATTATACCTTTGCAGCTAAATTAAGGAGCTTGCTTTCTCGAGTGTCTTCCTCATAAAGGTGCTCATAGATAGTGTTCAATAGATTAACTGTATGCCATATGTACCCAGTGATATAACTTCAAAACACGTACTCTACCCTATGTTTTAATATCCAAGAAAAATTTTATGATGATCATTTAAAATGTTGTAGATCAGCATGACCTTCATATAACATTTAAATAGACCACTTCTATATTCTTAAGGAAAAAAAACAAACTTAAAATTCACTTTTGGGCTTTGCTTGACACTGAATCCTGATGCACTTGACCCTAAAATATTAACACAGTTGTTATCTCTCTCCATGTTGCATACAGTTTCCCTTCAATATATACTGATTGCCATATAAAAGGCCTGCATGAGAACACTGTTGACAAGACATTGGCACTAATTGTTATCACATAGACATGAGAAATGGAGAATTGAATTGACTTTCTATCTCTGTGAGACAGGAACAAATTCATCAAAGATTGCCTGTCATCTGCCTAACTGCCAAAGGAGCTACAGATTAGGTCAGGAAAGATAAAACACATAGTACTTCGCTTTCAGTATCTTCATCACCATGTTCATACACTGGGAGAAAAATAGCTTTTTACATAGCTTCAATGAAGAAAAATAAGATTAAAAAAAGTAATATTCTAAAACAAGCATTGTTTGTAAGAAATAAAATGTTCCTACATATTCCATTCTCTCTATATAAAGGTATTTATTGACCTAGTTTATACTAGTAAGCAATTTAGCACAACAGAGGAAGACTAGCAGATCAAAACAACATCAACACCCTCTATGGTCTGTGATTTTACTTCAGAGTAGCTTTAATCTGGTCCCCTGGAACAAACTTCACTATATATACATTATGAAGAATCAGTCATTAGTTTGAATGTTTACAGGGATGAAGTGTTCAGCTAGAGCAGAGCTCCCAGTTTCATTTCATCCAATGGACAGCTGGTTTGTGTACACCAAGACTTCCCTTTGAACCAAAATAATGTCTAACAATTACAATTGCTGTGTAATTGAGTATTAACTTCAGAACAGGGCTACTGCTTCAAGTCAAAATGCTGAGGGTGTACTCATGGAATAACAGCTGTTTAAATACCTGACTGAGGACTAAGTGCCTCTGAAACAGGAAGGTATGTGAATTAGAGAACTAGTTAGAAAGAGGAAACTACTCCCATGGTTATTATCACACCTACTCAAATATAATGCAACTCTGTGATTCAGATTTATATAAAGAAAAAGTATGGTCACAAATATTTTCACTTCTAAAGCTGTCTGCTCAGGCACTGACAGACCACAGAAAGAGAAAATCACATAACTTCACAATATATGTTTGAATTTATATTTCTTCTGGCTTCAATTCTCAAGCCATTACATCCAGGAAGAATCTATATGAATTTCTCAGCCTGATTTGAGCAGTTGTCATTTAAGGAGCCAGCTCCAAAATTCAAAAGATTTAGACTGCACCCTTACACCTGTAAGAGATGCTCTAGTATCAGTCCTCTCGATTAAACCAGCAGTCAAGTGTATTCTACACCCCATGAAGCTCCTGCATATTCTAACAACTCTGGATACAGCATACCTGAAGCCTTAAACAAGATAATTTGGGAATGTTTAAATCATTGCCATTGCCCTTTCATTACCTACTTACAGCAACAATATAAAAGTATCACAAATAAATATGATTTCTCAAAAATCCAGAAGTATAATATTATTTAAAAACATACAAGGTGGCCTAAAAGTTTGGTCACAGGATTGTGCTTATACTCACCAGAAGACCTAGAATTCACATCAAAGAGACTACAGTTGCTTCTTGTGAATCACCATTGTCTTTGCCTCATCCACAAAGGTCTTTTGGAGCCAGAAGACTTAGTCTTAAAAACACTGGCTATTTCTGCTTCTTCTTATTGCTTTTATTCCTTTTATGATATGTCATCATGCTTTTATGGCCACTTTTCAGAAAAATGATATCACCAAGTTTAAAGATCTGAAAGGTATTCATTTCTGTTTGTTCTTTCTTATAAATCCTCTAAGTGGATTTATACAAAAATCTGTTTGAAAGCTTTTCCAAAGGGACTTCTCAAAAAAAATGCAACTTATACAACATCCTCTTTGCTTATAATTTTATAGTCTTGAACTTTTTTTTAACTATGCAGATAATAATTTTGTAATTATAATTATGTAGATGTTCCAAGTTTATCTATTCGTAGGTAGCAGGGAGTTCCAGGTTTAATGCTGAGCAGACACAGAACATATAATATGTTTGCTTTTTCTCAAATACCTCCTCCAGTTTCACCACAGATGATTTTAAACAAGTGTTGTGACTATAGACATCTCTTATTTTAAGAAACGAGTTGATACTTTTGAGCTGCAAACTGTCTTTCAGCTTCCTACAGAAAAGCAGCTTTTAATGTATGAACAAAAGATGATTCCTTCTACTTTCCAAATTATCTTCAGAAATAGAGATGTTGAAATTGTTATGTAGAAGAGGATGCAACTGACATTTTCCTGAGCTGGGAATATGCATTACTTAATATAGTGTCACACCACATTATATCCCATGAACACTACCTGTGAATTACAGTAGTATCCATTAGCACTGCTGTGGTCACAGATCTGTCAGCTGTACCAAGAAAGCTGTTGTTGCCAACAACAGGTTGTTGCCAACAAGAGGTGTGAGGAGATGGAGGTGTTAAAGCTCAGTCACTGACACAGAAAAATTTTGTATACAGAAATTTTATTGCTGGAAAATTGCATAGATTCTACTCTGGCTTTTTCATTTCTTTCTTTGCTGTTCTGCTATTTGAAATAAGCTGTTGTCGCATTCAAAACCAATCTGAGAAGGATGCAAGTTCACCTCTACATATCCATTTGGGTTTGTGAAAAAAAAGTCTCCTCTCCCCACACACAAATGTATGAGCCATGGGTTCAGGTAGGGGAACCTCAATAACCTCATCAGAGACTCGAGCACCCACCCACTCTCACTTGAACCAGGGTGTCCCATGGGACCTTGTTGTGGTTTAAGGTTT
>VYZX01033809.1:0-62938 GCA_013401335.1 Brachypteracias leptosomus
AGGTAAACCCACCACAAAGGACAGAAATACATTCAGATCAGTGGATTTACAAAAATTTCTATAATCATAAAATTTGAGCCATCTTCTCTAGGTAATTATAAACTTTATGTACAGGATTGAGCAAATGGCTTCAGAAGATTTCATCTTTGTGCCAGTGCGTGCCTGGTTCTTTGAAGGAACATACAGTGGAATAAAGAAATAAGAACTTTCTTCATTCCCTTAAATTACCATCTGATAGTAACTTAAAATGTGTGGAATAAATATCTTAGTATATTTGTTTTTCAAGGAGAGGAATTCAAGTGCGCACTGACAGGGAAAGAAAAAATAACCACAACAGGCTGAAGGGATAATTTATTATTGAGAAACAACAAATAAAACACTTTAAGTCAAGCAAGACCCTTTGCTTACATGTGTAAGACCAACTCATAGAGTTTGAGGCACTTTCCATAGCATAATCACAATTGTGACAGAAGGCTAGGTTTTCTCATCTTTATCACCTACTAAATTTAGTGTAAAGCTAGTGCATCATTCTTCTCAAGACCTTCTGGAAAAGTCAGAACGAATGCTGTGCAACCATCCTTGTGGTGACATTGTAAATACATCTACCACTTCTGCGCTTGAGGCAAATGTTCTGTGAGACAAAACACATACAGCTGACAGATGAGGTCATTTCATTCCTTTTGGACAGCAGGCTACCTAAAATTGAAGAGGTCTTTCACATAATGTACATTAAAGAACGAGAAACATGTCTTAGCCATCTTTCCAGATCCACGATTCAAAGATACCAGCCAAGCAAACAGACCCTCATAGATAATTCTGACAGCCACGAGTCAGGAATGATTAGTGAAAAACAGAGTAACTTTGGCTGCTGATATTAGGGGACAGGTGAAGGAGAATGTAAGGAGAGAGCTACTATTTTGTTAAGATTTGAGTCAGGAGTTGCTGTTGCTCACAAGAAAAATTATAATCCAAATTTCTTGTATTTTGTTCAGGAATATGATGTTTTCCCACAGAACCTGGACACATATTTATGTCTCTAAAATAACATCACTCAATCTGAAAGGACAGGATACTGACAGGGAAGTTAGGCATGCCTTCCTTTCAAAATGATGAATGTATAGATAAAAATGCAAGGATATTTCATAGAAAATTATGTATTGCTACAAATACAGGCAAAGGAGGAGCTGGACTGGAACATACTTCTTTCAGTCTCATCTACTTTTCAAGCATTTCTTCTAAGAATCTTCAGTGAAAGAGAAGCCTTGCCACAGTGAAAGCTTCACTTCATACAAAGCCTGGCCAGTGTTTTTGTGAAGTACACGGTGAACCCTCTGATCCATGATTATGTCTTCATGTAAATCAGAAGATTAAATTTTAAGAATAACCGATATGGAATAAAGTGAAAAATTTCCCACTGTATTGTAATTCTGCCCAAGTACTATGAAGCCAGTACTTACACGTGCATACCTATGGATTACTAGAAGAGGACCTAGTAGGTGAACATTTCCAGATACTGACTGAAGACAAACACTTTACCTAAAGAACTAATATTTTTAAAAAGGTTCTTCCTTTCAGACTTCAGTTTATCCACCTCCCTGCGTTTTAGTAGGATAAGTGTCTGCACCTTCTAGATACCTTCTCTGCCTTCTGTTCTTTTGAAAAGTAGAAAAGGCTAGGAAGGTACTTTGAACTTGGGGAAAGATTGTTAAGGTTCAGACTGAATTATATGGGTATTTGTGTTCTGCTTTACCACAGATATTGATCCTTCACAAGTTTAGCATGATCACTAATATCTTGTAACACCACAAATTCTCCTACTTTATGTTAGTATTTAAGTCAGTAAATATTCAAGAACCAACAATATAGAATGCAGCTATGCATACTCCAAGCACAAGTGCTATGCTGAGAGCCTCTTAAGTGTAAGCTCTTTATATGTTAAATAAGTTTTTACAGGTCTATAAAAAAACTATAGTAATGTATATCATTTGTGATGAGTCAGGCATACTGACCTCTCAGCTTCTGTACATGCACACTGTGGGTAATGGATGAAGACACAATTTCTTCTGTATGTAGAGCTGAAACGGTGAAAAGAAGGATGGCTTATCTGCCCTGGGTTAATAATTTTCTCCAGGGCTCATTTATATAGACAAGAGAAGGCGTGAAGGTTATAAATGTTGATTTATACCTTTTTAAGGGTACAGAGAATAAATTGAGTTAGCTATATAGTTTAGTGATGTGTTTTTCCTCAACTGCTACAATGAATATGAATGTCTCTATCAAGTGTACATTGGCTTACAGTTCCTGAATGACAAAGCCAAGATAAACAGCACCCAGAGATTGATGGGAGACTGTGAATATTTGAAAATGTTCCTTTCTGGAAAAAGAACACAAAAACAAAGCGATCATTTTCATATTAAAAGCAGAGCTACATTCTCCTTGATGCAAGTACTGAAGGGAATTAAGTAGTACTCCCCCATGCCTAAGCTAGCTTTAAATATTTACCATATTCTTGTAAAACATGTGAAATCAGGGTCTCTAGGGTTTTTGTTGTTGAATTTTGGTTTGGTTTTGTTTTTAAAAATAGAAAGTATAAGTGAAGAGAAGAGGCAGCTGCAAGAAAACGGTGCTTTAAGTACTAACAGTGCCAGGTGTGGGAGAGACTGGAATGGAAGATTCAGAAATTAGAAGTATGCCAGGAAACTAGCTCTTCTTTAACCTCAGTGCCACTTTCTCTTTATATTCCCAAGTTACACAAACTCTTGAAAACCAGACTCTGAAAGAGAAGTTATCCAATTCTTGACAGCTAGCAGCATCACTGTTACAGGACTGAGCATAAAGACAATCCTGTGTTTTATCCACGGGGATGTTTCAGGTATAAAAGATTGGCTGAGCTCCTGAAAGAAGTAACTAAATAATTTCAAATAATATTCCACCTGTAATCAGAGAAATCTGACATGATTAACAACAATGGATTTCTTTCAGGTTTATGTTGTCTCCTCCATTAATAGCTCCCAATATATAACTTGCCTCTTATGTGACAGCATTTAAGTGCAGCCAGACCTCCAGCCAGTTTCTGATCCACTGCTAACTCCACATCCTCTCCTGCTGTGCTAAATGGCTAGCCTGTTAGTCTTCATTTTGTATTTATTGTTTTTCATTCTCTTCTTTAAATGTAGAGCTTTTCACTTCCCCCTCTCTCTCCTTCCCTCCTTCGTTTCAGTGCATCAAGATAATTTTGAATTCTGCTTGTATTCGACATACTACTTGCCATTCGCCCCAGCTTGGAGCTGTCAGCAAATTTCATAAGCATACTTCCTCTTCCATCATCCAGGTGGCTAAAGAAAATAGCAGCTCTGGACCTATTTACCTGGGACTCCACTTGGGACAAGTTTTTGACATTAAACCTCTGAGAGCAGCTTTCCAAATAACTGTGTCCCCCACCTGACTGTACTTCCATCTAGACCACACATCTCTGGCTTGGGGCAACATTGTCAAGTGGGACAGTGTCAGAAACTTTTTTGAAGTCAGATTCTGCTCCCTCCTCATCTCTTAGAGCAGTCTTTGTTACATAAGGAAACGTATCTTTTTAAATATTTTTTTTCTTGATTACTTTTTTCATTTTATCTTTTAAGAGCTTATAAACAGATTGCATAATATTTTATTTGAGAACTCAAAGGTAGCTCTGGTGGCTAGCAGATGAGCAGTTTGTCTTGATTTTTATAATTTACCCATTTATCATGGACAAAACCCAGTAGATTACATAAATGTTCTTCACCCTATAAGATCTGCTCAAGTCTAGTCACAGTAACTGTCAGTTTTGCATGCCAGTAAGATCTGCTTCAGCACAGTTGATCTTTACTGTGAATCAGTACTTTTCTGCATGTAAATCAGTATGTGTTGACACGGTTCACTAATGGAATACAGAGGAAGCATATGATTAAAACCAAAGTCAGGATCAAACATCTTTAGAGCTTGAATATGACTCACCTCATAAAATGGACTTTCTCTGGAATTCAGCATTTTCAATTAAGCTTTCATCAAGAAAAAAATCTCCGCTGTAGGATGACATTTATACTCAGGACAAAAATGAGAATGAGGGAAATGTCTGTTTCTGCTCTGAGATTAAAAAACAGTTTGATTTTCAGTAGAGGATATTGTAATAAATTTTTGTTTCATATAAAATTAATTCTGGGATTTTTTTTCCACTTAGTTTGTGGCTGGACCACAGATACAATAAAAGGCTGACTCTGACAAAGTATAAAAGCTACCATAAACTGGAAATGAGGAAAGTTATGATAATTAAGTATGTTTAATGCTATCTGTACTTTCTTATTCAGCTCATGATGAAATCATGTTGACCAGCAAAATCCCTATATCAAAACCCATCTATCTGGATCAGAATCAACCCAATCAGAAAAATCTGATGCATTCCATATGCAGAAAATTAATAAATCCCTGAGCTACTTTTGCAGGTAAACAGTGACAGGGCACATAAGACAAAGCATTGTCAAGCAGGCCTCTTTCTTGTGGAAGAATTCACAAAGCTGTAATTACATCATCTCAGAACTTTGCATTTTGATTGATCCATCCTGTGCTTTAATCAGTACCATGATGGGACATTTGGGGCAGATCTGGCTGCAAGTGTTTACTGACTGTACTGACCTGTGCTGTCTCACCATTCATCTGCCAAAACATATGCAACGTGTTCCACCTCCGTGTCAGTGACAAGTTAGGCAGCGTACATTAAATTGGGAATAAAGATGCATTACAGGGGGAGTTTTGTGTTTGTATTTGGAAGCAATTAGACTTCAAAAATGTTAGTAAACTATTTCTGTGTTTTAAATATAGATACTCAAATGTTTACATTGGTGCTCGCTGGTGAGTCAGGAATTGTTGAATCTCCTACATTTCACCTGCTGATCACCATTTTGAGAGATTTACAAATGTTTCAAAAAGACATTTCTTCTTCCAGATCCTGCTTTAGTAGGACTTACTTCAAAACTCTATACCCTCTTCAGACACTTTGTATTGCTGAGGGTATATCGTTCATCCCTTAGCTTCCTCTCTTCAAGGGAGAACGTTCAGCAGGCACCATTGCTCATAAGGAAAGCACAACCTTCTTGACCCCTGAGCACCAAACACGAGCAAGAAAGAGCTCTTTACATATCCTGGGCCTCTCTGTCCCTTGGAGACACATTTACTTTATCTGGAGGTGAGCTACGTGGAGAAACAATCCAGAATTCTTAGTAGGAATGGTTCCTTTGAGAAACTCGGAAAAGTAGTATTCACAGCAGTAAGTCTCTTTAGTGATTTAGAGAGAAGGCCACAGGCTCTGTTTTAATCCATTTCAAATAGAGTAGAGCTTATATGACACTTCATTTTTTCAATCAAGTAATGCAGTTTGCTATCTGCTTACTGCTGAGCTTTTATGAGAAGATGCTGCTCACTGCAGACTGATAAATCTTACTTTAGCTGGAGGTCTTAAATAAAGTAATAAAATTTTAGAATTGCTTTAAAACTGCAGTCAAAATACTGGTTGCACCTTTTTTTATCTGGGTGTTTTTTTGGAGAAGTTGTTCTTCAGGATATCCAACAACTCTGTAATTGGAAAATGTTTTGCCAGTTGGCCCAAAACGGGAGCTTGACATTACAGATTTTGAGAACAACCTCCATGAGTTTGTGAGGCACCATGCTGTTCTCGTCAAAATCAACAGCTCTCTGAAAAGAACAAAGGGCTCATTAATCAAATTATAGTCCACAATGACTTCAGTATATATCCACTTTGGAGGCTGAAACTTTAATTTATGCAGAGCAAGCCAATGCCTTGTGCCTTATACCTGGTTTTTGCCACAGCACAGCTCCCACCAAAGGAGTATACAACTCTCAGGGGTAAAAGCACATTGCTGCAACTGCTGGAATCTCATCATCACAAACAGGCCTTCCTTCCTGCGGAGGAAGTTAATGTGGCAATAGTATGGCATCAGTGGAGAGAGACATCCAGCCTTTGTTACAGCTTTTCCAGCTACTGACTGTGAAGTAAAAACTTCTATTCCCTCGCTGACATAGGCAGGCTTGAGGCTATTTAGTTTAACCTGTTACAGAGGAATGGAGATAATAGATCCAGTGTCCTTTATCTGGCAATAAGGAGATGTGGAATAATCTGCATTAAGTCATGAGGACTTCTTCTCAGCCTCCATGTTAAGGATGTTAACTTGATCCACAATGACTATTATTTCTTTCACATTTTATTAGCCTTTACTGCAGCCAGAACAGTATGATTAGCAAGGTAGTAATCCAGCCCTTTTTGAACCTTTACTACCCTCTTGTTATTTCACTGCCTTTGCTGTGAAGAGGTGAGAACATTTGGACCACATGTATAAAAGAGTACAGGAAAGGATTTATTAGCAACAAGGTGAGGGGTGAGGGTTGCCCTATCCAACCCAGAAATAAGTGGACATAAAGTGCATATCAGATATTTCCATCTCATAACAGAGCACACAAATATGAAGTGAGCCTGTTCCAGCTCACCTCAGTTGTTGGACTGACCCAGGGCTTTCCCACATGCAAAGACTTCTTCCCAGATGCAAGCTACAAGTCTGGGTTATAACACAGGCTGAATACTGGGTTTAATTGACCAGTTTCCTTAGCAGAAAATTGAAAGTTTCATAGAACTGTCCTGCATGTTGAATTTCCCCTCAGGCCGTCATTGTGGCTCCTGCGACCTCTGTGTTTGTAAACATTGCTTTGCTTAAAAGATGACCATAGGAAAACCTGGGTCCCATTGACACTAGAGAATATTTTAGTTAGAATTTACAGGCAAATTATGTTCTTCTGTGGCAACATGGTCCATAAAGTACAAAACAAAGCAAATATGCATGTCCATTGTCACTTAAATCTAGAACAGCAGGTTCACAGAGAGAACATAAAATGTAGTACCTCTCTCCATCAGAACTAATGTTCCAAAGTGCAGCAGGAAACTGAAAAGACCAGAAGAACCACGTGAACTATCAAAAGGTATGGCAACATAGGCTGTGAATAAATGTTGTGAGTAAAGCTGACTGAAAGACAATTATCAACAGACGGAGGAATCAAGAGATTCATCATTACCTCAGAGTCTTTAAGAGCAGTGCAGCTTTTCCATTGAATTCATCCTTTCCAGGCTATTTTTCTTTACGTTATATTACTTTACATCCCCTCTTTCAAAACAAGATTTCATGTCAGACATTGGCTGGCATAAGCTTCAATCATGGTCTTCAGAACTGCTATGCCCAGAGAACAGTTCTCTCACAACTGTTTCACCTGATTGTCAGTCTGCCACCACAGTTCTGCCTTCAAAGATAGTCAAATAAAGGACCTTTTTTTTCTGTGTTGAAGTTATGACTCTTCAAAGACAATTCAGGATTATTTTTTTTTTTTTTNTTACTCAATACTGTCAGGAGTAGTTTTGATGAGTTGCCTTCCAGGTTCCTCTCCTACAGGAAAGTGTGCATTTCTGCATGGTCTGCAAAAATGCCTAGCCAGCTACACTCTTCCCAGACTAATGCTTTTTTTAAAATTTATGATAAATTGGTCTAAGCTCCATAGATTTCCATACATACATTTGCATTACAGCATTTCCCAGTTAGTTCAGCTATGAACTCGATTAGTACATAAATCTGTGCTCCATGAATTCACTTTGTTGACCTGTCAAGAAGAGACTGAAAGATGGGACTCGCACTGAAAGTCATAGTCTCACTCTATGCAGCAGCCCTACCTTTTAACTACAGTCCTTAATTTAAGTATACCAGGGAGACAAAACCAACACTAACAACAAAAAATCTCAACAATAAAGCCTACTTAACAAGCATGCTGATAAACTTAACATGCAACATCACAGATCAACAGAACAACTTTTAATTAAAGCTAATTACATTTTGATTGCTGTCAGAGGTATTTTGATATCATATTTCAAAAAGATTGGGAACAATTATCCACTTCAGTGAGTTGTATTTTTCCTGCAGCTTCTTGCATTAGAGAATTAGTGTTTTCTCTTCCAGCCTTTAATACTGTATCACCTAATTTATTACTAATAATGAATTTTTCATTTTTCATAATAATGAAAAAAATATGGTGATTTTGCCAGATGAGTATTACAAAACACCTGGGACTACACACTTCATCTTCTCTAGCATTATTGACAACATCCACTTTCAGTTAACATAGATTGAACTTTAATTATTTTTAAAGTTTTTGTGCTTAAAATAAGTTGTTGAGGTTACTTAAATTTTGTGCAATTATTAATATGGCTCGAGGTTACTAATAATTGCTTAAAAAATGACTTCTAACATATGGTGTCTTAGAGTGACTGTAGTCTTCACTGCATCTTACCTTCTTTTCAGACTTCCATCCATATTTCTAAAATATTGATCTTCTTGACAAACCTGACTGTAAAGGGTCAAGAATTACATAGAACGAAAAATGAAAAAGAATCATTAAAATATCCTGAGGATATGATAGCATTTATCATTCTAGTCTACAATCTTATTAATTCTGTTTAGACCTATGGTACATAGGCACAAAATAAATTATCTCTCAGATCCAGCAGTTTGCCTAATTTCCTTGCCATCCTAAAGGATCGCAGAATTTATAGTGGAAAAAAATAATATATTATCAGTCTCTAGGTGGTTGAAGGTGTATTCTGACAATACAGAAAACCTTAAATGTAGTACTTACTTGAGTTTAGCCAAAGAAATGTATTTTATTTACAGGTACCAGTAATACAAGATTGAAACAAAGTCAACTGTCAAACTTGCTAGAATATGACTACAGCAGAAACAGGCTTTTCATGTGTTTTGATTCTACTTCTTGTTTGCTTGTGATGAATTATATATATAAAAAAAGAATCACCAAATTCTGAACAATAATGAAATAATTCAACACAAAATTACCATTGTATTCTTTTTTCAGTACTTCAGTTTTATTTGTCTTCTGTTTTGTCCTTTTCGTCAATGTCTCTACTCAACACAGATGATTCAGGGAAGGTAAGTGAACATGAACTTAAGACTCAAAATGTTATCATCTGGGTCTATCTTTTCTCCCTTAAGGTGTAGTGACCCAGTTATAGCTAAAGCTGCTGAGCTGCTGGCACTTCTGTGTTTGTTGAATACAAGAGATTGTATGCAGGTTCTGCAAGGGACAGCTAACCCACCTGCTGTGCTTTGTCACTTTGTTTTGCTCTTGCAGAGAAGTTAATACTGATGGAAAGGTGCCACCCCTGGACAGCAGCACTCGCTGGGAACATGCATAGCCTAGGGAGCTCCAGCCTGGGATCCTCTACTCTGAACTTGACTGCAGGAGCCTGTGGTCACAATTGCAGTTTAAACATGTTCTTTTGGTCCCCAAAATACAATTTATGAGTTTGCAGCATAGCACAAGGCAAGTATCACATGCTGGGATGCCATTTGTCTATACATCTGATTGGCAAGTCTGTGATGTCCCAGACAGAAATCCAGCGAGGCTGCATTTGCAGCTCGAGTGTTAATCCTGCGCCACGGAGACACATGCTTCCCCTCACATCCCCTCCCATGGCATGGCATGGGGATGTCTGAGTCAATGTGGGTGGGCAGCCTTCATTTATAATCCATCCTGTTACTGACAGCGACACAACAAACAAGCATTAGATGTCCAGCAGTTCGAGAAGCTGTGGAAGGGTGAGACTGATTCAGATGTACCTGGTGGGCCCCAGCTTCACAAGCTAGAACTCCTATCCACTAAAAAAGGACTGAAATCCCAAATTCATTTCCCACAGGCTAATGAACACCAATTAGATGCTAAGAAAAGATTTCATGCATTCCTTGCACAGCCTGGATTTGAACTACTGAGGTAAACACACCAAACTGAGGACCACAGTTTTCATCAGAGTAATCCATTTGCTTTTCTACTGACTTTGAGATGCTATTTATTTCTCTTCTGCCACACTACCTTTTGGCTACCAAATATTTAACTGCTATTGTAACTTAAAAGAGTGTACAAAAGTCCTGGCAGACATCAATTTTTTTTTGCACTGTTCAAAGAAACAGCTTATTTGTGGCAAATGTTAGCATTGTAGCTAAAAAATTAAAACTCATCTTTCTTATTTTTACTATGTGCAAAACTTTTCTTACGTGGTGATATGGTATGCTTCATCCAGTTTAACTATATTCCTTCTTGTTGGAAACGATTGCTGTAAATAAAAGAAGAAAACAGTTCTGAAAGCCATCAGGAAGGGTAAGTACCAGTTTTGTGAGCATCATTATATGCACTTTACTAACAGCAAGCTGGAGAATAATTCTCAGTGAAAATCTCTTCAGTGAGCAAACAGGTACACAGAATCAGATACATGGCAAACTCTGTGTAAACATAGAATAACTCCACCGAAATCAGTGAGTTCACACTGGCCTCTGAATCTCAGCAGCACAAAGCAGTGTCCACAAAGATCATCGCTGTATTAATTTGGCAAAGCAGGAATTCTTCCGTTATTCAGAACTGGAAATTTACAGTTCTTGCCCTCATTCCTGTGGGAAAAAAAAAGCTATGATAAGACATAAAACTCAAAGTATGTTTAAACTGATACCCATATTTAGTCTCTCATAACAACACTGCTGGGAAAACACAGGTTCTGTTTTCTGAAAAGTTTCCAGAACTCATAATTTGTTTTCAATCCCTCACATAACAACACTGAGACCTTTCAAAAATTTTAGCAGAATAAAAAAGACAAAAGAGTATGAGTCACTCTCCTGCTTAGCTAACACTGCAGTGATTAGAAAACATTTCTGGAAGGAAGAAATTATAGTGATATAATTGCATGATTCAGTGGTGGGAGCAGACCCCAAGACTCCTATGTCCCAAGAGATATGCTCAGCTGGCTCCAGGACCACAGCAACTCTGAGCAAAGACTTGAAAACTGTGATACAGTTGCCGTCATGGAAACATGATGGGATGACTCACACAACTGGAGTGTTGCAACTTGGCTAAACAGAGACCTTTGGCTGGAACACAGGGGAAAAAAAAGAGAGTTTATGACCTTTGGAAGAATGGGCAGGCAACTCAGGAGGACTATAAGGATGTTGAGATGTTAAGCAGAGAGAAAATTAGAAAGGCCAAAACCCAACTAGAACTTAATCTGGCTACTGTCATAAAAGACAATAAAAAATGTTTCTATAAATTCTTTTACAACAAAAGGAGGACTAAGGAGAATCTCCATCCTCTGTTGGATGCAGGGGGAAAAAAAGTGACCAAGGATGAGGAAAAGGCTGAGGTACTGAATGCCTTCTTTGACTCAGTCTTTAATAGTAAGACCAGTTGTTCTCTGAGTGCCCAGATCCCTGAGCTGGAAAGCAGGAGCAGAATGAAGCCCCCATAATCCAAGGATAAATGGTCAATGACCTACTACACCACTTAGACACATACAGGTCTAAGGGGCAGATAGGATCCACCCAAGAGTACTGAGGTAGCTGGTGGAAGTGCTCACCAAGTCACTTTCCACCATTTATCACCAGTCCTGTGAGGTGCCTGTTGATTGGAAGTTAGTAAATGTGATACTTATCTACAAGAAGGGCTGGAAGGAGGATCCAGGGAACTACAGGACTGTCAGTCTGACCTCTATGCTGGAGAAGGTTATAGAGAAGATAATCTTGAGTGCCATCATGTGGCACAAACAGGACAACCAGGTGATCAGGGTCAGTCAGCATGGGTTAATGAAAGGGAGATCCTTCTTGACTAACCTGATCTCCTTCTGTGACCCACTTGGTGGATGAGGGGAAGGCTGTGGATGTTAGACTTTAGTAAAGCCTTTGACACCATTTCCCACAGCATCCTTCTGGAGAAACTGGTTGCTATGGCTTGGATGAGCATACTCTGCTGGATAAAAAACTGGCTGGATGGCTGAGCCCATGGAGAGGTCATGAATGAAGTTAAATCAAGTTGGTGGCTGGTCACAAGTGGTTTTCTCCAGGGGCCAGTTCTCTTTAATGTCTTTATCAATGATCTGGATGAGTGGATTGAGGGCACCCTCAGTAAGTTTGCAGACAACACCAAGCTGAGCGAGAGTGTTGATCTGCCTGAGGATAGGGAGGCTCTACAGAGAGACCTAGACAGGCTGGATGAATGGGCTGAGGTCAATTGTATGAGGTTCAACAAGGCCAAATGCTGGGTACTGCGCTTGGGTCACAACAACCCCATGCAATGCTACAGGCTTGGGGAAGAGGGGCTGGAAAACTGCCCATCAGAAAAGGGTATTGGTTGAGACATGACTGAATATGAGCTGGCAGTGTGACCAGGTGGTCAAGAAGGCCAATGGCATCCTAGCTGCTATTAGAAATAGTGTGGTCAGCAGGACTAGGGAAGTGACACCTGTACTTGGAACTTAATGATGCCACGCCTCAAATACTGTGTTCAGTTTTGGGCCTCTCACTACAAGAAAGTGAGATTTAGGTGCTGGAGCACATCCAAAGAAGGGCAACAAACTTGGTGAAGGATCTAGAGAACAAATCTTATGAGAAGCAGCTGAAGGAATTGGGGTTGCTCTCTACAAATGATAAGACAAGAGAAAATGTTCTCAAGTTGCACCAGGGAGGGTTTAGATTGGATATTGGAAAAAATTTATTCACCAGAAGGGTTGTCAAGCACTGGAACAGGTTGCACAGGGAAGTGATGGAGTCACCATCCCTGGAGGTATTTAAAAGATGTGTAGACATGATGCTTAGGGACATGGTTTAGTGGTGGACTTGGCAGTACTGAGTTGACAGGTTGCCTCACTGACTTTTCCAACCTAAACAATTGTGTGATTCTATTATTATAAAGGCAAATAACAAACAGAAAGTTAAGTTTAAAAATTAATCTCTCCTCAGATTGTATATTCAAAAGCTGAAGATATAGGCAGAAACCTCTGCCCATGATAGATCCTGAAGCTGAAGCACTCATGCAACAACAAGGTTATTAGGTCTAATTATTCAAAGAAGAGAGCTGTTTCCAAACATGGTTTTCAAGGAATAGAATTGTTGACTATGTAATATTATCACAGAATCATAGAATAGTTTGGATTTGAAGTGACCTTGAAAGACCATCTAGTCCAACCTCCCTGCAATGAGTAAGGCCATTTCCACTCGCTCACGTTGCTCAGCGCCCCATCCACCCTGCCCTTGCCTGTTTCCAGGGCTGGGGCACCTCCCACCCCTCCAGCCACCTTGTTCCAGTGTTTCACCACCATCACTGTAAAAAAAGTCTACCTTGTATCTAGTTTAAATCTACTGTCTTTTAGATTAAAACCATTACTCCTTGTCTTATCACAATAGCATCTATTGAAAAATTTGTCCCCATCTTTCTTGTAAGTCACCATTAAGTGTTGAAATGTTGCAATAAGGTCTTCCCAAAGGGGACCTATTATGAAGGTATTGTTTACAGTACTTAACACAGTAAATTAGGAGACCCAAATTCAGTTGTCTCCTTGAGGAGCATGCACCAACTCCTCAATTTTAGGTGGTTTTGAAATGAGGTAAGCACTGCCTTTCTTTTATGACTCTGTCACTATGCAAAGGATTCCTAAGAGTCAGGAGGCAAAAAAAAAAGGATAAATTAAAAAAGAGAGGAATAAAAGGAGCTTTACAAAATTTCTAACTACGGCACCTTTACTGAATGGTGACCCCAAGGCTCAGCACTCTAAGTGCCCTCAGAGGAGCACCCCGGCAGTTGTGGAGCAACAGGTGCTACTGACTGAAGAGTGTCCACCTTTTTCACAGAGCAAGAGTGTCTAGTCCAACCTGAGACACTCAGTGTCAAATGCCTTACTGAAAAAATGGCCTTTACGGAGCTAAATTTTCATCTGTGTGATGATGTGTACATTTGTTCTCAATGTCTTGCTGTAATTTGCAAAATTTAAATGACTTCACCAGCAGCTTAAAATCTTTCCTTTCTCACGACTCAGGCAGCCCCAGACTGACTGACTGCAGGTGGGTTGACTGACTTTTTAGTGTGAAAGGCCTGACAGCCCTCCTAGTGGAAGTGTTTCAGTAGGGTGGAATGTGGCTAAGCATATGCAAGTTCTGTACTGAAGCTGAGGATGACTTTCAGAAAAATAAGAAGCCAAACTGATGATGAAATATAACATTTAAACCTTGAGATTGCCCATTCTTATTTAGAGACTTTAGAGAAACATTGTAATTGTATTATGAGACATACTGGGAAAAGATTAACCTAAATTTATTCACCTCTTTTTCCCTTGCTGAGGAAGATACTATAGAAATTTAAACTCTACACAGTACCACGCAGGTCAATGGCTAGTGTATGTGAAACAGATACACCTACAATGAAGAATCATTATCAAGAAAAGAATCTTTAAAATGTCAGAGGTAATAACCTAGGAAAGAAATTTAAAAACCACCAATTGTGGCGTCTGTCCTGTCTTCAGAGAAACTGTTGCTTTGTAAAGAAATCTTCATAGCAAAGTGATGCAGTGCACTGATTAGCACAGACTGGGAATGAGTTGGCAGAGTGTTATGGATGCATCTCTTTCTCGGTCTTACAAAAGAAGTTTAAGAATCATCTGGAAATTGTATCAGTTTTGAATGGTGAATGGATACAGAATAAGTAAGGCACCTTGCCCTCACATACATGCAGCCTCATGTATGATTCAGGTCCAGCAGCATCAGACATGAGTAGTATCTCTAGAAAGTGGTCTCAGAATATCTCTGTGTAAGTATATTTCATGCTGGTGTCTGTGATATCAACCTGCTATTAAGATCTTAGTTTTGACCAAAATAATCCATACAGGCAGCAGCTGAGCTATGCTACAGCCTAATGAAATGTGTTTCATAAGCCAGTGTTACTGCAGACTCTCATGGCCATTAATCTCTTCCAAACAGTTCTCAGTGTAGGCTGACATTTGCAGACAAATAAGATGTGTCAGAAACAAGGTTTGTGATCTCAGGTTTCTTCTCTAGAAATATATAACCTCAAAGTACACTATGTTCTTTAATGCCTCTGCAAAATGTCCTGGCAAGAAAATAACTGAATGTTGAAAATGTCCATGTTACTGTCATTGGTACAGACTTATATTTAGATATAGGTGCAAAAAGCAACATAGTGCTGCGTGAAGATATTCATGGTAATCTCAAGTATGTTAACACAAGCTAGTATCACTGGAAAGTATGGCACTCACACATGGCTGATTAGTGTTACTTTCAGAAAAGCTTCTTAATTTTGGTAATGTATTGTGATAATAAGGCTACTCCGCCACAACTGTCTGAGATAGCTCAGAAGGTTCTCCCAGTGCTGCCTTGTCTTCTGCAGAGTATCTCAAAAGGATATCTAGCCAGGGAAATCAAGGGGAATGGCAAAAATTTCTACAGATATATTAACAGTAAAAAGACGACTAGGGAAGGTGTGGGCCCCCTCAGAAAGGAAAAGAGAGAACTGGTGACAAGTGATATGGAGAAGGCTGAGGTTCTCAAGGACTTCTTTACCTCTGTCTTCACTGGCAAGGGCTCCAGCCACACTCCCGGAATCACAAAAGATAATGGCAGGGTCTGGCAGAAAGAACTGCCCATTGTAAGCGAAGATCAAGTTTTGTGACCATCTGATGAACCCGGAAGTGTACAAGTCCATGGGACCCAACAAGATACACCCATGGGTCAGTACCATCCAGGGAACTGGCAGATGAGGTTGCTAAACCGCTCTCTATTATATTCCAAAAGTCCTGGCAGTCTGGTGAAGTCCCCACTGACTGGAAAAGGGGAAACATAACCCCCATTTACAAGAAGGGAAAGAGGGAGGAGCCAGAGAACTATAGGCCAGTCAGTCTCACCTCCATGCGATCTAGAGGGACCTTGACAGGCTGGAGAGGTGGGCCCATGCCAGCCTCGTGAAGTTCAACGAGATAAAGTGCAAGGTCCTGCATCTGGGTCGGGGCAATCCCAAGCACCAATATAGGCTGGGCAGTGACTGGCTTGAGAGCAGCCCTGAAGAAAAGGACTTGGGGGCACTGGTGGACGAGAAGCTCAACATGAGTCATCAGTGTANATTGGTCAGTTTGGGTCGGCTGTCTGGGTTGTATCCCCTCCCAGATCTTGCCCCCCCCCACACCCCATACCTTTGGTGCTGTGTGGGCACTGATAGTCATAACAAGGGTGTGTGTTATCAACATCTTCTGGCTTCCAGTACTGCAGCATGAGGGCTGTATGGGGAAAATCAGCTCAGACAGACCCACTACAGGTGGGTAGATTCAGATTAGACGTTAGGAAGAAGTTCTTCCCCATGAGGGTGGTGAGTCACTGGAACAGGTTGCCCAGAGAGGTGGTGAAAGCCTCATCCCTGGAAATTTTTAAGGCCCGGCTGGATGGGGCTGTGAGCAACCTGATCTAGTGGGAGGTGTCCCTGCCCATGGCAGGGAGGTTGGAACTAGATGATCTTTAAGGTCCCTTCCAACCCTGACGATTCTATGATTCTATGATATATTCTCTAGATCAGTGCAACTTTTTGGATAAAGAAAAACAATAAATACTTTTTACTTCAGTAATGGCTAGCTCAAATTCAAACCACATCCTAAAATGAAGGTAGGTGTTCTGTAAATTGCCTTTAAGTTCATCCAAGATACACACTTAGAGATTATATATTCTTTACAAAGTTTCCAAATGCCAAAACATATCTGAAACTCTGCAGACTATTGAAAACTGATGACAAGAGCAGTTTCGTGTGACCTTTTACAGACTTGCTTTATCTGAATGTGCAATTTCAAAGTGTAATCAATTTAAGAGACAACTGCCTTCAGTAAATCAAAATTAGCACACTCATCTGAATCCTATTTAAAATACATTTTCTTGCGAACTCTGAAGTTTGTTACCTTAAGCTATTGATTGAAGATTTCCTAAGGCCAGTAGGCTGAGGAGGATGGGCAAGAGTTTGGGAGGGAACATAGGCAGAAGAGATGACCCAAGCTGTACAAAGAAATATTCCATACCACATGATGTCGTGCCTAGCAATTAAAAACTAAAAGGAAGGAGGCGAGGGAAGGGGGACATTCATCATTACGGTGTTTGTCTTCTGAAGCAACCACTTGGTTTACTGAGGTCCTACTGCCCAGGAAGTGGGTTGGACATCACCTGCTGATGGAAGTAAAGAATAAATCTTTCCCCTGAGTGAAATAGGACCCAGATCCTGGCAGTGGCCTTGGCCTTTCTGGTTGGCACAACAGGAGAGAACCCCTGAAAGCCACAATGCTGGGCAGCAGACAACTGCCAGGCTGTGGTGAATGTTCTGCTCCAGATGTCAGAACCTACAGAAAAAGACTTGGTGCTTCCTGGGAGTGCCTGCAGCCAGCTGCTGGAGCAGAACTCCTGCCTGCAGTGAGCCCTGTAGGACTCGGAGAGGCAACATGGTGCCCTCCTGAGTAAGAGCAGCAATCCAGAAGTGTGCAAGGAGACAGAGAGGTTACCCAGCAGAAAAATGCTAAGCTAGCTGCCCTCATGAAGCATCTGAAAGAAACATGCAGGCATGTCCAGGAGACCAGTGAGCACCTGATGAACACTCCAGTGCCACTGCCCATCCAAAGGTCCCCTGAGGAACTGTGTATGAAATCATTTTTTCAGCAGTGAGCTGGAGAAAGGAGACAACCTGCTGGAGCTTTGCTGGCACAGGTGCTGGTGCTTTGGTAGAATGAAGTTTCACAGAAAGAGGTTGAGAAGCTTCGGGCCCAACCGGCTGCAGAAGAAGAGGGCTCATATTAAGTGAACATCCTCAGCCAAAGGTGTGAGGAGTTAGAGGGGCAGCTTATGGAGATGACAGATCAAAACTCCAGACTGACTGAAGAAAATTATTACCTTCATGGGCAGATACTCTGGGCAGAAAAAGTTCGAGCTGAAAATGCTGACCTCAAGGGACAACTAATGTGAGTAGCATTCTGTCATCCAAGCTGTTGGCTGTCTTCAAACCCAGCTAGGAGATGCAGAGTACAAACTGAAAGCCAGGATAAAATGGTAGAAAGTGCTCCGACAGAAATAAAAAGGGACCACAGAGAACCCATGCAACTGTTTTGAGCTCAGGTGAGTAAACTCAAGAATCGGTTTCAGAACGCCATGAAGTCAGCTTGGACAGAGGACAGTCCTGGGTCCTGACTTCTTCCAGAGGAGGACCACACAAGTGAGACAGAAGAACTGGTAGCAGACAAACTGAACATCAACCTGCAGGCTCTGAGACAGCAACCGGGAAAGCTTTGAATATTCATAACTTGATGCAGCTACAATCCTTTTGATGGTCCTAGTGAGCATCCTGAACTAGAGCTTTCTCTAACTGCTGGACAATCTGCTTATGTCTTTGGACAGGTGGATGAAGAGCATTGGTATGTGGGAGAGCTGATGGATGGCAGAAGAGGATTCATCTCCTCTAATTTTGTTGAAGAAGTTTCAGATGATGACCTGGAAAACAAGAACTGGAATGATTCTTGTAATGATATTTTTGGTCTCTTGCCTATTTTGGAGGAAGATGAAGAAGATGTAGGTGTGGATGCTGGAGGCTAAAAAGCACAAATAAACGTAGCCTAAACAACCCTCTAGAATATCTAAAGAAGTGAATTTGTACTTAAAAGTGGGGTTTTTTAGACTTTTAGATTTTTTTAGAATCAGGGCTAGGACATGGTGTATGCAAAAGCATCTGTTGGAAAATGGAGCTAGAAGGCACATCTCCTTTCAGCAGTGGACATCTGCCCACTAGTTCTGCGGCAGTGCTTTCGAAAAAGAAGGATGGGTAGAAGGGGTTAACACCAGCATGCAAGGAGGGTCACCTGCCGATGGCCTTTCAAAAACTGTAACAAAACATTGTTCTGCAATTTATCAATTTGTTGAGAAGGACTAAAGTCCCTTTTCAGCAGAGGCTGCCAGAGGTGGCCCCTCTCTGTTTGGCCAGCAGAGGTGCCCCATCCTCTGCCTGGGTGAAGATTCCTCTGCATCTGACCTTCAGGCACAGAAGCCATTGCCACAGATGTACTCAGGAAGTGGCAACTTTTGCTTTACCTATTAAACTGTCTTTATCTCAACCCATGAATTTTCTCACTTTTACCCTCCCGCTTCTCTCTCTCGTCCTACCAGTGGGAGTAAGCAAGGAGTTGTGTGGTGTTTAGTTGCTGGCTGTGGTTAAACCACAACAGGTACATAATGTGGGTTTACCTTCTTGCTCATCACAGGGCAGGGCCTGCACCACAGCCAGGGTGGCATCCCACTGGGTGAAAACATTACCTGTCCCTGGCACTGGATGCAACTACACTCCTGGTCCAAGGGACAGGATGGCCACTTCTCCCTTGTTGAGGTAAGTTAGAGCTGCCCCAGTGTGCTGGAGTCTCCTGATCCACTCCACCAGCTTCCCCCTGGGTTTTTATGAAACCAGTCACTCAGGGAGCATAACTTGAGCAAGTGCTCAGGTAGGTATTGCATGTAGTGATGGATAGATCTGCTAAGAGATTGAGCCCCTTGCATTCTAACCGGTCCTCAGAGATTAGGGGGGCAAGGGGTGGCTGGACTTACCTCTTAATAGGTAGGTCAACTTTTGCTGTGACTATAGGTCTGACACTAGATGCACAAACAGCCTGTCTGCTGCAGGTCTAGTTGCATTTGAAAGAAGCAGTTAAGTGTATGAATAGTATGGTTTATTCATATGCAACATATACAGATTCTTTAAGATTGCCAGCAATAAATGCACTAAGCTGCACACTAGTTATATAGCTATAAAATACAGTTGCAACCACAAGCTTGATTTCCCAGGAAACCTCAATATCTGAGGTTGAGAATCTTACCAAGAGGCATCCCTACTGTGAGGGAGAGGAGGACAAACCTATCAATCCATCCCTGCATTTGGTGTTGAATTCTCATCCCCAAGATAGATACAAAATAGAGATAATATTTATGCCTTGTTATCTACTATGGTGCAAAGTGCAGGGGTGGGACTGTGATCAAGCCACTGCTCCTTGTGGTCAGCCTTTAGCAGTGACACAAAACATTTATGACTTCCTTGGTAACGTCTGTGAGAAGCAGATAACAGCTGCGATAGGCTGGAGAATGGGACAAGTGGAAGAACAAGGCCTCTCAGCCTTCACCCTGCTCCACATTCACCCTCCGTGCCATGACAACACAGACCACCGGATCTTCACCCAGCCCCCATGTCTGTTCTAGTCACCAGATGTCTATCAGCAATATTAAGCTCTGCAGTTTTCAATTGTTTTGTCCTGGGTTTAAGAGGCTGAGAATTTGGATCACCATGCTGCTATATCCCTCTTGGCCTCTTTCTTAGCTTCTCCTGCCTGCCTAAGGTTGTCATGCTGCCTGGTGATTTCAGCCCAGGCTGCATATAGAGCACAACTCACAAGGCTGACCAAGGCACCTTTGCCCTTACCTCATTTGCAATGGTTGGTCTTACCTCATGGTTCAAATTCACCCCTGACAGCTTGCAGGTTTTTCCAATTATCTCAGCCCACTGAGGGTGAGGTAAGCTCCAACCCTGATCCTTTCCTAAAGCCTCCACAGGTGTTGGAAAGACTCCATCCTGCCTGTGACATCAATTAATGTGGTCAGAATGGAAATGGATGCAACATATTATAAATCAAACTTTACCGAGGCAGTCAGAAACATGAGCAACAACTGCCCACATGGTAGCTCACCTTATCACTGATAGCAAACATGGGATTGTATGTGATGCCATAGCTCTCATAGACTGCCAGGGACACTGAATGCCTGGGTCGTTTGACAGCACCAGCCAATTACATAAACACCTTTTCAGTGCAGGCAAGAGTCACGCTGTCTCTCATCTCCACTAACTGTAGTGTGGATCTGGGAGAATCACATTTTATATGACAGTAGTGTTGTCAAGGGTTAAGGCTGGGCTAGACACTAGAAAAGTGACCCCTCTGCCTTTCCAAAGGGGAAGAGAAAAGCAATAAGGGAGAGACATACGGATTGGAAAAGACTAAAACTGCTTTAATGAAAATAGTAACAGTGAAATAAAATATATACAAATATATACAAAAACAATATTGAATCCAACCCCCATGATAGCAATTATGTCACTGTCAGCATGGATGCTGTGGGCAGGGACTGGGGATGTCCAAGACTGGACTCAGGAGCTGGATTCTGGAACTGGATTAAGGAACACACAGATTGGGATCAAAGGCAGAATAGACAGAGTCCTCCTCGGATGCTGACCACTGAAGAAGAGAGCTTGACTCTCATGATCCGTCAGCTTTATACTGAATATGGTGTATATGGAATGGAATATCTTGTTGGTCAGTTTAGAGTCACCTGTTCTGTCCACTCCTCCCCACAGGTGCGGCCTTTCACTTTCTGGACCCCCAATGTACCACACACAATGTACCAGTGACCTTGGTCTCCATAGGAGCAAGCATAAGCAAGAGCCTTTCTGCACACCAATCCTTGGTAGTAACTGTAAAAAGCAATCATTATCACTTCTAGAAGCAGATATTGTTTGCAGAAATATGCTGCTAACTTCAGAAAGTGCAGTTCTTTAGAAGAGACTTAGCTGGAAAGTAAAGTCACTGAACAGAGTTAGTACTGTTCTAACTCAAATCAGGACAAGCATGCCAGCTGGGATGGTGTGGAAAGCAATTAGCATATGCACCAATGTTGGTCAAGGGGCACTACTCACCTCATACGAATATTAATGAACTACAAGGCAGTGTAAGGCTCATAGGCCACTAACATGCCTAATACTTCCCTTTATCTGTATGTGTGTCCTGGTTTGAGTTAGAACCAAACCAGTTCTGTTCAGAGATTTTACTTTTCAACCGGGTCTCTCTAACTAACTGCACTTTCTGAAGCTCACAGCATGTTTTCACAGACACTGTTTGCTTCTAGCAGTGACAACATTCAATGTTTAGAGTTACTACCAAGGTCACTGCTAGATCTTGTGTATCACATTGGGGGGTTTCAGAAAGTGAAAGGCCACATCTGTGGGGAGGAGTGGCCAAGACAGGTGACCCTAAACTGACCAAGGAGGTATTCCATCCCATATGTGTCATATTCAGTATAAAGCTGAGGGATCACAAGGTTCTTGACCCTTATGCCATCCCTTTGGTATATCCTTATGTTTGGATGCTCTTCCCTTCGGGACCCTTAGGCCTTCTTTCTTCTCGGCCCTGCCCTTGATCCCAATTCATGTGTTCCTGAACCCAGCTCCTGAACCCAGTTCCCGTCAGCTGCTGAGCCCAGTCTGGGACTTTGCCAGTAGCTGCTCCACAGCCTCAGTGGTGACGGTGATGTAATTGCCATCAGGGGGAGGTTGGATTCAAAACTGGTTTTGTATATGTTTGTATATATTCTATTTTATTATCATTGTCTTCATTAAAGCTGTTTTAGTTTTCTTTTCTAATCTGGAAGCTTCTCTCTCTCTTATTCCCTTCCTCTCCCATTTGGGAGGGGAGGGAGCTATAAGTCTCTCTTCCTTATCCTCTTTCTCTTCCTCTAAATGGGCTTGAGACCAAGGGGTGGATTTAACTATGGACGCTAATGCACCGGTTATCCACAACTGTGAAATATGTGTCACAATCAGACAAGCTAAATGGTTAAAGCCTTTGTGGTATGGAGGATGATGGTCAAAATATAAGTATGGGGAAGCCTCGCAGATTGACTACATCACACTCCCTCAAACCCGCCAAAGTAAGTGCTATGTTGCAGTGGCAACATGGCACTCCAGAAAGAATTGAGTCAGACAATGGAACTCATTTCAAAAACAGTCTTATAGATAATTGGGCTAAAGAACATGGTATCGAATAGGCATATCACATCCCTTACCATGCACCAGCCTCTGGAAAAATTTAATGATACAATGGACTGTTAAAGCCCACTCTGAAAGAAATGGGGGGGCGAGAGGGGGAGAGGGGGGAAGAGAGGTTTGCAAAGAGTGTCTATTGTAGGTGGATTGGACCTAAACCACAACAACGTGCTGGAGGAAAAAACAACTACTGTACATCTTACATGAGTATTTCAGGAAAAGTTATGAGAGGCAGATATGATAAGCAAGTACTCCTGTCCATTTCTTTATTACAGACTGTCCTGTTCTGCTTTTTACACAGTGACTGACATGGGCTTTATATGCACTTCAGAGCATGGTGACCCCAGCACAGCAGTTATGAATTCAGTCACCTCACTGAACAAAGTGATCTGCTGTTTGGGTTGTTGCAGTTTATGCTGATGTTGTCTTTCATTTCCCTTACACATTTAAATAATAAAGACAATTCTCACTATAAGAACGAGAGAACTGTCCCCATTCCGTTCCTTTTTTTGTAGCTGAGGTTCTCTGTCTTCTCTGTATTGAGATCAACCATCTTGCCAAAACTCCTTTGCCTTTATGAGTCTGGGAAGGGCAGGATGGCAACTGTTGCTTGCTTAAAGCACAGACTCATTTCTCCCACTTTTGAGAGCTTCTACTTTGCAGTTTGTATGGAGTCACTAGCTGTGATGTTAGTTCCTTGATGTCTTAGGACAGAGGCAAAATTTGCTGACCTGTGGCAGCTGCCATTGTAAAGAGACCCTGCACCAAAAATTGACACAAGAGTTCAGGAGCTGTCAGGTTACACCATCTCTTCTGGGTATTAAAGCACAATCATGACATTTCCCACATTATCGCTTGCCTAGGTTAATCTCGTCCTGTTTAACACAAATGTTTTCTACTGGATTTAATTTGTATTTAGGCTTTTTTTTTTTTTTTTCCTGCATTGCAGGAATAGTACAGTGATCTCAAAGCTTCATATATGGAAGACAAAAAGAGAGTGTTCTAATTTTTTTATCTTCTTGAGCACTAGAGGGTCATTAGTTTCTAAACTAATATATTAGACAGGAACAAGTAACTCCATCCTTTACAAGCAAGCAACAAAAGCTATATCCTGTGATTGTAACAGCAGCATTGCTTTATTGTAGGGTCCACAATGGAGAGCTTTAATCTAGATGAAATTTGGTTGGAAAGCAATCTTTTGTTATAAACTGAAAGGTTGAATTTGATAAATAAAAAATGCTATTAAACTTCCCCTTGTAGATGTGTTAGATACTGATGGTTGTCTATTATACTCGACTGTCCTCCACTAAGATATTTTTATGAAGGTTTTGTTCCCTGCAATTAAGCTCCATCTATACTTGTCAAAAAAAAAGTCAACTATGCAATGTGAATATATGTAACCCCCACCGACTTTCCCAATCCAAGTGCTTCGATACTTTTTCTTTTCCATCTTTCCAGCCTCCCTGCAAGGTTCAACCAAAGCATAGTAGCACCATCTTGTGGGTTCCTGAAATAATTACGGTAGCAAAATCACCAAAGTAAAAAGTCTAGCAGGAGGATTTGTAATTTTGAGGACTGACCAGCTCTGACTGTTCAGGGCAGTGATCCAACCCCAGAGCTCAGCTGGGCAAAACTGCCTGCAGAAGTGGGGCTTTGTGAGATGGGCTCCTCCACAAAGTATCCAAAACCCCACCGAGCAATCAAAAAATTCAGAGACTGGAGCTGGCTTAGCATTGGCCATAACAATATTATTCTGGGCTATGAGGGACATCTGGATGCCACAGGCAGGAATTGCAAAGTAAAAATGTCTGGGTTTACTGTGGGGAATATACACACAAAGTAATATTTTTCTTGTGTTGTTGTTCATCAAGTGGTTTTTTTTTTCTCTTTGTTATTGTCAGCCAAATATGTTTATACTTTAAGTGTAGCAGCCAAGCCAAGTGACTGATGGCAAGCCTGTGTTCAAGGGTGAGATTTGGGCACTTTTCCCAAGAACCTGTGGAAAAAAAAAAAGCTTGAATTCTTACAGTGTTTTAGCACAGGTTTACAGCATACAGTCAGCACCATGGGTGGCACAGATACAGCCATGCCCATGAGTGCTTGGTTTGTAATCCATAGCAACCATGATCTATGGAGTTATAGAAGTAAAAATATACCATGTGTGTCCTTTCCTAGACAGCCTGCCCTCATTTGCACCAAAGTAGTAGGAGATTCAGAGTTTCTGTGCTGAAGGAGCAGCGAGAGCTGGATGAGGGCAGCTTGCCTGAGCTACAGGTGAGGAGGCATGGCATGAGGGTCAGGGAGAACGTCATGCCCTAGCCATGCTTCTGCAAGTGAGGAAAACACAACCTGTGTTTCATCTACACTGAGCCAGTCCGCATCTTAGGCTTTGCAACAGGGCTACATTTCACTTCATGGAAACTTGTTTTCCCCACTAAATCCTCACTGAAAAAGCTGACTTTCACATAGTTTTCTTTTTAAATTTCATTTAAATTTAATTACAATCAAGACTGAAGTGAAGTCATATATCTTTTCATTTTGTTTCTGAAGACTTTGTTTTAATCACTTTATTGTTTTAATAAATTCTGTTATTTATTTCAGTAAGATTTGTAATACATTACAGAGTAAGAAGATAAATCATTAAACTCAGGTATAAATTAAGTCACATATCCTTCACAAAACACTACAGGAATCATCGAATTGAATTACTGGCAGGTACAAGAAGTACCCTGACAAAGCACCTCCACAGTATTGCATGTATGCCTGCTACATACAATTAGTACCAAGAAAAGGGAGAACAAATGTTGTGAGGTTGCTATAAATCTATACATAACTTGAGAAATACATATGAAAAGAAGTTCATCTGCAACTTATCTAAAAATGATGTCATGGTACACTCAGAGAACTCCATCACAGTAACTAACACTGAAGCCAGTTGTGGCTGGTATTTGTCAACATAATTCTTTTTTTTTTTTCTCCCCAGCCTTTTTCATCACATTTTACACCATCAGAGGCTGAAGCTTCACTGCGATGCGTTGAACTGCTGCCCTCCTGTGGCTGAAGGTTCACTTCAGCTGAAGCTGAGATTTGCCAAGAGCAGGTGCTTTGTCACAGGAGCCGACACGGAGATCCCCTATGTCCAGGTATTTTATGAGCTTAAAAAGAATGCAGGAATTAAGCACAAAACAGCAAAAACAGCGTATTTACAGTCACGTCAGAGGATATGCCGAAGATGTTAGATGCTTGCTTGATCAGATAAGCTTTGAGCAGCAATTCTTGACATGCTTCACTTGAGAGCAGGAGATAGTACTTGTAGTGTTTGCTGTTCACAATGTAATGGAGTCTTCACTGAGAAACAGTTTATTCAAACCCAGACAGGATAGCTCACATTCAGTGAGGAGATGTTCATCCAACCAGGGGAGTGGAAGTAGAAGCTACATGGTACAAGTTGTGCAGTGTTCCAAAATCTATTGGCCAGCAATTGGGTCTGAGGTCTTTAGACAATGAACAGCAGTGATGTGGACTCTGCTGTATAAATCAGTCCTTCCCAAAAGCACGACAATTTGGTTACTTTAAAATTGGAGCGTGCACCAGAAATTAAAATATAATCAGCCCTATCTTTGCTTCTAGCCCCTTTGGGCAGTTGTTTATTTTGTAATTCCTTCTTGCTTGGTACTTGGGTCTGAGCTTCCCCAGATTCACATAGCTGGGGCATTTAGCCCCTTTCCTCTATGAGCCAACACTGTACATAGCTTGGGTGACCTTCCTCAGCAATGAATGTGGACTGGCAGGATTTTTAACCCCTTGTCCCATTCCCAAAGCCGCCCATATTCAGAGTCATCCATCTTCAGTGGGGGACAGTCATAAGAGAGGTCTCAGACTCTGCAAGCTGAGACCCTGCCCAGCTTAGGAAGCGTTGGGAGTGCCTTCCAGTGTCAGGAACCCCACAGATCTGCTCCTTTCTCCCACAAGCTGACCCATAAGCAAGAGATTACGTTTCACTGAGATGTTACAAAAAATCAGAAATTTTAAAAAAGTTACAAGCTGGAAAAATACAAATAAAAATTTAAAATAGTCCACTCACCTTATGAACACAATTAATTTTATTATGTTAAAATAAGTACGATGTCAGAAAGGATGCAGGATGATAAAGAAAATGCCCCTAATTTTTAAGCATGAAGTTTTCATATCTTCTTTGAAAATAGTTAGTCATCATAAGTGCACCAGATTAGCAAATAGATTTTTCCCATGAGAAGAATCTCAAAAAAGTATTTTAAAATGCTCATGGACATACTCTAGCTTTAATTTTTGTCATTCAAAAAATCTGAAAAATCTTTACAGAATTTTCATTTTTTCCATTAATGTTTTTTTCTCAAAGAAAAATGGTTGAACAAAATTTTGATTGGTTCCTGTAACAGTAGTTTCCTGTTCAGGAAACAGGAACAGACATGAAAGACAAACTGAAAGTATCTATTAATGGTCCATTTTTCAGATGCAAATAGAAGGAAATGTTTTTTATTACAGTTTTCTTCTGAAAAGCAGGTACCAGCAGGTCTAACAAGAGCCTTGAGCTTCAAACCAGGCTGAGAAGCACTAGTTGTGCACAGTGAAAGGCACAGTTTTCCTCCAGAATGGTATCCCCTACTCAATGTTACCACTCACTGTGACACTCAAGCTCTTGATCATGTAATCCTGGAGAAGTAGCCTTTAGGAATTAGTAAAGGGTACCACAGCCAGAAACAACTGTTCACCTACACAAACAGAGGGGAGAAGTGACTGGTTTAATGGTAGTTCATAAAAAGGTTTGGTTTACAATGGATCAAAGTGTAGGTCAACAATGCCATGCTGTTGTAGAAAGGGCAACCTTACATGTACAAAGAGGAACATAGACTACAAGGTGCACAGGATCAATCTTTTTCATCTTCCCAACACTGGTACAACCTCAGCTGGATTATTCTGTATAGCTTAATGAAGGCCTTTAAAAGAGATTAGAGAAAATGGGGAGGATACAAAGGGAAGCAAAAGAAACAATCAGAAATCAGAAATTTAGAAAAGATGACTTAACATCAAACATTGAGTATGTTGGATTTACTTAGTCTGAAGAAAAGAAGACTGATGGGAACAGGTTAACAAGTACACAGAGATTGCTTTAGTATGGAAGGGAATTATGAAGGGAATCCTTCAGGTTCATGGTGAATATGATGAAAAGAAGTTGGCATGAGTTATAGCAAGAATTGCTAAATATTAAGAAAAATTTTCTTTTCATGAAGATACTGGAATAAATTGGCAAGAAAGATCATAGTGTTTTTAGTACTGATATCCTAAAAGATCTCTTAGATAAACTTCTCTTAGGGATAACAGAAAGTGGATCTATTCTGGGAGAGAAGGATGAGTGAGACAGCTCCTGGTGAGGCCAATTAGCCCCATAATTCTGCACTTCAATGTCAAAGTTGCTGCTGGGGCAGGAGCCCTCTCTGATTCAGTCTGGGGCTGCACCTTACATGTGTGCTGCAAATCATCTCTCCCCAGGCAGCCCGCTGGGAACCTCATAACATGCTAAATCTGGAGGCAAAAAAAAGGCAACAGTTCTGTTCAAAATCAATGCTTCAAATGAAAAATAACTTGTAGGAATTCTCTGTCATCTTTCTCCTAGAAAAACCAAAGCCAAATTTATGAAGTCAGGCTGGAAAGCAACATCAAAGGCTGTTGGTAACTTTGACAAATCCTGCCAAAGAACACACTTATGCAATTTCCATACCACATCTATGTCTGAAACTGGAAGGAAGAGAATCAGGAAATCAGTACTTCCAGACGATAAAAGACCTATGTTGGCACACCTTCTTTTAACAAAGAAGTGAGACTTGAAGCAGAGAATATAACCAGGCAATAGGCTTTTTTCCTCTTCAGAAAGCTACTCAAAACGTCTCACATAGAGGTTATCTGCAAAACTCCAGTAAGAGATATTAGTGCTATGATATAGTGTTTGAATTTTGGCAGGATTTGGCAGGCATTGTCAACCCACAAATTCATACTGTGCTGGGAAGACAGCCCATGCAGGGTTCATGGCAGTGGTAATATAGGTCCTCTGCCTCCACCTCCACCATATCCAGTTCCCAGCTCCAAAGGCATTTATAGCATTTTCATCAGCTGAAAACATTCAAATGGAAGATCTTTCTTTCTTCAACAATAAAAAAAAATCTCAAATAAAAGCCACTTCTCACTAATACTTTTCCACTTACCAAACAAATACTTCCTCCTTTGGTATACATGACTGGAAAAAAATCCAACCTTCATTTTTGTAAGGATATACTAATCTAGTCCTGGATTTGATATTATTAAGACAATAACAAGAAAAAGAGAAACAAATGAAAAAACAACGTTGTACTCACCCAGATCATTTTGTAATAAATCTTCCATTAGTTCAACACCTTTTTCCTAGGAACAAGTACCCTCTCTTTCTTATTGTCTCATTTGCCAAGTCACTTGGCATGCTAAGTGATTACAAAGCAAATCTAATAAGCTAATGCAAATACTTGTTCCATGAAGACTCCTTTTTCTGCTCTGCATTTCCCACTTATCCTGTACCTCTTGAATTTCCCCCAAACCATTCACAATTTTATTCCCCGAGTGTTCAACTGACACAAGTGTGAGAATGATTAGCAATCTCTTTAATCTTTCTATGCATGCATGTGAAAAGTTATTAAGATGGTCCTTATTATACTTGCATTTCCCAGAATGTCGAATATGCACCATCTTATCTAGGAGGGCTTTGCAAACTTAGCTTATTTTGAGTGAAATGGGCTAGGGAGCACTCACACAATCAGTTCCACTAGAAGATCTGAAGAGATGATAACTTCAGTCCTATGGCTGATACTGAACCATCAGGGGAGTTGAGCTTGTAACTAGTTCCATCAGCAAAATCCAAGAGAAGATATCTATTTACAGCCTGAAATATTTGATAAATCAATTAAAAAAAAATTTTAGATTTACCTAGAATTAACGCTGTTTAGAGAAAACATAAAGACAAAATGGCAATCCAAGAAAATATTAAATGACTTTAACAGGGGATCAACATACTTCCTCCTCTGCTATACCTGCTTCTCCAAAATATGTAAATAGAGAAGAGACATCAACATTAAATTTTTTGGTAGGCTTCTGCAGACTGTGAACTGTAGCTGTTGTTGTTTATGCACTTGCATGGAATTCAATAACTTTTCAAGCAGTTAATAAGCCACCTGCTGATCACATTGCTGGCTTCCTGAGCCTGTTCCTTAAACATACAATATGTATATAAATGTATATACACTGTATATGAAGTATTGTGTATATGAGGTTTTCTCATGCAATGTAGTAATAAATCACTACTATTCCCCTGAAAGGACAGGAAGAAACTTGGACATAAAATTTTTGATAGGATCCCTATGATAAATAAAGCTTGATATTCTTAAATGTAATTAAGATGATAAGGTTGATTGTTGTCAAATCACAGTGAACATGGTGCCCAAAGAAACGCATATGTAAGCTGTCTTCATCCTAATGAAAATACTTTGCAACAGCTTCTGCTCATGAGCTGTCTGCAGTAAATGAGCAACAAATGTATTTCTTAAGTAGTAATAACATGTTGCTATGTTACGGACTTTAACAATAAATACTCCTCATTAAATCTAATTATTCCTCATCCTATCTCCTAACTTAGGAGATAAATATTTCTGACTGAAAAATATTTCTCAGTCAGAGACCCCTATTGTGGACTATTCTTTTAATTCTTCTCTCAAACATCAAATTTCCTGAAATGTGCATTGTACCAGCAAATGTCTACTGTATGGATACATACCACATACACATACACATACAGGACAAATACCTCAGTCATCTTCTTTCTTAATTTTCTGGTTTTAAAGAACTAAATGAATTTCCATTTAAATAGTTTCAAAGCTTCAAAAGTACATGCACAAAAGACAAACCAGGCAAAGTTAAGATCCTGAAGGGAGGACTTACAAAAGCAGAAACTCTGTAGAGGTTTGGTTTGTACACTCAGACATTTCAGTGTTCTGAATGCAGGGAAATGTGTTTTACATTAAATGACTGTCAAGAGTGGGGGTGACAAGAGATACAGTGTGCCTATGAATGCCTGCAAAGTTTATTGGTAAGGTCTGCTCAACCCAAACGTTTCAAAACCTGCATTACACTACAAACTTGCACTGGACTCCCTTCTGTATGTGGACTAATTTGTGATTCCCAAGGACATTTTTGTATTTTCTTACTTCGTTATCTGTATTCATTTCATACTTTTGTTTCTGTGTTTATTAAAACAATGAAAATAAGCAATTAATTTCAGGTTTATTAGGTATTTCTGCTGTTGGTTTTTTTTTTGTTTTCCAGGGTGTATTTCAAAACTTGCAATACCTCACATAGAAGTGATGCAAGATGTCTAGCTAGTGGCTGAGATGTATATTGAAAGAATAGCCATCACAATGTGATTGGGAAGGTGAAGGCATTTTTTCTTATGAGGCAGTCATTCTAACATACACTCTTTCTGGTATGTTTTTATTCCAATCACAGTGGAGGATCTTCTCAAGACCACTTTCTGAAGGGTTTACAACTTGGTTTATAAACTGACTTTTTTCCCAAAAGTAGTTAAAAAAAAATTCCCAGGATCACAGCAAGTAAATTTAAAAGGAGTCTGTTGATAGCATGCTCTCAGTAGCAGTAAGCAGGTGAGTATAGTGAACTTTAATTCAAAAAGTTTTGTTAATACAATTTTTCCATGTCTTAGTCCTTCTGCTGAAGCCACATTACAGTAAAGCTCTGAGGCATGTGCTTAACATAAGCATATGGGCAGTGATTATTTTCCTGGACTCACTTAAATACTGTCCAACCTATATTTTATTTCTGAGTGGTGGAAGATGCTTAAAATTTGTACTGATTAGACTGAGCTGTTGTAAAAATGTGCAGCTGCCACAGTTCTGGTTCTGGCAGGCCAAGTGAGACTGGGAGTCCTGTGCTGATCCTCGGTCTTTTTCAAGAGGGGGAAAACATTGCCTTTCCCTGGTTACACTGCTGGGGATTTCATTGCAAGAAGAGCCTTGAGACCTATGTGTGTATTAGAGATCTTGAGATAGCTTCCCAATTCCCAGGACTGTTCCCACAGCGTGCATAAGTATTGCTGTATGTAGTCTATGCCCACTGCATCTCCCAGGAGAGAGCTAAGGCTTATCCCAAGCAGCTATCAGTCTGGACTAGCCTGGCTAGAAGATATGGAGCTTCCTATTAGGCATCTGAAAAGGCAAGCTTACCTACAACTATAAGGCTTTCTTCTACATTGGCATTTTTCCATTATTTTTTTTCTCTAAAAGTGATGATTGTGTACACTTGTGCTGTAGAGACAGCAAACCTGTATGAGTTTCATTTACAAGAAATCTTACAAATCTTACAAACTACACAGCTGTTTTCTGTAGTTTCAAAACCAAAAAGCTGTTTTTGAAGAGAGATGCTTTTGTCATCTTTGCATTTCTTCTGTGTAAAGGAGTAGTGTATCTATTAGCGAAAAGGAATAAGAAACAAAAATTAATAAAAATGATAGCAGCAGCCTAGACTGGATCTTCAGGCTTTCCTGAGTCCTCCTGAAGGACATACACATACCTGTATTTCCAATGAGACACATGTTTTGCCATAGTCTGGCACTGATCTTTGCACCTCCTCCCTGTGCTTTCAGGTGGCACATCAGGTCAGCACATCAGCCCATGGTGGTGTGCGGGCCCATCATGTGGACACTCCTGGGGGTGTCTGCAGCAGCTGGGCAGGACCCTTGAGCTCACTCCTGAACCCTGGCCTCCTACAGAAGCACAGGGTGTGCTGCCAGCAGGCTGCAAGGCCAGTTATAGACAGATTTTTCATTTAAATTTTGGCACCATCTGAAGTAATTCCTGTTACTTCCAAGGACTGTTGCCATTGTATTAAAAAGAGTAAATTTGCTGCTGAGTTACTTACTGCCCAGAAAAATCCAGCTGAAACCTGCTACTGCCAAATCTGAGGATTCAATATTGGGCCAGGGACTTTAAATAGCTTCTGCTACTGAGGATTTTCTGCTGTCTAAAAAAAAAAAAAAAAGAGAAAGGATTGATAAAGCCTCAGTTTGAGGGATTGGACATGGACTGTTAGAAACTGAAAATTGCCACTTCTGGTGTGGTTACTACCTATCCAGTTTTTTTGATTGAATCATCTATTTTATTAAGCCTTGATTTGGTTGCCTAGAGTCCAGGACAAAAAGCACAAAACCAAACAAAACCCCTAATGTTGATCTCTTAAACGAAGCAAAGGAAAGCCCTGTTTATATAGATTTGCTGCATTTTGTAGATGCAACACCTAAGATGCCCATTATCACTTCCAGAAGCCCTTCCCCAGTCCTACTCACTAATATATTGTGCTTTATATGGGGATGCAGTTACTCTTACTCCTATCCTGCACCTAAGTATTACCTTTAATTGCAGTCTGAGGTCTTTTAAACCAGGGGATCTGATTCTGGCATGCTACATTTCCTATAAGACAGCTGCATACGCACCCACTATATAAAGGAAAACCTGTCACTATCCCTCTACTTTGTATCTTTCTTTTATGTCTGTCCCACACACCTGTGTAAAGACATAGTGCAGGAGGTCCACAAGGCAAAAAGTGGCCTTTTATTTTTCCAGTGGTGTTATTTTTTAATCTCATCTGTCATGTAGATAGGTGCATCGACTGCAACAGTGTATTGGAATCTGTGAGCCAGCCAGGAAGCTGCTTTCTACGATCACGCTCAAACACTGAGGATGCACTGGCAGAAACTCAACATGAATACTCTTGCATGCTACAGTCTATGAATTTATTATGCACTCTGCTGTGTAGATATAACCTTAGCAACAGCAGCCACTGTACAATGAGCACAAGTTGGATTGCTGCTGACTGTTTAAAGGAGCCCTCCCTTATGGGTAATTTGTGTAGAAAATGATGAGAATTGTAATGATTTTGCCTGAAACCATAGCAGAGGCTGCAATATTTTCTCATCAAACTCAGTGATCCCAGCAATGCAATGAACTGGCAACACAAGTGCTACCTAGCTTTATAATCAGATGTTGCTTGGAAACTCTTTTCTTTTCTCATCTCTTTTTCTTTTTCTCCCAAGAGAACTTTCTTTTATTGGATCTTTCTGGATATGTATAATCTCTTTCACATGCCACTTTATTCAGTGATAAACTGAGAGTTTATTTCTAACCCATGGAACTGAGCATCTGGAACCTGTGGTTTCCCAGGAATGCACCAGAGAAGAAATGGGATCTGGAAACACTTGCTGCATCCCTTGGGTGCATTAGACCTCTTTTCCCTTGGTGCAGGGCTACAGGAGAAGAGATCATCTTGGGGCAGCACTTATGAACTTTCATATGTTGGAGTTTTTTTTCTGGAAAGGAGTAAATTAATGAACAGATTGTAGTAGGTTTCGTGAGCTGCTACATGAAACGTAACATGAAATGAAAGCTCCCTTCATGATATTGAACACCTTTTTTATTAATTCAACACTAACATCTGTATTAGAAAACATTTGGTTTGTAAAGAAGTATAAGTCAAGTGTGGTGCAGATTCATGCAAATACCTAATTGCATAAGTATTCATGCTGGGAATTTCCTTGAAGGCAGACTGAAAGCTCCTTCTTGCAGCAGTTCACCACTGCCATTGTAATATTTGCAATTCAGAAAATACTAAATCTGGAAAGATTTTTGTTCTAAGTATTATGTATACTGAAACAGTAAAATGTAAAATAGTAAAATCTAAAAGGAATGTTTATATGTTCAATGGGGAGGCTAACAAATGATAAATGGTGGAAATAAGTAATGGAAGACAGTCTTCAAGATATGCTATATTAGAAAGGTATGGCTGTCAGTATAGAAGGAAAGGAGGTTTTCATTGCCCTACTGACTCTGATTGGAACTTATATCACACTAATTACACTTACAGAGAAACACATGCACACATGCATATTGACAATATTTGTAATCATTCACTTTGGTTTTGATCAGCTACTGATCTTATCAATTTTACTTTAACAAAAAACTGCCATAAAAAGAAATAATGTTAAATAATAAAAAAAACCCCTGTTTTTCTATGAGTTTTTTCTCACTATCTGTAATGACCAAAAAATCCTTTTATCTGCTGTTTATAGATGTTATTGGGTTGTTTCTTAAACTGTATTCACCACCAGCATCCTGCATCCCAATGGCATTACTTAAAAACAATGCAAACTTTTCATTTTAATTACTATGTGTATCCTATTGACCTCCTATCTACTTTATGTCAGCTTCATTAATAACGCATACACAAGTTGCTCATCAAATTTAGCAACAAGCTATTTTAGAGTTTCTGAAATTAAATTGGGGTGTTTTTTTTCTATTTTTTTGGTGCAGAAGATATGATGCCTCTTTAATATCAAAGTCATAGGAGTAAGCAAATGTGGCAAAATGTATCTTCATGACGGATAAATTTATGTGTCAGGGTGTGACTATGTGTAAATTGGGCCACTGTAGTCTACATTTGCCATATAGACTTTGACTGTTCTGCCCACATTGGCTTTTACATTTTGTATGATGTGTAACTGGAGGTGAAACTTCATATTGAGTCTAAGCTTTATGGTTGGCTGGTGCCAGAGCCCAGAATAAAGAACTGCTTGTATACCTGTCAGACTGAGCTCTGCTTCTCCTATGCAAAGCTGTCATTAATTTGAAGAACTCCTTTTAAGATCCCATGTGCTGGTTTTCAGATATATATCTGGCAGGTTGCTTCTGGAGTCACCTGAACTCAGGGCTACTCCAGCGACTGGCCATGCTTTGTAGCCATCCCGTGTCTCAGCCCAGGCTGCTAACAGAGCTCATTTGTGTCCCTTGGCACAAAATCCAGGTGCTCCAGGAGGCAACCCCCTTTGCTTTGTCTACCTGGAGTTGCATTTGAAAGGGATCATGGGATACCCAAGTGCTGTACAGACAACCAAGATAATCCTGAGACCAGAAGGAAAGTCAGGAACAAAGAAGATTTACCTTTGGTGGACAAGGATCAAGTCAGGGAATATTGAAATAAATGGCGCGTATGTAAATCCGTGTGACCTAATGGGATGCATCCATGGCTGCTGAGGGAACTGGCTGGTGTCATTGTGAGGCCAATCTTGATTATCTGGGAAAGGCTATGGTGACTGGAGGAGGCTTCTGAGGACTAATGGAAGACAAATGTCACTCCTATCTTATGAGGGGATCCAGCCACCTATAGGCTGGTCAGCTTCACCTTGATTCCTTAGAAGGTGGTACAGCAAATAATACTGTTTTCAAATGTATATGGACAAGAAGGGGAAAATGTGAGTGGTCACTATGTATTTGCAAAGGGGAAATCATACTTGAACAATCTGAAAGCATTTTCCAGTTGGGTGATTGCCTTGGTGGATAAGGGGAGAAGGGCAGATATTGCTTATATTGATGTTAGCAAGGCTTTCAACACTGTCTGCTTTAACATCCTCATAGACATGTAGATGGAATATGAGCTAGATAAATGGAGAAGTAGATGGATTGAAAACTGGCTGAACAGCTGGGCTGTGGTCAGCAGCATGAACCTCAGTTGCAGACCAGTCACTGATGGTGTCCTCAATACTAGAGCCAATAGTGTTTACCATCTTCATTGACCTGAATGCTGGGGCAGCATGCGCCTTCAACAAGTTTACAGATGATACAAAACTACGAAGAGTGGTTAAATAGATCGGATGGCTATGCTGCCCTTCAGAGTGACCTGGACAGGTTGAAGAAATGGACCAGGATGAACCTCATGAAGTTCAACAAAGGGAAACATGAAGTCCTGCCTCTGGGGAAAAATAACTTCTTGCATAACTATATGCTGGAGGTCAACCAGCTGGAAATCAGCTTGGCAGAGAAGGACTTGGGTGTCCTGGTGGACAAATTGGCAGTAGTGAACCCCTGCAGCCAAGAAGACTAATCCTTCCCTTTTGTTCTGCCCTGGTGAGACATATCTGGTCCAGTGTTGGTCTCCCCAGTACAAAAGAGGCATGGACATACTGGGGTGACTTCAGGAAAGGGCCACAAAGATGAATAAGGGACTGGACAATTAGACATACAAAGAGAGGCTGAAAACTTGGGCTGTTCAAAGAAGGCTGAGATACGTATACAGATATATCAATTTGTACAAACACCTAATGGAGGAGAGTAAAGGGGACAGATCTACACTCTTCTCAGTGGCATCCAGTCACAATGGGCACAAACTGAAACACAGAAATTTCCATCTGAATGCACAAAAACAGTTTTTTATTGTGAGTGTGAGGGAGCACTGGAACAGTTTGCCCAGAGAGACAGTGGAGTCTCCGTACTTGGAGATAGTGAAAAACCAAATGGACATGGCTCTAAGCAACCTGCTCTGGCTTACCCTGGTTGAGCAGGGGCTAGACTGGACAAGCTCCAGAGGTGTCCACCAGCTTCAGCTGTGTTGGGACTCCATGAAGCTGTAAGGCAAGCACTGTGAGGTGCTCTGACATGAAGAGAGCACCTGAACTTCCCCTAAAATATTACAGGATCACTCCAAGCCTAATGGTGTAAATGAAGCCTAGGGACATCAGCAAATCAGCTTGCCTGAGATGTTAATGTTTTAAGGAGAATGAGAAAAGTAGAAACTCTACAAAGTAAATTTAAGTCTGACAACTTACACAAGTTATTTACATAATTTATGAATTTCTAAACCTTGAGTATATATGTGCGCTGGAGTTTTAATTTTATTTGTGTTAATAACTGCTTAATATTTCCTCTTTAATTTATGGTTTCATGTAGACACATAATTCTTGATTAATGTGTCAAGTTAGTGAAAAAAAACACATTTTGTTTCTGAACCATTGAACTTATGAGACAAGAGTTATTAATATCATCAAGAAGGTAGGAGAAAAATTTATGAGTCAATAGGTACCTGAAGTTAAGAAAATATCCCCCAACCAGGTAATCAGTTTACTTTTGGCAACAGGCTGGAAGGTGTACCAAGATGTTGCTGAACACAAAAGCACTTATTGCAACAGATCAGGGAGGTGTGCCTTTGTATGCTTAATTCATAAAGGACATCATCATTAAATATGCAGCCACCTAGACATGTTACCATATAGGACCTGGCAGAACCGAAAAAATAAAAATCTCCTGCCAAATATTTCACAGTCTTATGTGTCATGCCATCACAATTAGGCATAGATGCTTTATTTGTCTTCAATTTAAGAAAGATAAGTGTGCTTCCAGCACATAAGCATTTGAGTATGAAGTTCTGGGTGCCTTATATTTTTTTTCTAATGGGATAAAAGCTCTCAAAATAAACAGGCAGCTTTTCCTCCCCATCCTTTTGAAATACAAAAATCAAGTGATGTTTTAGATCTCTGTCTCAGAAGACTTCTGTCAACATTTTAATTTGGATTTCTAGTCTCAGTATTTTAGGATCTGTTAGGGTGCTGCACTCTGCAAGAATCTGAGCATTCTAGTTGCTCAATAAATATAATTAAAACCAAATTATGCTGAGGTTTGCCTGTGAGAAACCTAGTTAACACGGGCTTAAATTGTCAGGAAACATGCTGGTAGCTGAACAGAATGAGCAGGCATGGGACATCGCTGTTTCTGCTCAGCCTAGAAGTAAAGCTGTGGCTGTGGGGTACTCTTTGGATATATTTAAAATGATTATACTTGATGTGGAATTTATATTTATTATTTCTATTATTTACTATTTCAGTAATACAATATGTACAGACCTACATACAAGGTTTTACTCTATAGAAAAAAACACATAGAAATACAGAATTTTGCATTATTAAATATATATGTAAAAACTAATACATAAGTAGATACTAACACTTTTTCTAATGACAGTCATTAGCAATAAAAAAAGTAAAACACTATCTGGAACAATTGCAAACATCAATAGTGTATGATAAATATTTCTCTAGAGATTTAAAATGTATTTAATCTTTTCAGTCCATAACATCAACTATCAGAGTTTGTGCTTTGCTGATGCGTTAATGCTTAGTTGTACCGTAGATGTTCAAGCTTTTCAATTCAGCTCTGAAATCAGCCTTGACAGAACAATTTATCAGTACAGGAAATATCCACTAATATGGATAATATTAATGGACATCCCCTTTTAATATTTTTAAAGCTGTTATATAAATTTAAGCCTTTATTTTCTTTTCTGCAAGGTTTTATTGGTAACTCGGTTGCCTCTAAATTAAAGTTGGGGATAGCTAAAGGGAATATTCTTATGCAATTCTGCTACCAATGGAACACGAAAGTGCTAGAAAGCTAATTTTCTTTTAGCTTAAGTTCATGTAACTCATGGAGTTAATCAAAATATATAAAACATCAATGGTATGATTTTATTGTTATTGTTCCTGTGTAACTCCTGTGTTTTCATGCTCTCCCTATTAACCCGAATAATTTAAACGTATTGAAATTGTTCAGTACGAAATCTACAGGGTTTATACTTAAATGAAGAGGTGAAACAGGCAGAAACAGTTGGCAAATGTGTTTTAGTTTTTATTGTATTTCTGAGGTGTTTATATTCCCTTGATGATAACAATTCCTGAGAAAAGAAAAGCACTTTCCAATGGCAGCAGAAAAGTCACTATTGACTATGGAGTCGGTACTTTGCTTTCCAGATCCTATCAGATGTACCGTACTTACAGTAATCATGTGGAAGATATTACAGCAGTAGTAATAGGTTAGGTGTGATTCCACTTACAATGCCTGCACAGGATAAGAATTTTTAAAGGTTCAATTTGAGACAGCAAGAGGCTGACATGAAAACTGAAGACATGAAGATGATGATCGATAGACATGATACCATTTTAAATGACAAGAGCAGAAAAACTCGTAAGGCAAGAAGAAAGAAATGGATGACCTTGTAAAAAGGCACAGATAATCATCTATAATCTATAACACCAGCTGCAACTGAGAGTGTGGGTCTGCAATGTGTAGGCACAAGTATCATATATTTTATATGTAAGAGAGTAAGAAAGTGATTTGAACTGTAATTTCAAATTTCACACACAGTGAGTGAGTTATTGTAAATAATTTTAGGGCCCAACTCTTGAATGAACCCAAGAAAGAGGTTAAAATAGTTTTGAAAGGTGAAGAATAAGACAGTCCTAAATATAATCAAGGTTCTTTTCACTGAGAGCTCTTATCAACCCATCCTGCTACCTGAAAAACTATAAAAGAGATGTGTAAATTACCTGACAATCCAGACAGGAAACATTTTGATCTAGTTTACATTTTTGATGTCTTTTCACCAGTGAGACAGAAAAGAGTACCTAGAATACTGTTGTTCGACTGCTGCTAAATTTTGATCAGAATATAATGTCAAAAATCCTTTAAAAGATGATATTTGCATTTCTGCTTTGTTTTTCATTTATGCATTTCTGCACATGAGAGTTTAGGATCTTCCTTTTTCACTTGAATATGTGTTGTCCTTTGCCCCATGCTAGAAAATACATATTTCAGTCTCTTTCACTATCAAAAATATTGTTCAAATAGATGGAGCTAAAGTAATGCTGTGTATTAGTAACCAAGTTAAGTGGAGGCAGCTAACACCCATTTTAGAAGCCGGTCAACCTCTGTGACCTCTTCTAAGAAGGGCTTGATTTTTTTTTAGTGATAGAATTAGTTGTGATAGACTAGGAGTTGTTTGTAATAATATTATGAATACCATTCTTGATTATGTTATCATATGACTCACAGTTCTCTTAAGCTAGGTCAATAGCAGCACTATCAGGAAGGATATCCCAGAGAGAGAGAAGTATCTTCATGTGTCCCTCTGAAAACACTGGGGAAAAGGTACAGGGCAGTTCACTTCAAAACTCTTTCTTGGCTCCTTGCTGGGACTGGCATTTCAGATTTTTCCAAGAGTACATGAATGAGATAAGCTGGTAAGGAGGATTTGGGGTGACAAGATCTTATTAAAAAGCACCTGGAGAACAGTCTGACATGTAAAATCCACAGGTTGGGCATGGTCGGGATGAGGAACATCCTAAGGCAAAACACAGTTGCATAGTGCCTGGTTTTAAACATTTCCAGTCATTAGGCTACCTTCTTGAAGTTAGAGGTGTGCATTGGCCACGTGTCTCACTTCACAGACAAAGTCCTTCACTAGGATAAGCAAAGAACTTTCCAACTAAATCTTGGCTTTTAGCCTCAGAAGGGCTGCACCCCAGGGAGACAGAACTCGGGCCATAAACATGCAGGGAGGTATTAGGGACATCAGCAGGGAAGGCAAAGGCATATTTAATGCTGAATCAGGCCAGAAGTCTATGGGTCCTTAAATAGGCTGGGTTTGAGAAGGCAAAATGTTTCCTCTCTGCATGCTTGAAATTCAAATTGATATTTGAGTTGGAGAGGTTCATGAGCAGACTCAGCTGTCTAGCACAGTAAGAGGTACAGACCTGTTATAAAAATATGCTATGCTTCTGTGCTTTTATAGGAACAATAAATAATATACAATAATGACTAACTAATTGGGTTCTGTCCAAAGGCAAAATATATGTATTTTCTTTGAACTACATGAATGTTTTACAGAATGCACTATTTTCTCATATAACCTTGTAACACATTAACACTCCATCCCTTTAATTCTGTAGCTCAGCTGCTGAACTGTTTCAGCAAAGGTTTGCAAAGTGAACTGCTATGTTGTTTATGTTTGGTTACAAAAAACAAATGGGATCTGGAGCTGCTGTCTGCCAAAGCATGGCATTGCCACCTGAATATTGGCTATGCGTGATTAACAAGCAAATGTGGACACTGGGAGTTATAAAAGGAGAGCAACAAATACCAGGAAAGAACATTTGCTGAATAAACCCCCATCAAAATCTGCCTTTGTAAAACACTGAATGCAAACTGCTGTTATCCTCTCGAAATCATCTCAACAGCCCAGCAATGAAAGTACCTAGCTATGTGAAGATGTTTTTCTTCTGCTTTTAGCTATTTGCAAAAAATAAGGATTTTACTTCTACCTATTGGGAAGTGCATATTTGATCAGATTGAATCGCTTATGCGAAGTAAAGTTCATGCGGAACATTGCAGTGTAACCTTTCACAAGCAACTCCACCGCAGATTGCAATCACACAATGGGTAAATTCTCACTGGTTGGCCAATTTGGATCTAACCCTAAAGAAATATGTCCAAATTTGCAGAAATACTGGGCACCTGTTTATCCACCCTGAGCATCCCTGCCGCTACTCACAAAACTCACAAACCTTGCCTTGCTTTAATGCATTGCATCAGTAAATTAGAGACAGACTTGTCCATGGATAGCAAAACATGGGCTGAATCCTGCCAGACTCCTAATGTAAAGACACTCAATTCTGTTGTGGTCATAAACATAAATCATGGAGAATATTTTTTTTTTTTTAAAGAGTAACTGCCAAACAATTCTTGGAAGCTATGAGATGGCCCTCGGTTTTTACAGCAAACTCATTCCCAAATATCACTTATAAATAACTTTCAAACCATGTTGTATTTTAGCATTCATCCTACTGTTTGCAGGCTTTTTCTGGGAGAACAAAGTGTGTGTTTTCAAACTATGAGAGAATTATTGAGAGCTTTGCCATGTCTGTCCAGTAACAACATTTTCACAGCACTCTTTGGAGGCACTGTTTCTGGTGCACAAGCAGGTTCGCTCTGCACATCTTTATCATGCTAAAGCAAATCAGAACCAATTCCCATAACAAGAGCCTACAAATCCAGCGGCACTTGTACTGCTGTCAAAACCAGAGGAGCAGCTGCTTTCAGATCTTCATGTAACAAATCACACTCTTGGTTTCAGTCACAGAATTTTTAGCTTTCTAGGATATTCCTCCAAAGAGACTTACTTATCTAAGTTCTTTAAAATACTGTCAATACTGTAAAAAGGAAAAAAAGGAATATTTTCTACATAACCCATAGTCACAAAGTTACAGCTATTCTATAGATATAAGTTGATATGTCTAAAATTATTTTAAAACTTTACAGATTTACATGTATGTATTTGCTTAAGAATATGAGTCCAGTCCTTGTTTTTCCATGGCAACAAAAATGAAATAATGAAATCCAGGCCTAATAGCACTATAGATATTCACTCCAGTAAACCTGAAGCTGTGTGATTTGCCACTCATGCATTTATCTATATATGGTAAAGTGGGTAAACACTGCATAAAATATATTTTGTGCTTCCTCGGTCTTGGACAGATTAGCACAAATTAAATTTCACACTAATCTGACCATGGTCAGGAGTGCTACATTAGGAGTGAGGGGGATTCAGCTAATTGTAAAGAATATTTTCCTTTATTACAATGATCTGTGAATATAGCAAATATGTCCTGGGGAGCTATCTTTATCAATATGCTTTATCAATACTGAACCAATAACAAATGATGAATAATATCTATGTGCAGGAATGTACTGTGTTTCTCAATGTTATTTTAATTTGTTCACCAGAATTGAAGAATTTTTTTTTCTTCATATTTTCATATTGAGTGTTCAATATTAATCATTTAGGTTACACTCCTTAGTTATGTATGACCACCCTCAAAAGTCACATGGCTTTTGAGTCACTTAAGTCAAGACTGAAGAATATACTGAACTGCCAGAAGAGGGAAGTCCAGGATCAGAAGTTTCTTCCTCAGAGCAAATGTGAAACATGATATCAGGAATATGAAAACCCTACAAAATACTACCCTTTTTAAACAAAGTTTGCTGAAGCAATACCATACCAGGCATTTAGGACAAAGTAGCATGGATATAATACTTAAAAGAGAGCTTTCTCCAACTCCCATGTTCCTACTTATTTTTTTGAAATCTGGGTAATTGCCTAAGAGAAATGTTAGATCCCTTCAAAATAACCAACAAAGTTATGGTCAGCCCTGTGGCTGAAGGACAAATAAAAATCCATGTGCAGTAGCACTGGTCATGCAGAGGCAATGCTCTTTCTTTTAACTGAATCAAGATCCATAGGCAGCAGTGAAGTACATGGCCAGGGAAATCGTAATGTCCAGTTACCCTGTTCTGGGAAAGACCCATGGTTACCTCAAGGGTGGCAGCAGCTAGACTGGAAATAATGGAGAAAAAAAATCATGCTTCTCACCACAGGGTTGAAGTTCTGACTGATTTTAAAATCATTATTTAAAACACCCCAAATATATTACTTTTAACTTGAGACTAAATACTTGGAAATATTTGTGCTACACAGTAGGGGAACTGAGATAATATTATACTTTGTTTTGTAGACCTAACCTTCCTGCAACAAAACTTAACTCTATGTTCAATTACAAGCCAGGCTTTTTTATGACTTTTGAGAAAGTATCACACAGTTAAAAATCAGGAATGGTGGTATGCAAAACACTGATAAATAAATGTTAACAGTTCCCCATCCTCTTCAAAGAGAGAATTCTATACACTTTCTGAGTAAGCAAACACTACATACCCACAGAAAACATTGTAAACAAAATAAAACATTATGAAATGTATTTATAATACTCTGAATAGCTTTAAACAAAAGCTGTTAGGCTTAAAATATCCAGACTTTCCGCATACAGACTCCCTTGCTTTTGTAGCTGTTGAATATTTAAATTTAAATGCAAGGTTTCGGCATAACATTTACATTTCTGTTTTAACACATTTGTAGAAACACATTCTCCTCTCATCTTTGCTCAGAGATGATTTTTCAAGGTTTCAGAGTAACGGTAAGACATAGCTGCTGAGTTCTCTCCAGACCTTGCAGAAGGTGGGGGCTCAAGCCTGGGACCGCCGTGCTGGCACTGAGCCCTCCCAGCACTCGGCAAGAAATGTCCATGCACCAACTGTGGAATCCAGGGAAGCCAGGAAAGGTACAGGGGTGTGATGCCTTCCTCTCTCTGCCAAGTCTCAGCTAGACAGGAGATGCACAGGCCTCTTTTAACACTTACATTTGTAACTCTTCTGAATTGCACTCTGACTCATCTTACGGAGGATGACTGGAAGAGGACTGTGAGGAAAGAGCACTGGGAAACACATCTCCACACCTTCAGGACCAGCCACTGGTTAGCACAACCGTTACCAGCTGTATAGCATCCATTTGGGTTTGGTGCTTAGGTCTTTCTACATGATTTCCTGCACTCCATATTTTGTACAGAAATATGGGATCTTACCACTGAAAACCATATCTCCTCTTCACTGATTTTGAGCCTTCCTTTGCATCCAAGAAAGTCAGAACAGAAACTCCACATAGTGTATATACATAGTGATTTTCCTTTTCATGCAATGAGCTGTCCCTTTGACCATTTCTGTAAGCATTCCAGGTCTGTTCCAGGAAATAAAATACCGCTCTAAAGTAGCAGTAACTCAGATTAACTGATTATCAGAACATTTGCAGAAATCTGATGACCATCTAGTTGAATGGATGATATAATAAACTCCTGGGGAATGTCCCCTTTTAACTAGCAACAAATAACTCTGTTATTGCTCACATTTTGGTCAAAAGGAGTACAGTGTGAGTTTCCAAGCCAAGATCCATTCATTGCAGCTTTCTCTCTCACTCCTCATGAAGGTACACCATTGCTTGCCAATGTCCAATATTTATCCTTTAAAACTTTGTCCCTTCCCTTTTATGGACCAGTACAGTATTATGCCGATGTGTTAGAAGAGACTGCATGAGTCACATTTTTCAGCAACAAGTCCTACTGAATTCACTAGATCATGGTGAGATGTAGCCTGGAATGAACATTAAGGTATTAATGGAGTGTGTATGCTTGCTATCAAGTTTTCATGCTAAGCTGCACTGGTGTTAATCGAGTTTGATTCCAAAGCCTAATGTAAATTCTTAGACAGATATTCTATTTTAGTTGAGAAACGAATGCTGACAGTTTACTGCGAGATGACAAATGAATGCTGACATTTTATACTTACATGTTTATAAATCAGTTTAAAGGTTAAGAGTCGTTAATGCGGACAATCTGAAGAATCCATATACGTAAACAAAATATTCATTTTGGATAACTATATATGTCCAATGTCATTCACAGGAGATAAAAGTCAGATTAAAGAAGGAGGAGAAAAATGCAAATTTGTCAGTATTAGTTTATCTTTCAACTGGAAACAGAATTACCTGATTGATATGCCTCCTGATCAAACCCACAATATGCAACGTTTGGGGCTTTTTTGTCATTTACTTTAAAAATATCTACATAATAATTTGTAAAGTATAAAGATTAACCCCTCCCTTCCCACATGACCCACACTATAATTGAGCCAATCTTGCAGTCACTCTGGAAAACAGCTAATCAGTCTTTTCTGTGCTAGAACACATCATGGGAATAATTTACATTCTTATTTTTATTCCATATGTTCCTAATATTACCAGAGCTAAGAAATAGTCATTGCTTCCTCATATATTTCCAAGAAAAGGTCTAAATAGTGCTCTGAGAAGACCACAGATTCCAATGGGAGTTTGTAATGGCTGATGAAAGCTGCCTTCAGATGAGAAAGAGACCGCGGGAAGTAAAAATTATCTATGTTTTTTACTGAAACTCTGGTGGAGACAGTTAGTTTAGATAAGCATACCTTATGCACCATGCTAGAAAACTATGGAGGGTACAACCACCTGCCTCATATTCTGACTTTGCTTAAGTAATGTAAAGGGGCTTCTCTGTAAATGGGAATAGAGGCCAATACCAACTATTAAAAACATAAAGTGAAATAGGCTTTATGAAGTACAAGGCCAAAATCCTGGAATGATTTCTGGACATGAAAATACAATGTACATCAACACACTTGCCTCAGCATAGCTTTTCTTGGGTAGATTACCTACACAGATCACTTTCCTACATCCAGTCTAAGATTCCAATTGTTTTCCAGATGCTTATGAGATTTTCCTGATACAGATACACTATTTCATATATTTTGTTACCTGCTAACTGATGAATGAGACTTATAGAGCCAAGAAGCTAGCTAGAAGAATTGGTGACTAGGAGAATTTGACTTAAACAATTCTTATGTTCTGTATTTCACTTATGAATAAGGAACTGCAGCACACAATTACTTGGAAGTTGTAGCTGCATTTCCTAAATTATTAAACCACATTTCAGGCACACACAGACTACCCATAAAATAGCTACAGTCAAGGAAACCTGAGAGCAGAGCTTTGAGTATTCTTTGAATGATTCATTCAATTAATTTTGTCTTTATTTCTCAACATTCTTGAATCACCTTCTAAATCAAAATTACTCAAAATTTATTTTATTAACACTTTCTGCTCTTTGATTGTTTCATAAATAACTGACTAGGGAAATAAAAGCCATACAAACCCACTTAAGTAGGTCACAGGCTGCTTGATGTTTGCCAGGGTATCTTCTGAGCTTGCTGGTGCAGGACCAGCTTCTCTTCTTCAGAGGGAAGTTGGAAAGCGGAATCTGAAGCTTAGGCTTAGAGAATGTTCAAACTGAACATCACTATTCCACAAAAAATGTATGTTCCACTGTAAAACACGTAGAGGTCTGACAACAACAATGAAAAATCCGGAGCATTGCTAAACTGAAATTCACTTTCAAATTCAAGACGGTCCTCACTGCTTTCTTCACAGCTCATTTATACTTCTGCTAAAGATGCCAGCTGGCATTCAGACTATCGTTAGGAAAAGTTTAGGGGATGAGCTATTGAGAGACAGTCAATCTTGGTAAGTAAGGCCTTTCATTTCACCTCTACAAGTACATATTGCTTTTTCTTAAGCAATCACATGCAAGCAATTCAAATGTAATCCTTTTCCTGAACCCCAACAATAAAGTATATACTCTACTCTATGCAGAGTTGCACTTTGCCTGACCACTACATAAGCACCTGCCAAACATAATAAACACTTGCAGTGCAGGTATATCATTACATTTGTCTGCCATGATGGCTTGATTAAATTGACCTCTTGTTATTCAAAAGGCTGAACTGACATCTGGAATAGCATGGTGATATGGCACATTCATGCTTTTTATATTGAAAATATCTCAACCTTCTGAAAATTGTTACATAGAAGATAGAACTGTCATCTATACATGTTTGAAGTTTGTGTATTGGTTTTTAGTGATTATCTGCACTGAAATAAAACCAAAATATCATTCATCAAAGACAAATAATGTATACACTTCATGTTTAAATTAGACTATTTACTTAGGAAGAAAATGTTCACCACTACTAAATTTGCAAAATAGCAACACTTTGCATTCTCATAGTGCTTTAACCTGAGGAATAATCATTTTTTTTTTAACATGTCCACTGCTCAGGACCTGAACTGCTCATGGCTGAACCAGAGAGATCTCATCAGTGTGTCAGTGATTACATCCCCTAAAGCCAAGCTTCTCTATTTTCTACGTCTCATATCTACATCTGCACAGCACATCACACAGTTATATTGCCCTACTGAATCTAAACTTAAATTTCCCTAAAGGACTGCTTTTGTGAGGAAATATTGAATGGGGTTTAGGAAACCTTTGTTATGTCTCAGAGCACTGCAGAAATGGATCATTTTTCTTATGAGCTCCCAAATTTTACAGGGACATCACCTAGAAATTTTCAAATTGTGCGTTACTTGCAGACCACCTTGTAAACAGAGGCCAAAAGGTGTCACATCTCACTTTTGTCTCAACAAGAAACATCACTGATGCTTCTGAAAAGAGGTTACAAAAATACCTAAGATAGCTCTTAAGAGGCAAAAGAACTTTTCCAACAGTGTCTCCAGAGAACTGGAGATCAGCATCTGACAAAAATTGTATATGAATTTTTATATACCTATTAAACAGGAAAGCAGTTCTATACTTTCCTAAAGCACAATTTTTACTGAGAAGAGCACAATTATGGATGTATAAGAACCAAGTGGTCCACCTTTTACACTGGGAAGATAATGATCTTGAAACCTGAGGGAGCGTCTACTTATCTTGGAAGCTGAATCGGCAGTTGCCATCAGACAACATCTGAAGGGGCACATCTTATATGGTGTGAGGGGGATTTAAACTGTTGGAGTCATAGACTGTGTTGATGCAGTCATGGGAGCTGTGACTTTTCCATGTCTGCTCTCTGCTTATCTACAAGTCCACCAGATGGAGAGGATATAGCCAGCTGGAGAAACAGGCCTCAGTGGACACTGAGATACATTTCTGCAGATGCATATTGCTTCCCAAACAAGGAATTTTTAAGATGCATCATGAAAAGTGCTGCCATGTATGTCAGTACTAGTGTCAAGTCCCACACACAGACATACACTTGTTGTGGATAACCTTGCTGTGGATAACCCTGCACCTTCACTGGCAATAGCCAAGAGAAAAAAAAAATCTTACATAGATCAGACACCGATAATGCTCTTACACTCAACGCAACAAAGTCATCCTCTTGGTAGTAAATCTGAACTGTTGTCTGAATGGGAGTTACAGCTGCCATATATATTTCAGAGAAATAAGGAGGCAGAGAATGATGTGACTCCTGAAGAGTACTAATGGTAGTAATTCTATGAGTAATTGACCTTTCAACACTGCAGATTATTTATTTAAAAAAATAGATGTATATATGATGATAGCCAGGCTTGTCCTAAAATGCATGCAAACACAAACTCTTTAAAATTACCTTAATAATTAAGTTCTTATGAAGATGGTGATATAAGCTATGATTTAGACAAGTTAACTGCGGCTTCTGGAACACATTTTGTTCTCAGTGGCATCAGAAAAAAGGTGGAGTAACTCCAGTTATAATTTAGCATAAATTACTTACTTTAGTGGAACTGAAAGGACAATCTAGTCTGATTAATGTTAAACAAAGAACAGCACAGCTACTTACTGCATCTATTCTCAGTGAAAAATTGCTAGATCTACATTCATTCATTTGTAATATAAATGCGAATGGTCAGAACTTCATTGTATTCCTAGTGATTTGTGTGGTGGTTAAACTAGTTTGGGTTTTGGTGCAATCCTATTAGTTGAGCACAACTCTGGAATAAGTGTTTCAGTGCAAATTTATATATATCAAAAAATAGAATTTAGGTTTTGATGAGCAGGTGGCACAAAACAAAGCAAACCAATACATTGATAAGGGTCTGAGTATCAGCAAAGCACTAGGAGAAAAATCACTTCATCCTCATGGAGCATCCAGAGACAAGACTGCCCTTTTCTCAAAAAGCACTTCTTTATTTTGTCAGATGGGGCTTGGGGTATGGTGACAAAGATAGGCTGAAGTCCTAGTCTGAATTTAAATTCAAACTTTTTCAAGTTTAGTAATGTTCAGATCTGAAAGTTTTGCTCACCTCACTGCAAATTGCTTTATATTTTTCTTACACATTTTCAGCCAAGCTGAAACTGGGCACTGCAGGAATATAGTGCAGAGATGACTATCTGATTAGAAGACAGAATTAAAACCTGCTTCCTTGGGACTTCTCTCATTTGCTACAGTTAACACAGAAATTCAATTCAAGTGAGGTTGGAGGAACCTTAGAGTCCAGGCTCACAATGATCAGGGTAACATCTGGTGAATCTTGGTTTTAATTTTCTACAGATCTGTTACCTTTCTCTCTGTTTTCTTGGGGGATGGATGTACTAGGATACAAAGTCTGACTGAAAGCAAGTGGGAGATCAAAAATAAGGTGAAGAGAAAAAGTGAAAAGGAGGAAGATGGAAAGGAAAAATGGGGAGAAAAAGGTGGTCTTACCAAGAGTATTGGAGGAGGGAGAGTGAAAATAGACTTGACAGCTTTCTTGGGGCCAGGGTATGATAGACACTACAGAAAACTACAGATTTTGGCTCTGAATCACATTATTTTAAAATATGGACATTTTTTCATTCCATAGTAATTCTGAAGGCTCTGAAAGAATTACTACACACACAGACTGTAAGCCTGCTGCTGCTCTCGGTTATGCTGCTGATAGTTCAGAAAGTCTTGCTGATCCCTAACAACTGTTCTGGATTTCCATTAATGTAGCCAACAATATAGCCAACAATGCACAGACAACCTGTGAAGATGTCCAAGAGTAGGAAGACATGCAAAATGAAAATGAAATGTAGGTCATTTGTTAAGGTGATAGACAAAGTCCAAATGAAGTTCATAGAATCATAGAATGGTTTGGTTTGGAAGAGACCTTTAAAGACCTTTAGAGACCTTTTAGTCCAACCCCCTGCCCTGAGCAGAGACATCTTTCACTAGATCATGTTGCTCAAAGCCCCGTCCAACCTGACCTCAAACACTGCCAATGGTGAACATCCACATCACTGTGCAAGCTGTTCCAGTGTCTTACCACCCTCACTGTAAAAAATTTTCTTCCTTATGTCCAATCTAAATCTACCCTTTTTCAATTTAAAACTGTTGCCCATAGTCCTATCACTAGTGGCATTGTTAAAAAGTCTCTCTCTTTCTTTAAAACCTTTCTGAAGCACTGAAAGGCTGCAATAAGATCTCTCCAGAGCCTTCTCTTCTCCAGGCTGAACAACCCCAACTCTTTCAGCCTGTCTTCACAGGAGAGGTGTTCCAGTCCTCTGATCATTTTTGTGGCCCTCCTCTAGACCCACTCTAGGAGGTCCATGCCTTTCTGGTACTGGGGACCTGAGAACTACATGTAGTACTCCAGGTAAGGGTCTCATGAGAGCAGAGTAGAAGGGGAGAATCACCTCTACCTGCTGGCCATGCTCCTTTTTATGCAGCTCAGGATATGACTGGACAGCATACATCTTCAACAAGTTTGCAGATGACACAAAACTGTGAGGAGTGATAAACAGACCAGGTGACTGTGCTGCCTTTCAGAGGGATCTAGACAGGGTGGAAAAATGGACCAAAATTAATCTCATGGAGTTCAGCAAAGGGAAGTGTGAAGTCCTGCCCCTGAGAAGGAACAATCCCAGGCACTGGAACAAGCTTCTCAAAGAGGCTGTGGAATCTCTGTCCTGGGAGATACTCAAAACCCAACCGGGGACAGCCCTGAGCAGTCTGTTGCAGCAGACCTTGCTTGAGCAGAGGTGGTGTTGGACTGGGTGATTTCCAGAGGTGCCTGTCAGCCTCCATTCTGTGACATTACCTTTGCTGGGACATGGCTCTACGCCTCTTTAATTTTGAGGAACTAGTGGCTCCTACTCTACAGCCAGTGGTATCACATACAAAAGTAGCTGTTTGTACAGTATATAAATGCAGCAGAACCTGTATAAAGGTCACAAAGACAGATTCTCTTTTATCTACTTGTAGACACTGCAACTGGAGTGTTTCCATAATTTATTTCAATGGGGGTTTTGTTAGCATTAGATGTAGGTTCCAAATGCCTGACCTGCATTTTTATGGGTGATTTGTTAGCAGCAGTGGGTGATCCCGCAGAGAGAAGAGGTTTTGATACTCAGCAGAGTACTAACTGTACCTCATCTCCATTTCTAAGAGAACTTTAGATAGCAGGGTAATTTATGTTTTCAGAATGCTACATTTTGCATCAAACTGTTTACTGTAATGAAAAAAGTAATTTATTTTTATCTGAGCCTGCATCACATCTCTCATTTCACTGTTGGTTCTGAAAATCAGCAGAAGGTGCTTGAACTGTGCTTCACACCAGTGATGCATCCACAACAGGATCTTCCACTACCCAGAGTAATGGTTCATAAGTGTCACTGGACAAAGTTGTACAACATTTCATTTTTTCTTTTTAATCTTATCTGGTGATAAGAAAGATTTGGAATTCATTGCTTGGGTAAGAAAACTGGCATTTTTATCACCTAAGAATGAATTCTACTTTAACCTTGCTGGCTATTGGTATTAATTGTCTTTGTCATGATCTTAAAGCAAATGCAAAACCTAATATTATTACTTAACCGTAACATGTGGTTGGCAAGTATACACAGCCGTTTCATATCAGGAAGTATAACGGATATCTGCAAGCTGAATATTTTATATAAATATTATTTTTGTATTGTGAATATCAGTATCAAAGCTAATATAACAGACATAAACTATGATATATTTTGATGTTAAAGGAAAAAGGAACACAGAATATTATTGGTTAGGAAGTTTCCTGCAGAGTAGAGACAGTTTCTTCTGTGAAATGGCTGTCAAAAAGTGACACTAGATCCCTCTAACACAGTAAAGGTCAAATAGGTAAAATCATGCCAACATCTCTTGCATAATTATAACATTTAGTTCCAAAAATTACATGAATGCTTTGAATGTATTTTAGTGATACTATAGATTTTAGTATGTTAACACACTAAAAAACTCCTGTAAACAGCGCCAACTTTTATTTTCTTTTACTTAATATAAAAATTGCCTACCAAGGAAAGACAATTCTCATAAAAGGAAAGGGATTTCTGAAATAACTTACAAAAGCATACCGCATGTGAAATTTTCTAATACTGAAGATAAGCCTCAGCTGCTGGTAGACCAACATCTTCCGAAATGTCTGCTTAATGTAAAAAGACAGAAACCATGATGAGGACAGAATCCCCTAATTCCTTCCCCACATACCCACATGTCAGAACCTTTCAAGTCCCTCTTGTCCCTGTCTGTCTTTGTGGTCCAATGACTCTCTGTTTTGCAGAGTAACACATGTGGGAGGAGAGAAGCAGTAAATGATGACCTCTCTCCATCCCTGTAGCTGCCCTAACTCTAGGCTTGGGATTGTCCTGACAGCCCTAAGAGCTGGCTAGACCTTGACTGCTGAGGAGCACAATGAATCCAGCATCCACTTAACAGATGAATACTAGGTTATTACATAAACAGTGAGCATTAAAATTATCAATAGTGTCATTCAAAGTGTGTGTCTAACCCATGCTTTCATGGAGTTTTCCCATGAGAAAATATTCCTAAGCAAAAGCAAACAATTGGGTATGGTGCCTAGCACTTAGAGAGGAGTGAGTGTCAAGATGTGGAGAGAGATATGAGAGCCCTCATAAAGGGACTTAACTGGAGGACATGAGGGCTAACTGGGTGCATGTAAACTTTTTTGAGATGAGAGTTCCTCCAGTGATGGTAGATTGCATAGCCTGGTACCTTTTAGAACATGGACAGATGTCCAGACTAGGGAGATAGAGGTCTGAAAGAGGAAGACCCAGGAGAAGGGACAAGCCATTGGTATACTATAGAATCATAGAATGGTTTAGGTTGTGAAAGATCCCTCTCCAGCCTTCTTGTAGGCCTCCTTCAGATACTGGAAGGCTGCAATAAGGCCTCCCCTGAGCCTTCTCTTCTGCAGGCTGAACAAGCCCAATTCTCAGCCTGTCTTCATAGTAGAGTTGTTCCAGCCCTCAAATCATCTTTGTAGCCCTCCTCTGGATCCTCTCCAACAGGTCCATGTCCTTATTCTGATGGAGGCTCCAGAGCTGGATGCAATACTCCATGTGGGGTCTCACAAGAGCGGAGCAGAGGGGCAGAATCACCTCTCTTGACCTACTGGCCACGCTTCTTCTGATGCAGGCCAGAATATGGTTGGCTTTCTGGGCTGCACTTGCACATTGCTGGCTCATGTTGAGTTTTTCATCAACCAGCACCCCCNTTCCCCTTTTCCAATCACCAGGCACTTCACCAGACTGCCATGACTTTTCAAATACGATAGAAAGTGGCTTGGCAACTTGGTCTGCCACCTCCCTCAGGACCCGTGGATGGATCTCATCAGGTCCCATGGACTTGTACACATTCAGGCTCTTTAGATGGTCTCAAACGTGATCTTCACTTACAGAGGGCAGATCTTCCTTCTCCCAGCCCCTGCTTTTGCCTTCTGTAACTTGGGCGTTGTGACTAGAGCCCTTGCCAGTGAAGACTGAGGCAAAGAAGTCATTGAGGACTTCAGCCTTCTCCATATCCCTTGTGGTCAGATCTCCCGTTTCCTTCTGGAGGGGGCCCACATCTTCTTTAGCCTTCCTTTTATCACTGATGTACCTATAGAGGCTTTTCTTGTTGCCCTTAATGTCCCTGGCCAGATTTAACTTTATCTGGGTTTTTGCTTTCCTAACCTGAACCCTGGCTGCTCTGACAACCTCTTTGTAGTCCTCTCAGGCCACCTGTCCTTGTTTCCAATCTTTGTACATTCTTTTTTTGCACCTGAGTAAGTCCAGGAGATCCTTGTTTATCCACACAGGCCTCCTGGCATTCTTGCCCGCCTTCCTCCTTTGCCCTCCTTCCTCCTTTTCTCTCAGTAGTCCCTCCATTTTCCCTCAGTAGTTCTTGTGCTAAACTGTGCTTATTCCCTTGTAGGTATTCCTTCTCCTTCACAAGATCCAAGTACTGAGAAACAAACAGTGTTTATGCAGTAACAACAACAACAAATCTCTTACTGGTATATTTCTATATGTATTTGTGGCATAATTTGAAGAGCAAAAAGGAAAAAAAAGTTTTGAAAACCTCCTGAAAAGATATATACTACTCTTACTTTTGTACCTCCCAATAGGTAGCTCTTTGCCTTTTAGATGCTTAATCCTTGAAAATAAATCTTGTGTTTCTTATAAATCAAATGAGTAAGTTAGCTTGGGGGAGCAAGCTGTGCAGTGTCAGTTGGCCAGCAATAAATGTTCATACATTTGTGGATATACTTGGAAAACTTGTGCTTCTTCCACCCAGTGCTGCTCCAATAGAGAACAATCCTATTTCTGCAGGCAGCTAACAGTGCCAATGAACAGCTGCCAGAACAGATGTCCCAGGCCCAGGCAGGTCCTTGGCACCGCATGGGACCTTATTCACCTGTCTGAAGCATGAGAGACCTGCCAGACTAAGGATGTGGGAAATGAGGTGTGGCAAGTGCACGCAGGGTAACCCTTGTCACAGGTGGCTGCATCCAGCACCCCGCACCTTGCTCCTGCTGTGTACACTGCCCTGGTGTGAGTTGTGCTTTTGGTTTTAAGTGAGTGGAAGGGGAAGGAGTTTTAGATTAATCTTCCTTAAATTACATCTGCAGAGTTTCTTTCCTTTGGTCTAGAAAAAAGTTCAAAGATTATCCATCCAAACAGATTTGTTCTTCAAACTCTTCTTACTTGTTCTTCTTGTTGAAAGACATCATTTGAGTGGATTCCTTTTCTATTCTGCTTTGAAAACTTGTAGCAGTAAACCAACATGTTCCCTTCCCTTTGCATACTTACCCTAATATGGGAACTTCAATCACAGGCTGAGACGGCTTCTCTCTAAAACAATTTTCTTCCTTGATCAGTCTTTGAACCTACAGGTCTTTTATTAGATTCCATAAACGTATCTCTCGGGGGTAGTTTCATCAGAATTAGCACAAGATCAAAAATGTCAAAGCATCAAAGCGGCAGTCTGTTCTCCCTCAAGCCAAATGCCAACATAATCAACCCACTGGTATTTTCCCCATATCCCCCTAAGACTTGAGTTGCAAGGTGTTTAACAAGGCTTCCTCAACAAGGGAAAGCAAATGAATTGAAGGTGAATCCTCCCAAGTGACTGAATAAACCAGCCATGCAGGGACACTATTTTAGGGCTACATAGAGTTGCAGCTGTATTAGCATTTCACATTTCAGCTTCTCAATTTACCACCCTTGAGGCTCACGCTTCAAATAGGACTGGGAGTGGCAGGGCTGCTTTTGGCCGTATGTAGGTTGAGGACTGTGGTTTCTACAGTCCTCTGAATTAGCTGGTCACAACCACAGGGCAGAACTTCTGACACAAAGTTTCTCCTCTTAAAGCAAGGACATTATTAGTGAATGTGAAAAAATGAGCAGAAGGCTGTTTTGATGACAGATGGACTTCAAAACAGTCGCAATGATGGTGATTCTGAAACGTGATTTTACATAAACTTATAGCCATCACTGCAAGATCACATGAACCTGGCTTCACCGTTTCAGTGACAACACCTAGAACTTGGAAAGCTGAGATTGAAAATTACTTCTGAACATGTTTCCACCTTTATCCAGCTCTATTCATCACACTTTTGGCTTTTCTTATTCAGCACCCTATCCAAAAGTTTGAAGGGAACAATTGCTAGTCATAGACACGCACCTGCAGGCAAAACTGAGTGGTAAGTGAGCTATTGATTTTATTATTAATTGTATTGTGAAAGATTCCTGCCAGGCTGAGGTGTTTAAGGGAGTTGTGTGAATGCTGTGGGACAGATGCTCTCCATGGGCTTGCTCATGAACTGCCCAACAGCTGAGTTGGCAACACCTGCTTCTCATCACTTCGGTGGTGGAGATTACCACCCTCTCCAATACACCAGCTCAGGTGGCTTCTTTCACCTACCTCCACCCTGAATCAGCCATCTTAATTGAAGATGGATTAAACAATTTAAAAAACCTCCAAAACAACAAAAAGTCACAACAGAAAACAAAACAAGTCTGCTACAAGCCCAACTAAGGTGGCAGGTGTAAAAAATGAGTGCCTGGGCAATTGAGTTGGTAGGTAGGAACAAATACCTTGGCCTGGGACCAGTGCAAAGCAACTGAGAGCAGAAAGGGGAGAGAACAATTTTGCCAGGAGCACATTTAAATTTAGAAGTGAATGAAGATATTATCACCCTCCATGCAGCAAAAGGTGACAGTTACCTATGCAATGAGGGTTAAAGGGTCTGGTTATTACTTCTGCAACAAATAATCTCATTCAGCTGCTTGATCTAACTTCTTAATCTAGTTTATGCTCTTCCTCTCTTCTGGACATGCTTATTTCTCTGTGTATGTTTTATACATGTGTGTGTGTCTGTATATAGTAAGAAAAACATGTATTTAGAAGTTGAAACTGTCAGAATTATGGTTTCGTTTTCACTGCAGCACAATGTCTTGTCTCACACTTCTAGTCACAATTAATTCATCTTGTGCGTCCATATTATGAAGAAGTTTTGATTATGTGAGTGCAGATTTCCTGCCTAGCTCCCTGTCCCATGCTCTGTTTCACTCCATACACAAGCGCCACCAATATTACTTTAGTTCATTTTGCTGTGGCTCTAAGGGGTTTCAAAGAGGTCTGGATTCAAATTACTACGTGGAAGACTTCAGACAGGAGGACGAGGCATGCTCCGCAGGCTGGCACAGCTGAAGCTTGGGTATCTGACTTACCTCTAACTTACGTTAAGGTCACATCTATTCTATGTGGTGGCTGTCCTGACAATTCCTGGCAGTGCAGTGCCCCAGCCATGAAGGTGACCTGCAAAGTGGGAAGAGTTGTGGTTCTCTTCTTCATTGTCAGCGTTGGGGCAAAGTAAATCACCAGGAGCCAGAATTTTTGCACTGGCAATACTCAACGTTTGGGAGTGATCTTAGAAGGATTTTGTCCCATCAGCATTTTAGCCTTTCTCAACGGACCTCCTGGGATGTGCAGGGCTTTTGTAGTGCTGACACCTTGTAACTGCTGCTTTCTGCAGCCATCAGTGTACCCATACTGTACTGTCCAGATTAACAAAGTGCTGATTCCGTTCTTCCTTATCTTCTTTGCCCCTCAGTGAGATTATCCCACACCACCCTTATTCCATTGTACTCACCATGGAATCTTCTTTAGGCCAGGTTTTCCAGGCTGTACAGAGCTCCATCTCAGCTCCGCTTTTTCAGATTCTGGTTCATAGCTTATGTACATTCAGATAAATGAATTAGGCCACCTCCATATCATTTTGATAGCAGTTCTGGCTTTGATTTCATGTTTTAATTTCTGCATCAGGTTTTTTTGTTATTTCATTCCTTCTGCATTTCTCAATGGTGCAACATTTATTGTACAAGAGAGCAATCACCTCATATGTACTCTCAGATTGTGTTTGGGACATAACTACTACAATCCTGTGGACAGTGTCAGACAATGAATGTAGTCAATATATCTGATAGAAATTAGAGATTGGGAAAGTTAGCAGTGTGGATCTGCAGCAAATATCAATGATGAATTTTTATGATTATTTGTAGCAAAAGAAAATGTCACCGGAACCCTAATGTTTATACAATTAATTCAAGACAAAGACATCAACTTGTAGCAATACTCTTTACTGCTTGCAATAGGCACGACCACCTGATTTATGGTTACAATGAAAAAAATCACCATCATGTAAGATGGTGACGTGAGAGACTGCATGATAATTGTGTGAAAACTGTGATATGAATGGGGACTCACAACAGCCTTTCGAAGTCTGAATTTTAGGATACAGAGAAATAAACGAAGCAGACAGGGATAAAGCCACAAGAGTAATTCTGAGCATTGCATGTGGACAGGATGTCTTGAAGGTCTCTTCCAGCCAAAGCTATTCTATGATTCTATGAATAAGGATATTTTCCTTAAAAATTGAAAAAATTGAAGGCAAAACCTGCCAGGCAACCAGTACACAGGGAGTCAAGCAGGAATCGGCTCTTCTAAATATTAGGCCTTCATATGGAGCAATTTTATTTTTTGTACCACAAAAACAGGAAATAATTTGATGCCTTTTGTTGAGATATTAATTTCCACTTGAAATCTATTCACTGACTCCATCTGACAGGGATTGGCAGATCCAAAACATTTAACCAATGTGCTCTGCATCCTGCTGGGTTCCAGGTGTCAAAGACTCACTAAGGATGGACTCTCTTTGCACAGGTGATTTGACAAATAATTAATAAACCTAAAAAAAAATCTCTAAAAACAGAACGAGGGAAGAGTCTATATTCATGAGAAGTCTTTAGCAATAGGCAGTTTACTTGTTCTATTATCAGCTTGAAAAAATGCATAAATATAATCTGAAGAGAATAGAAATAATAATTTGGCCAAAACCCCCAAGTTTAAGTAGTTTATTCCTGTACTTATGACTTAAACATAGATGTGCTAAACCCCCCCAGCTGGGATTAGGCCAGTATTGAAGAAATGGGTTCAAGAGACCAGATGATAAATTTCTGGCTAGCCAAAGTGGTTATGTTCATATTTCAAATGGGCAAGTTAAAAAATGGGTGCAATAAAGTGAAAAAATAGAAAATAGTGTGTGAAGTTATGGGAAAGAATGGTTCCTGATCTCAGCTATGTTAGCAGCTATCTTTATTAAATGCTTTCTATTTTTAACAAATGTGTAAGAAATCAAATGTCAGTAATCTGTATTTGCTGCCCACCTTGCTATAAAGTACTATTTTCAGTGTGAAGGTATAATCTGGGGGTTGGAGCAGTTGCTGGATGCTCCAGTGAAGTGAGCAAAATGTGTAAAATGTGTATAAATACCCAGATGAACAGGTTGTGCTTGTTTTGAACTTGTAAAAATAGGACTGGTCAACCAAATAGGTGATTTATAAAGAGAAAACGCTACCAGGTATATTCTGTTGTGTGAAAGCAAATGGACTAGCCAGTGGGAAGAACATAATGCAGCATGGCAGGCTTCAATTTACCTCTGAACTATATCAGGTACCCTCAGCATTTCCAGATCAGAAATGTTTTGTGATAAGGCTTTTCCCTTTCGGCACCACTTTTCAGTGAGGTATTCCCTTTAACCCTGATATTCTCCTTTACTTTCTCACGGTCTAAACACACTCCTAAGAGCTCAGCAAATGTAAATTACTCTACCTGTGACTTTCCGACCAACTTCACCTAGAAGTTTTCATCTATGCATATGGATCTTTCAGAATTAGCTTATTTCAACCCAGATATAATCACTTAGTTCTTTAAACTGATATTGTATGATAGACAATCTTCAAAATAATGTTTGTCACCAAAACAGTCAAAATATAACCATCTGTCTCAAGTATCGTGGCATTTTAGATATATCCATATGGTATTTTCTAATAAATGTTTAATTGATAGCATGAATGATTTGTATTTTATTCTCACAGTGTTTGTAATGTTTTTTCTCCCTCACAAGTCTTACTACCTGAAGTAATAAGGACCAATTTTGGCCCTAATGAAATTAATGTGTACACCTGTCATCTTTGTAAAGAGTAAGTCGGTGGAATTGCATAATCTTATGCTAGACTCCAACGGGCTGCTTAGCTGGAATACCATTCTTTTACGTATTTTGTTCTGAGTTGTTTCTTTGGGTGATATAGAAATTAAATACAAATATTCATGTGACTATTCAGGTCATGGTTTTGTTTTCAAATTTGTAGGATGAAAAATGCATCGAAAGGTCACTTTTATAATATCGATTTTTTTTTTTAAAACTGTACAGGAGACTGAACAATTGCAAGTAATGGTTTTTAATTGTGCATTAGTTCAGATTTTAACATAACATATTATTGAATATTTCTATATTGACTTAGTGGAGCAAACTGCTGTTCTATTTAAATGAATGTTATTTTTCATATAAGACCACTGAACACATAAAGAATCATATCAGAGGTGTTACAAAGCAGATTGTTTCAGTGCTTTTGATACATGGATGTACTGTCAAGGAAGTATATCTTCCTTAGCTCCAATAATGAAAGCAGACTTCCTGGTTTCAGACCTTCATATTTTAAGTTTTAGTTCACTAGGTTGTCTTAGACTTAGTTGTACGGTGACCTGTCAGCAAGGGCTCCCTCGAAGTGGGGCATCCTTTGTACTCATTTTCTCTCTGAACACTTTGCTTCCGTTGAAGAGGGGGCAATGTTAACCTGTCTACAGTTTGTGTGCTCTAAATCCTCCTTGAAAAACAAAATAAAAACAAATTTAAATAAATTGCTGCCAAACTTCTCCAATGATCTGGAATTTTATTCCATCCATATACATGCATAGTAACAACATTTGTTGAGAAATTATTTCTATCAGAAGTAGAACATTATTTTTGTGATCACCAGTTGCAGTATTGCTACTCTTATATTTAAATATATCTTATATATGAATTAGATTCATAATTGCAGCATTGAGTTTAGGGTTTTGTTTTAGACTGTGCCTTTCAAAAGATAAAACTGATTGATATGACCTCATTACTTACAATACTGCTTCCAGTAATTTTGTTCATTCTTTATAAAGTATTGCATTTAACAGCAAAGGTTTAAAAATTGAGACAAGAGATGCATCAGCAAAAGAAAATACAAGTACTATACAAGAAAAAAATTGCCATCTTCATTTAACGTACGTTTCAGATTAAGAAAGTGGACAGAAACATACTGCTACATACAAATGCAAAGCCTAATGACTAAGGTACTGTATCTGCTAAAATATAAAGTGCAAACTGAGCCCAATTGTTCAAAAAACTGAAATTTTAAGGCGAACTTTACAGCATAGTTGAAACTTCTTTGCAAGCTATATTTTAGCATATACATGTACCTGCAACAGCATATAAGAAAAAAAATCAGGATACACAAGTGCTTTTGAAGCTATTTCTAAAATGCTTTCTGTATTGTTTGCGACTATTTTCTTTAAAATCTACTATACAGTGCAAACCATATGTGCTACACAATAACTATACAATAACATTACAAATGACTTTAATATAAAGTTTTTAAATAAAAAATAACATAACTACAGCTATGAATACTGCTGGTAAAATAAATTAATATTTTTGAAAATGGCACCAATAATACACTTTACTAATGGACTGTAATGAAATTACACCTTTAAGTCTTCAACTCAGCAATAGTGAAATCTCCTGATTGTCCAGATGTAATTCAAACAGCTTTCTTTAGACTGCATGGAACAATATGCTAAACACAGGTACCAAAGGTGACCGATTGTTTCATTTGACATGTTCTGCTGCATGTGACGAGCAATAAAACTTCTTATGAGTTATAAAGTTTGAAAGATTGTTGAACTGGATGTCACAGAGTCGGCAATACTTTCCACTGGTTGGGGCCTGGGTAGAACCATTCACACCTTTAGCTATACTAGACAACTGTTCCTCTGCTGTAGGAATTGCTGGAGAGACATTTTCATTTGCAGTTAAGGGATTCTCAGAGATCCACGAAGGAGACTTGTGCCCATCTTCATGTGGGGGATTCTGAGAAATGTTCTCTTGCTGTGGGTTTGCGGCAGGCCTTTCCTCCTGTTTTAGTCCTCCATTGACTATTACCATGCCTCGGTTTTTCGGCAATAGTGGAAGAGACTCTTTCTTCTGCACAGCACATCCATTTGAAGGCGCTTGGCCTTTAGGAGATTCACTTTCTGTATTTGTGCTTTGATCTAAATCAGTATTATGAATGACGAGAGAACCAGAAATGTAATCGCTTGGCTTTATTCCATAATATGGAGAAAGCTGATCTGCTCCTTTAGCTTTCTTTATTGCTCCAGGGTAAAGGCATTGTGGAAGAAACAAATGTTTGTTTTCTTCTTTTGTAGCAATA
>VYZX01033810.1:15467-28482 GCA_013401335.1 Brachypteracias leptosomus
CCAACAATATATTCACATAAACATGAAGTGTTCTTTTGCATAATAAAAAAAAAAGGGCCCTTATACTTTTTTGTAGTTTTCTATTTCTGTCCTTGAAGCATATGGTAGATTGTTCATATTTGCCAACTTGGACCGTAATAACACTACAAAAGCTTCACCTCAGCAAAAACATATTTAAAACAAAACCATTTTTTTTTACTATTTTTTCCAAACATCTTGAATTTTAATGATTAGAAGTCTCAGCCTGCAATGATGTAGATAGGCATTCCTCAGAGGCATTATCTTGCACCAATGGAAATTAGTGTTCTATTTTATACACAGAATAGGAATAAAATGGCTCTTGACATCCCTTGTTCCAAAGACAAGTTATCATTGACTGTTCACTGTAACAATGTTACACTAGAAGTAACAGCTGTGTATTCATGTTTAATTTAGCAGAAACATAATTAATACTGAGTAAAATCAAACAAAAATAGAATCCAATGAAACACGGTTACTGCATTCCCAGCTCAGATTTCCCTTGCAGGTCTCAAATATGAAGCATTTCTCACTTGAGTTTCCATCTGGGTCCATTTCATGGTACAAATGGTATGGCATTCTAGAATTTCTGTATTTCTGCTTTCCAGCTCTAATCTGAGGGCCATCTTTGCGTTAAATACACTGTCATTTTACATATATCAATCTGATATCTTATTAAAGTAATCCTGTACTTTGGATGGACAACAGTTACAGAGAATGTCAGCATCCTTCAATGGAGAAGAACTTGGATTCAGCATTTTCTCATAGTACAAATTTAAGACCTAGAACTGACTTTCCCAAAGATTGTTCTTCATATATATAGCCCATTTAAAAATGTTTAGAATATGAACCAGTGGCTCAGTTTTGATTCAGGCTTTTTTCTAATATTTATTTCCCCCTCATATGCATTTTAAATTATTTTCATTCCTAAGCCATTGAAAACTGCTTCTCATTGCAATTATCTTAACTTCTTTTCCATTTGTTCAACCACCTCATTTTGTTGGTTTTAAGGAGCCCCCCATCAACCTCCTCTGACCCTGTTCAGGACCTCTCATTAAGCCTTGCAGGTGCAGTGCATACCCCCCCACCCCACCTCCCTACAGAGCCTGTACCATACAGCACTTTGTTCACATAAGCTGCAAAAACACACACCGTGCCACAGCAATCCCAGTGACGACACAAATGGCAGGTGAACACAGGCTCTGTGTTTCTTCTGTTTCCCTAGTGTACAGCAATGTGCAATCTAAGGAAAAAGTAAAAAAAACAGCTAACTGTTCTTAAGATCAAGTTATCAAACTGGATTAGATCTTTATGTTGACCAATTTTTATTTTGTTCTTAATTTTTGTTTAGTTCTTAGTCCAATGTTTTGTCAGTTTTCTAAAGAGAGGTTTTCATTGCATTAATCCTCATACTGTTTTCATGAGTTACTTAATATAGAATTCAGTGTTTATATGCAACAGATTAATTTTACCCAGTGTGTACTAATTTATATTTTTAAAACAAGAACTTCACCTGTCATGAGAGTTCCCCTGTGCCTGGCTTATATTTAAGATTCTCCTCCAAAACTTCCTTGAGGACATTTAGATTCTGATTATTCTGAATAATTTTGAAACTATAAACATTCCCATCCATTCCCTCAGGACATTAAGGATCTAGCTATACCTACATAGCACTCATTCTCCAAAGAGTTCTTTAAATAGTCAGACTTCTGAACACAGAAACCTCAAATCCTAATTTAGCTCTGCATCTTTGACCTTCCAGAGACAGTGGACCAGAGCACAGGAGGAGTGACCAAGCTCCACACAGGGACGTGTGACTGAATAAAATCACCAAGCTATATGTGCAGTCATTGATCATAGGAAAATTGCACAGAAAATAGCTGCTGCTCAACCCTACTGCCAAAGTAATGGGCTTTCAAATGACACATTTCTCCTACTCCATATGGAGAAACATCCAACTACAAGATAAGCACAGCCCTTGAATAACTTGCATGTAAATAGTACAACTTTACACTGAAACGATTATACGTTCTGCAATATAAAAGAGGGCAGAAGAAAGAAAAGGAGAGGATTGTTAACACTTAAGTGACATTTGCCATCTGTCTGAGCCTAACAAAGAAGGTTTTAACACAAATCCAAAAGTCTAAATATAGTCACTAAAAGACAAAACCAAAGACCTCTCTAGAACTTCAACCACTCCCTTTAAGTTGCTCACAACTGAAGAAAGAAACCATCTTTTTATTGTGTCCCATAAGGCAGTTAAAAATTGTTTACTTCAAGTGTCTAGTAATGGACTGCATATAAATGTTTCCTTTTTTTGAAACCAAAACATGTAAAATTATTTTATAAGGATAAAAGGGAAAGAAGAGGAAAGTTTAAGTGTACTTTTAAAACCTTTTTTAAGTTCGAACTTGTGGGGACATTTTGTATTTTCAGACAATTTATGAGCTAGGGAAAAATAGTTTAAAGAGAAATCAGCATAGAGAGAAAGTATAAGAATTTTTTCTCCAGCGTTTTACTGTAACATCATTAGGAAATACTAAAGAAAGACATCTAGAAAGAAAGAAACTATCTGGATCTTGTGTATCTATCCTCTTCTTTTGCAAGAAACCATGTCACATACTATAATTCATGAACTTGAAAAGATCCATTTTCAGCTATTTTGGTTTTTTGCTCTCTCTGTTTCTCTTTTCAACACTTAACAGTTTTGTTCTGGAAGTAACACTTTCACTTTTAAATGTTGACACATTACAGCATAGCTTTTAAAATGTGAAAAGTACAGTTTATCTAAATTTCCATGTCATCTTAAGCAGAAAGATACTGAAAATTAATCTAAAAGTGTTGTAAGATGTGGGCTGGAGGCAGCATTTCATCAAAGTTTGGAGTTTGCCCTAAGAAAAATCAGAGTTTTTCAGCATCTATATTCTAGAAGAAAGAGTTGGTTTTAGGACTATTCTAGTGATGAATTATTCCCTCTACAGAAATTCAGACAACTTACCAGAAATGAGAAGTCAGGAATTGTATGTCTAATATATTGGAGCAAGATAACAAGCAGACAACTACAGAAAGCAACATTACTGTTAGCACTGCTGGAGAGAGGAAATAAGTATTTCCCATTATTCAACAATAAAAGATAAATCAGTAATGTTGCCTAATAGAAGTATTAGTAATGATTTCAGAATATTGATGCATTCTCTGGGAATTAAAATTTAACAATTAATACATATTTAGAGTCAAATTTTACCACTCTTTAGCCAGTATGGGAAAAGGTACATTCTAAATTGATCTTAACACCACAAAGGCATGTAAATACATACTTTAAAATAAATGTTCTTCATGGAGAAATACACATAGAAATGCAGTACACAAGAATAATTAACAGATAAGCGTAAACTCATATTACCAACCACAACAAAGAACAACCTATCTAAAGTCCTACACTTAAACAAGATCATGGATCAGATCATGTGAAGAGGTAAAAAAAAATATTCTTGAACTGCCCAATAGTTAATATATACTATAACCAGTAGTGTTTTCCTGCAAAAAAATAAAACGCAAGTCTTACTGAGGAGGACTGGACTTTCCCATGGAACACTACAAATGCACAATTATTTGCTCATTGACTTCAACAGTACATTATATCCATTAAGAGGATATGATGTACTTCTCTTTTTACAAGTCTGTCATGAGGGACTAGGAAAAACTAAATAAGTAATGGCTTCGAAGCAGACTTGCCCAGGGTTTCAGGAGTGTCCCAAAGAAAATCTGAGGCTTCTAAGATGGCAAAACCCAAGCAATAACAGAATAGTCACGAAAATGGTTTATAAATAGAGAAAAGTCAAAGTGATTAGAAAAAAAGATAATAGAAAAAATATGGTTTATTCCTTTGTCGACCCAGTTTCCTGCTCCCAGGCTTGGTTACAGTTCACTCGAATGCCTCTGAATGCCAGCAAGCCCTGCACAGGCCACCTGAAGTTTCTTCCTTTCCCCAAAAGGCCAGCCTTCCTGCCTCCTTGATGATCCCTGCAGTCTTTTAGGCTGTGTCTACACAGCAGATACTTGAGCTTACATTTCTTGGGCACTGATGAACACCAAACAGACAAGCATGGGTCCTGCTTCAAAACTCCAGCTGTATAGTTAATGTAGATACACTTTCATTATCTGTTTCTTCTGATTTGTAACTCTGTGCTGTACGTCACACCTTCACTCTCAGTGGTATCTCAGGGTACCTCTCTTTAGTGCCCACTCCCTCAGTAGGATCACCTCTACCCATTTTCCATCAAATAACATAACTTATTGGGAGCAAAGTCAAACTGAAAAACAACAGTATCTCACAATAGCTCCAGAAGGACCAGGTCTTCTGGTTGCAAACTGTATAAAACCCCACAGTGACTCTGAGGAGGGCTGCTAGTTTTGCAAACTATCGCCTGGCACCCCTTTCTGTACAGAAGTGCATTAAAGTTTAGAAGGCGTATCTCAAATCTATGTACTCATTGGCTCCTATGCACTGGGCATGAACCTAAACCCTGACTGGGGGACAAACTCACATTTCATGTCTGAAGAAATTTTATTAAGAATGAAAAAAATGTGCTAATGTAAGACTGGACAAAAACATGTTTCAGCAGGAAACTCACATGAAAATCTGCTTGGTTGTTTCATTTTCACCTCTTGTCTGTGTGATAAACATTATACTCATGTTTTTTTTATTTTTCATTAACTGTGAAAGTAACCCTCTTTCTGTAACCTCAATATCAAGTTCTGTTTTAAAACCCTACATTTACATACAAATTGTTCCACAAATACAGCAGCTGCCTGACAAGGATCACAACAAGTTAATGCTCTCATACCTTCTTTAATATTGTGATTTATGACTTCTGGAGACTTTAAAAAAAGGCAAAATACTTTCACATGACTGATCTTAAAACTTACTTAATTATCAGCTTTTGAAAAGAACATACACATTAAGTAATTAACTTTTATTACCATCTTATATTTGTTAAAACAAAACAAAACACAAAACAAGCCATCAGATGAAATAGATAAACTATGTAGTATGGATATTATGGCCTGGAGTTACATAGACATGAAAATAAGTTGCTGCTCCATAAGCATGTTTGTTGGTTTTGGTTTGGTTGGGGTTTTTTTTTACATCCCCAGCTTCTGTTTAAATTATTATTATATATAGATGCCTTAACTAGATCAAATAACAGTTATTTGGATAGTTATCTGAAAACTGGCCTTGATCATTAAAATAGCTTTTGTCAAATTACACATAAAATGTGGATTAGGTTCTAGAATTAGGATTAGGCGATAGAAATAGCTGTGTGTAGTAAAGGAAGTAAAGCAAAAATGATAGGCTAAATCACTTTCATTTTTACAAGCCCATTTCTCCAAGTTTGTTCATTTGATCTGGTCCCTTTCAGATTCCCTGTGTGGATCAAGCTGTTAGTTGTGTTCCAAAACAGAAAACAACTCATTAAAGCACTATAGTCAATAGTAGTCAAGCACAAATTTTAAGTGCATTGTCTGAGTATTTGCTGTCTCTGTTCAACTGCCTTCTGAAAATCCATCTCCAAGGACTGTAGCTATCCCTCTGCACTCTAAAAGGAGACAAGGTAGTATAAAACTGCTCAAGAAATAGCCGAATCCTTCGAGTCTTAAATAAGAACAATAATCACAGCAAAGTCACATCAACCTATCTTTGTGACAGCAAGAATTAAGAGCAAACAAAGATTATGTAAAGGATAGACATCTTAGCTTCAGAAAAACCTTGAGAGTGAAGGTAGGCTGCATCCATGAACAACTGATGAAGTGGCATGAATGTAGAATGAAAGTCTTGATTTGTATCACCCTGCAACAACTAAAAACAGCTTGTATATTAAGAATATAATTTTTTTTCCTCACACTTTTTTTATTGTTCGGCACAAAGCTACTAGAGAAGTGACTATGATTAAGACATTTTCAAATAGGAATTAGAATAAAAATGATGGTGCAAAGAAAGGTTGTATGTTGTGCATACAGCTGTTTAAGGAAAGAATCAAACAGAAGATGTTGCAGAAATGCTAAGTCTTTCATTTTCTTCTGGGAGCAGATCACTGAAGAGATAAAAGGGGAGGAGTGGGGGAAGGAAGAGGGAAGAAAAATAAAAACGTGGATGATTTTCAAAAGTTTTCTACATGTTTTTTTTATCAACTCTTAATACATTTTACTTGGTGTCCATTGCAGCTGCACAATTATTTGACACAAAATTGCTGTTTATCAGAATAAGGATTCCATAAATCATTTATAACAACAGCAACACTAAGATCAGAAGTGTTTGGTCTAGATAGATTTGTGTCAAAAATATACATCCCATCTCTGATGGTTGTGTTTTTTAAAAGGTCTAAGTGCCTGTAAAGGTGAAAGGATCCTTGTATCGAGTACAAAAACTTGCAAACAAAAACTGAGAATGTAAACAGCTTTCTAATGAAAATATCTTTTATTATCACTGTGTGCACATATAAACTAAGCAATTATTCAAATCAAGTTCTCCTGCATGATATCTGCAATACAAGATTACATGCAATAGCTTGCATCTCCCACATCAGCGGGAAAGAAAAAATGGACTTTTCCACATTAAAATAATGACAACTACATTTTCAATCTAACAGTTGAATCAAAATTGCTTAAAACTTTATTATGATAGTGATATAAATAACCATCATAACACACTAAACTGTAAGAGAGCTGCCAGATATCCCAGTCTATACTCAATGCAATTGCCAGTCAGCTCCATCTAGACACCCTCCAGATAGCAAGAGGTTTAACATCACATCATTCTAGACCAGAATAGAAGTTCAGACAAAAGACAAAGCAAACCTGAGAGGCATCACTCCTGGGGCCTTGTAAGCTCAGTGCAAAGTTTACAGCCTGATACTCATAGCCAACAGCACTCTATGGTTGGGTTACATGACAACAACCTATTTTGTCAGATGAAAGAGTTCTATGGAAGTACTTTCTTCTCTACCAAGTCATAATCTTTCCACTGATAGCTTTCATAATTTCTCCTTCAAATTACTACATGTGCCACAGTGTATTTTAAGAGTAGCCAAATCCCAGTTCACATTAGTATTCAAAAAAAGCCCATTACTCTGTTGTCTGCTCTCATGCCTGGAAAAATGTATTGAAAACATTTTCACTATGAACAGATGCCACAGCCTAGCATGGAACTGAACAAATAAATGGGGTCAAGTATCCTGTGTTATTTCAGGTATAACTAGAGTCACGCAGGTTATTGGGCCTGTGATCAGGGAAAACAGCAACTACTTTATACTCTGTTTAGGCATTAGTAAGAGTTGTGGTTTCAATCCTTACCTTTCCAAGAAGCATCTTTTGAAGCACTTAGCCCCACAAAGGACTATAGAACATATATCAGAAATACTACATACCTGGAAGTGCTAAGAGACATTCTTTAGGAGCTTCCCAATGATAGTGCAGCTCTGCATAAATCCAACCGAGAACTGCACCTTCAAGGCACTAATGATGCTGTCAGTAAAGCAGAAAAAAAATTAAGTCCTGCTACAGCTAGAGATTGTAAAAGAGTGCCATAGAGAAATAAATAGTGGGTTTTGCCACTTAGTTGATATTGTGCCAGTTCAGCCATCACTTGCCTGATCACACAGGCCAACGCTGAACTCACCAGCATCCCCTCAGAAACCACACCCAACAGGAAGCTCCTCTAACTAATCAGCTGCTGGTTGATATACCCTTGGCCTCACCCAGCACCCCAACCACAACCACCTGGGTGAGGGTGGAGCCACAGAGACACGGGTGGGCCATGTTCTGCCTCTGGAACCTGAAGCCACTAAGGAAAACAAAACGTTCTGCCAGGTTGTGGCTCATCTACAGGTCAAATTCAACTTGGGGCCCACATCTGAGGCCCCAGCACTTCAGTAGAGGATGAAAATCTGAAAGTGTTAGCAAATTAGTTTTTGGAAGGTGTTTGGCAGCCTATGGAAAGTATATTTACATGAAGGATGTTATTGCCAGTCTGAGGTAGGAAGCAACAGGTGGTTTCTTTAAGAGCTTTAGGATTAAAAATGCCTAAAGTAACACTAAAACTAGAGCTGTTATACTGCTAGATGTAGTGTGCTTAAGAAAGAAGTACAAGAAGGTTTATTTTTTGCTGAACTTTACTTTTATGAAGGTGAACAAACTAAATGATGCAATCTGCTGATTCAGAACTTGATGCAGACTGCATGGGATCTTTCTTGTTAAGTTAAAGGGCTTCAGGTAAGACCTGTGAGGGCTATGGGCAGTAGTGTTGATATTTTCTCTCCACTGAATGCCATGAGTATCTACTGAACTTTGTTCTGTAAAACTGTGTTTTCCATGCTTAGCTTCCTCTTGGCATCTATAAGTGCATTTTGAATGTCTTCATGCTAAGAATCGTACAGAGATCCATGCACTTTTCAGATAATTTGGCTAAACATCAGATTTACAGTAATAACAGGATCTACTGACCTACATGACCTCTCACTGGAATGGCAAAAAACAGTTACTCATCCACCCAGTCAAACATCCCCTGGCAAAATTTAAAGCTCTTTCAAAATTCTGTAAAGATTACTGGGCTTGTGTTTCATGACTTAAAATGTAGTTTTAAGAAAAAAAGCTGTGTTTGCTTGCAGCAAAGTAGTCTTTTTCCAAAAGAGTAATAAGAATTAAACTTTATGTGTATTTGTGTCCCTCCAGGGGCTCTGAAAATAACTGGTCTTTCAGTTTGTCAGCAAAACTAAAAAATTGGATCTACCCAGATACTGGGCAGTACACTCTAGCCTTTAACTCAAGGACTCCACCATAAAGCATGTGCTAAATGAAAGCCTTCTTGTGTGGATAGCCAAGATTTCTGAGGATTCCTATGTTTAGCATTGCAGAAGTAGAAGAATTTAGCTTGCAGAATTCCTTTTCCTAGGGAACACATTCTTTTCTGCTTGAACATCTTTCTATATCTGCCTTTCCCTGGAATTGCAAAATAATTTCCTCTGCACATCAACAGCATCCTGGAGAATTTCTGTAGTACCTTCCAAGTTATGTTTCTGTGGAGTCTATCCATTCTAATCACATATGAGATCTTAAGAGGCACAAATCCAAACAAAGCTGTGGGTGTCTTTATCATTCACTGAGTGTGGGCAGTTGGCATAAATATGTTCATGATATGGATGCCTGTGATTGGCTGACATTTGGTAAGTGCCTGTGGGTAGGACGGGCTTAGTCTGTGGCATGGCTGAAAAACAGTTTAATGAGTCAGTACACTTTGATCTGTAAAAATCTGGACATTTGTTTTTAGGGCAATCCTTTCTGAATGAACAAGTTGCCAACATTTTCATCTAAGAATTGTCTAAATTATCTTGTGTTGTCACACAAAATGAACAAATGTGTGTGTAGTGATAATATGGAAATGTGCCATTTTGCTTTAGATAGAAAGCTGTAATTACATCTGCTAGAGTAGTATGTAGTAGAGCAAAACCTTAAGCATCTTCTTCACCCCTGCAATAAACTGACTTTTGTTTGTTGTAGATGAGGTTTTTCTGAGCAGGATGGTTGGGGTTTTATTTCAGCAAATGTTTAATTCACATAGTAACAAAGAAAAAAAAGAAGAAAAGCAAAACAAGCCAATAATAACTTTAACCAATAACTTTCAAAAAGGCAATGCAGCTCCAGAAGCCATAGCAGATTTCATGTCTACCTACATGACTAATGAATGTTTTTTACTGGTACCTTCACTGTAACCATATAATTTTAGCATTACAAGGTTCATTTACTCCAAAATACTTTCTCCTGTACCGTTCTGTTTTCATTGGCTCTGCATGTTTACATGCCCACAAAATGCTGACAAAGTTGACTCCTGTTACTTACAAATCACTATAACCTAATGTAGAAAGCATTATTTTAATAAAAATAGACAAAAAATAAATTAAGAATTTCAATTTCCATGTGAATGTGTCAGTTTTGACAAAACTCAACAAAAATCACACTTTCTAGCTAAAAATCAAGGAGTAAAGTTACTATTTCCATCTCCTCAGTGGATGTTCCTACATATTTAGTTATCTTGGAGGAGCTACTGCTGTTCATTTCCATGTTTTGAAAATTTCTATCCTGATGTAGAATAGAATAAGTTATTAAATCTTCATATCATCAATGCTTATTACAGAGAATGAAGAGCACTCTCTGGCTTAACTTAGCATGTTTATGGAAATTCAAGGCACTCTGGCAAATTTAAATGCCAATATGTGAATTTATGCTTAATGTTGCGTTACACAATGTTGTATTAGAAATACAACCAGAATTTCAGTGACTAGTACTGGAAAGACGTAAAACATATATTCATATATAATTTATTCATCTGTTTATGAAGAAAGCCTGATGGTAGAATAATTTTGTATAAATATTTTACTCATTGATTCAGTTGATTTATAAATAACAAACTTGATTTTTGAATATTTTATTTGATCCAAAATAACAAAATTCACTGGATAAATTATATGCAACACAATTCATATATCTGTAATTGCATGTCATCACTCAAGGATTCAAAAGAATATTCTTCTGTGTTGGCATTAAATTAGTAATGAATTAATTTATCTACTTTTTCTTTCTTTGGTTTTATTTTCACCTTATTGCCTGGGGGACTTTTACCTTTGTAGGCAGTTCTTACAAAGAAGCTTCTTATATAACTAGTAAGTTATGATTCCATAGTCAAAAATAAGAGCAACTTTGCCTAGACATTTGCTCTATCTCAGAGAGCAGCAACTGGAAATGAAAAATAAGCAGACACTTAGCTAATGGTAAAAGTGTACTCATTCATATAAACTATGAACAATGAAATGTACAACTTAATAAAGGAAATTTTAAAATATTAAAAAATCTGACACTTTTAGGGTTTTAAGGGATGCATAAACATGGCAATGATGTAGGTTTGTAACACAATGAGAATAATAAAACTGCCAACAATAACACAGAATAAACAAATATTGGGCAAATACTTTCTCTGTTTTGATGTAGATGTGTTATACTTTCATTCCATAAATTCATAAATGATTTTCAATTGGAGTATAAAATTTGTGATACAGATAAACATAAAAAAATCCCTGAATGAATGTTAGTATTGTGTCAATGTCCATGAGAAACAAATAAGATAATCCAATTAATCAGTATGGACTGATTAGTTTTCAAAAGAAAACACTTTCAGTAAGAGAATTCTGATTTCATCCTTTAATGTCTGGAGGAAGTTAATTTTTAAAGCGCATATATATAAACTACTGCATTTGATGTACTACTACTTAACATGCCAACTAAGAATACAGAAGGATGCAACATCAATAGAATATAAATCACCTAATAATATCTGACTAATTTTCAAATATAGTTTCCAGTGGGGAATGACATAAGAGCTTCTACACAGATTCCACAGGCACTGATAAGAAGTTTCTCTCTATTTGACATTTTTTCATTGGTGTCTTGGGCTATGAAACTTTGTCTACGACACAAAGATAACAGCACTATTCACTGTGTCATGTATCTAACTTTTTTGAGATCTTGAATGTGTTTGTCAGTCTATATTCAACTATTTGTAAGCCCTGTGAGCTTTTCAAGACAAGTGAAGATTATAAGAAGTGGGTTTATTCGACAAGAAATCTTCAAAATCTTGGCCATTGGCAACATAATATAGAAGTTCCTACACAAAATATCTTCTGTTATTAGATTTTACCAATCACTAAATAATCTTTATCTTTTTATTTTGAGAAAGCCATATTTTAACTTCTGCAGATGTATCTTGCCTTAATAGTTGCCCTTGACCCTTTAAACCTGTTAAAAGACATAATATTGGATTCAGGATTTGAATGTAAAAAAATAATAATCAAATTCCCCTCTTATGGGGAATTAACACCTAGTTTAAGTCAGACACAGAAGTAACTGAAACTGGGTTTTACTCATCTCCTGCCAATACAGCCTCCTTTGCTGAAGTAGTACTACAACAATTTTATTGCAACTTAAATGTGGCACAGAAAAAAGTTCTGAAACACTGCAAGCTATTTGCACATAAAATTGTCCTTTTACATTCACATATATCTTAATTCCTCTTCACATTAGTCCACACCCTAACACATAAGCATTAAAGTCTCAACCACAATTTAAACTGTTGTGCTAGGTGCTGTATACAGATCATAAAGAAAGGTTCCTGCCTGAAGGAGTGTGCAGTTCAAGACCTTCACCCTGCAAAGACTCATTCAGAACATTAGTCTTATTAACTGTGAGAAGAGTGACAGCAACATAAAGTCTGCCTAACTCATCTGTCTAAATTTTTTGTTAAGGAAGTGGTACTGGTGATCTCGGTGGAACTGCTCACAGAATATTATAAATTCAAATATCAGCATACGATTTTGAGAGATCAAGGTCATACATGCTGTGTTTCTTTCCTTTTGCTTTGTGCATGATTTATGCTTTTTCAAATGGTGTGTTGTCAGACAGGAACTGCTGGAAGATGAATTATTGTTCAAAGAGCTACTCTGCCCCCTCCACCCTCCCAACCTGTATGGTATATTGTGAAATACTGGCTTGGGATAGTTCAAGAGGCCATCTCTTATCAGCTTGCTTCTAATGTGACTACACTAGACTATTGCCTGAAAAACAAGTTAACATTGCTGTACACAGATATTGTCATTATTCTTTCTCTGATTGACTCTTTGGCACATTCTTGTTCTTTTATATAGTAATGAACCAAATGGAAAGCAGAACGCATGCAATCTTCAAAAAGATGAGGAAAAGAAACTTCTCTAAAGATGACAATTTTTGAAGTCTAGTTTTATACATAGCATGACATCTGCTTGAATCATGTTTCTTTGAATCATAATTCAAGGCCTGAAAGAAGTTTGCATAAAATCTGATTTATCTGGATTTATTTCCACACATATTGTTATTTAACTTTCATTTTCTTTCCACCTTAATAGTTTGTACCAAA